>JARKIF010000048.1:0-373004 GCA_029378245.1 Roridomyces roridus
GAGGCATTTCATCTGCTTACCGGCTGATTTCAATCACCATTTCCCGGGTCTATGTGGTTGACTCCGAGCGAGATTGCACGCTACATAGTACATACAGGGATCTGAGACCCAGAGCATGAAGGCAGAGAGTCGGCAGATACCTCGGGTTCCCGCTGTCCGAACATGAGCACCGCTGTCAATGCCAATCAACTGTCAATAAGCAAGTCGGACTTCGGATCCGTCCTCGCCTCTTTGCATCCCATTCTATTCCTATGCCAGTCACGGACCCACGGTGGACCCGCGAACGAAATAATCGAGATCTTCACTCAAGGTATGTACGGAAATCGCCGAGTTCTTGATGCAAGTAAGGCACGGCAATCTGGCTCGGATCATGTTCCGAGTTCCAAATGGGCATCGGGGATGGTTTGATGAAGACAGATTCATAAAGAACGATTCCTAATCAAGTTAGGAATCGTAATATCGATTGAATAAATACCATGGGATCCGATTGGAGGATCGCACGTTGGAACAAGGGGGAGGCCGAGGGCGCCGCGAGCAGCGACCGAATCATCCCTGCTCCGGCACTTTGACCGGCAAGGGTGATCTTGGAAGCGTCCCCGCCAAAGGACGGCACGACCTGCCCCAGAAGAATGAGTGCGTTTATAGCATCCTGTACGGCCAGATTGGTAGATCCGTCCGGAGGCAGGAGACCGAGCTTGAAGAGTCGTAAATCAGCACGGTATCATCATATAATTGAAAAACCATTACCCCTCCGAGACGATACTGAATCACAGCGACAATTGATTCAGTCACAATGACAAGATTGATCCATCCAGTCCCGGACAAGTAGCAGAGCCGGAATCGAAGGAACCGCCGTGAATCCTAGAGACGAGGGCTAAATACAGGCCACACAAAGAGGGAAAAATTCACCGACCATACCAACGTGGATGCGTTCCCGCCGGGGGTGATATCGACAGGGACATAAAAAATCATCGAAAGACAGTGCTCGGCGAACGTCGAAGGGTCGACGCTGGCCTGAGGGCATTGCAAAGGAAGCGCCGCGGGGTTACGGTGGGAAAGGCAGGAAAGGGATGACTGACGGAAGAGCCCATTCTGTGACAACAGTAGACGGCGCCCATCGAGTAGCAACAGCATACCTCGCAGAACCGATTGGCGCCGTCGGCATCCAGAGTTCCTTGTGCAGTCCCGAGTGGAGTCGATACCGATAGATCTTGTAGAGGGACCTCGGGGCGAGGAGCGGATGTGAGGCAAGGAAGTACTGGGAGAAGGGCCAGCACCACACGGGAGACGACCATCGCGGCGCAAGTACACAGGACAAGATTAGCGCGGGAAGAACCAAAGAATAACGATAGTTGGCAGGCAGAATTCTCATTTTCATGCTTCACATATGATCAGAGTCGTCTTTGGATGCATGCGAGCTGCCCAAGTTGAGGGGATATGGCGCAGAAAATGAGCCGGCGGGAAGATGGTGGTGGTCAGAGGCAAAGCACGAATTGATGGGACAAAGAAAGACAAAGCCTGCCAAAAGCGGGTGTTTGGTAAGCCGTTGATCGATGTTCTCGGCCCAACGGCTTGTGGGAACACAAGTTACAACATCGCGAGAATTCCGGGATCCTCCAACTCCACTGGAGAGGGGCCCTTTGAACCCGTTTGGATCCCTAAAATCGTAAATGTGCGCACAAGGCACAAGAGTAAAAGAACCGTCAAACGGTGGGATACTGGGCCTCATGTATCCGCCGAAAAAAATTGAATATGAGTACATTGAGTGCTCGTGAATAATTTATGAAGGCCACCCGGAGACCGGAAGTACTAGTCTCCCGGGATGTCCGTCTGTGCATAAGATTCAAACATCAGACAGCAGGTCAGAGTACCCGCTACTATGCTGAATTTTCCTCATCTAGCATCTCTGCCTACAAATCGGTGGTGAGCAGAAGTTGTTACAGCATGTATATTTGATACCTACTTGGACTGTGCATGTAATGGCATTTGCTGATTTTGGGTTATTGGACGTGGATCTAAATATGGTCCAGGCTCTGGAGGCTGGAGCGCATGCCAACGAGAGGCGTTGGTGCGGAGTGTGGTTGAATCAATGCCGATGTCATCAGCTACGGCGGAAACCGCTATCGTGCGGGAAAGGAAAGATGAACATGGGTTGCTCCGCCGACTCGATGAGCAAATGCATTCATGCATAGCCTATAGGGGTGGCGTGTGGTGCACCATGGGTCATCGCCTGCTGTGACTCGTGAGACGGTCAATCACAGAGATGATCCCAGAACAAAGAATTGCACAACAGTTCGCTGGTCGAGAAGATACGCGAATTGCCTGGCAACCGCGACGATATCTGACCCAACTGTGAGCAGAAGCTGGTGACTATAGCGACTGCCGGATGTTTCCACGTGTCAAGATCGCGCTAAACTACTTCTCTCCCTTTCTCTCCACGCAAGGTTAGACGAGGTCTCCACAAAGTCACCGACGCTAGTCGACTTTGATCGTATGGCATCATTGAATACTGATGCGCAATGTGGATTGCGTCCGCCGTCCGCCATCCCACTCACTCACTCTTTCTTTCTCTACCCTCACCCTCACAGACTCAGTGAGGGCGATGGAAAGTGGCCACGGGAGCCCGTATGCTGGCGCGCAACCCATAACACGTCGCAGTCGCCCGCTGCCTCCCATCCCAAGTACTCTGGACCCGGACCCGATGCCCCGGCCACCAAGTCCCCCACCAAAGGAAGCGGAGTATCATGTTACCTCGAGGCCATCGTACGGGCTAGAGGAGGACGAAGCGGAGGAGCTGAAGCTCGTGAGTCGAATCAACACCCCTTCTTCGCTGCTGACTCACGGGATATCATTGATAAGCTCGACCCCGGCCCCTGGAAAGCACACATATCGTGGGTAGCCAACGCTGACTACACTCACCCCGCGCCGCCCTACACTCCCAAGGCGGACAGCGCACTCCTGCCGCCACAGACGCCCGTGCTGAGCACACGCCTCCCTAACGACGCCCACCTAATTCGGCTTTCACCCCTTCGCCGCCGAACAATTCGAGATCCCAAACGGTTTTCTGAATTGATTGACTCACCGGACAGGTCGTGGTGGATTGATTACGAATATGACGAGGAGTCAATGATACCGAGGTTTAATCCGGGGAGCGGGAGCGGGAGAAGACGGACGGCGTGTGAACGGCAGTGGCAGAGGGAGAAGAATCGGCGGTCGGATTTGTATCGAGCGAAGGTCATGGACTTCTTTTGTTTCGCATAGTTGCGCTACGCACCTCTTAGATTAGGAATCTCGGCTTTAACCAAGTCAGTAATACACCCGATATCCAAGAAAGGACGAGCTCTAGACGCGTTTCCGCCGGGTGTCTATTACTTGTCTCTAGTCTCACTCGCCTGCTATGACTCAAGAACGACTCTCCCTTGGCCTCGGCGTGTTGTCGGCGTGACACGTTCGGATACTTGGCGGCGACGTCTGAAGGCTTGAGAGGCTGCCGCTCGCTTTAACTGTGCAATATATATGGATTCTGCTTTTCCGTCAAACTTCGAGTCTCGATTGCCGACGATGCTCAACGCCTCAAAGACTTGGAAATCCACGGTGTTTCTGGTTTGGGTGACGCTGGCTCTGGTCTGTTGTCGAGCTGGTTTCCAAATCAAAGTGTATACCAAAGTGACTTCGGCCACCCGGATGCAGAATGTTCAAGATGGTTTTCGGCGGAATTTAGCTCCTCGGTCGACGTCCCCTCAGTTGAATTGTCATTTCAGGCGCGAATACACCCGAATGCGCATCCGAGAGGAACTAGAACTAGAACCAGAACTAAACCGGTGCGTACATGTCACCATATCCCTACGAATAACCCCACCAGCCATTTCAGCTCCGCAAGCTCGTCTACCCTTCCCCAAGTTCTCGAGAGACGAATCTTAGAGAGATGGTGGCCTATTCCGGCCTTGATTTCATCTCGATGCTGGAGCTGGTCGCGTGGCGGGTTGGAAGCTGGTACATACGTGAAAGTCTCGTCACGGCCTCCCACACGCGTTGATATGTACACTGCAGGGTCGAGCATCTACAATATTCGAGTGCCGCGGCGGGGAAATTTGATCCCGAGTATTGGTACTTCGCGAATTGACTGAATCTCGTTCTCAGCCTTGGAGTACATTGCTGAAAATGAGAAACTGCGGCCCCGGCAGGAATTTCAATCAGTCAAGACTGCTCACCTAGTACTTGTGAGTTGAGTAACTCTAGGAGAGACCTCAAGCTCGGCGCTTCCTGTTCGATTCGGGGTCGTGCTATATCGACTCTAGATCTCCGCATTGAACATTCTTTTTGCTGCCTCATCCCATGCTTCCGCTCATGATTAGTGTGGCCAATGATGTATAGTGGACCGAGAGGGCATGACGCATGAACGTGTCTCGACCAGTCGAACGAGATATCAAAGAGAACAGCTGTCCAGCTGTCATTGGCGCTGTCAGCTTCAATTTGAACTGACCGCAAAGGAAAATTCCCCGGCCGCATCTCACGCACCTCCCATCCCGGTGTACCTCTCCAGCAGCATCGAGTCCTTGATTTGTCGAGGCCCAGGTTCCGTGGTTCCGTGGTCCGATTATAGTACGCATTGGTTTAATGCCGTGCTCGGCACGGGATTCGGTCCTGTGCGGATGATTTTATAGGGGAATTTTATCGTTGTGCTCTTACTGGCGAGTTTGACAGTGAACCTTTTCTAAGTAGTGTTTGGGAATATCTAAAGGAACACACTGTCACAGAAAGTTCAAGGCGGACCAAGACGGAGTTGAAACGGCCATCAGGTCCAAACGGGGATAATCTCCCACATGGCCTCGTGGCACCACCTCTCCCATCTCCCCCACCACCCGTTGCTCGACCGCTCGTCGGTGGCATCCAATGGTCGAAAACAGGTACATCGGGCTCGTCCTGGCTCTGATCAGCTCCCTCGCCGTCGGGACGAGCACCGTCGTCCAAAAAATGGTCCGCCCGCAGCACTTTTGCTGCCACTGAAAACTGACTCGGGATCGCCACGTAGGGACTGAACGCGGCTTCTGGGAGCGGCAAATCGACGGAGGACATGTCGTATCTGAAGAGTCCAGTGTGGTGGCTTGGATTTCTGGCTTGTGCGTTCACCGAAAAAACCTTCACTTGAGCTGAATGAATCTTTTCGCCGCAGTGATTGTGGGTGAAGGTGCGACACCCGAGTGCCTCATGTACTCCCAAGACTGACCTGTGCTTCCCCCAGCCTTCAATTTCGCCGCATACACAGTCGCGCCGCCGGTCATGGTCACACCGCTGGGAGCTTTCAGTGTTATCGTCGGGTGCGTGGCTGCGTTGAGCCGAATTATGCAGCTAACTCGGTATACGAGAGCGATCCTCGCTTCAGTTCTGCTGAAAGAGCGTCTGGGGCATTTAGGGCGTGTGGGGTGCGCGTTGTGTCTGCTCGGCACCTTGACCATCGTGCTACACGCCCCGGAGGACCAGGACCTCCAGACGGCCACACAGTTCTTGGAACTCGCTATCCGGCCTAGTGCGTCACACTCATATCGGATATCCGCCGCTTCAACGACTTACACAGGATTCCTGCTCTACTGCTTCATCGTCTCCGTCTTCTCCATCATCATGGCCACTGTCATCGCGCCCGTACACGGGCGCCAGACACCGCTGGTCTACATCTCCATCGCCTCCCTCGTGGGCTCCGTCTCGGTCATGTTCCTCAAGGGATTCGGCGTCGCCATCAAACTCACGTTTTCCGGACACAATCAGTTCGTGTATCCCAGCACCTACTTTTTCGGCGCAGTCTCCATCGGATGCATGATGGTACAGCTGCACTATTCCAATTGCGCGCTGGACATCTTTTCCGTTAACTTGTGCGTCGAACTCTCCGATTCCACCCAGGCTGACCTGGAGAGCAGGGTGAACCCGGTATACTACGTCGGATTCTGCACGGCTACTATCGTCGCCTCCCTCGTTCTCTTCCAGGGCTTCAACACCGCCGACGCCACGACGACCGTGTCCCTACTCTGCGGCTTCATCGTCACCTTCCTCGGCGTGCACGTCCTCAACATCTCTATGCTAGAAGAGAGCGGTGCTGCCGGGGTTGCGCTTGATCATTCGCGCAACTCGCTTGACCGGTGGCGAAGGAGTCGGAGGCCGTTGTTCGGCGGGCTGCGCGTTGAGGAGGAGGAGGAACGGCATCTTGAGGGGCTGTGGGAGGATGGATCGGAAGATGAGCGGGCGAATATTCGAATAACGCCGAGGCCGGTGTGATTTTTTATATCTTACTTGCATATCTCTTTTTTCTCTATGGGACGGTCTAGTTGTGCTTGTATCGGAAGCCCCTGTATAAGAAACCCGCGGATCAGTTCACTCACGTGATGCGAATCGGTCGACCCCTGCCTTGCGGACGACCACCATGGAAGGACACGAGTTCTTGGACAAAATCATCGGGCGAGTCTCTCTTCTCGCTGCCCTACATCGAATGCCCTCTTACCCAAGCCCCACAGCACCCTCCTCGTCACCTCCTGGGCCCACACGGTAATGTACATCGCCGAGGGGATGCAGGCGTACCATTACTTCAAGACGTACCCTACCGATCCGCTCACTACACGAATCCTCGTCGCCGTTTGCTGTGTGGTCGACACTGCGGCCCTCGCGGGGCATTATGCTGGCGTGTATCTGGTGCGTTGGCTTGACTCCTTTCTTCGCGTTTTCATTCATGGTAATACGTAGTACGCTGTGAAAAATTGGGGTGTGTCTCTCGTCTTTGGGTGGATTTGGGGACTGGGCGATTCTGAGAGTTGCCAGGGAATGCCGCGTATTTCTTGTTTGAGGTGCGTTTTCGTACGTTTATGGAATGCAAATGTGGCTGATGCAGTGTGATCCAGCCGTGGACGGCATGTAACTACCTCATGACAACCAGCGTCACGGCGTTCATAGTCCAAACCTACCTCATCCGTCGGTGCTGGAGAGTGTGCGCTTTTCCTTCACCTTGAATGTCATCCCCGCAAGCTCATCTCGATTTACTTAGGATGCCAGGAGGGAAGAGCCGGCTTGCTCTGACGTTTGTCTTGGTCTGCTCGTCCTGGTTGACGGTGCGTACGAGCAACCCCCTTTTTCCGTTACCATCTCATCTTGGTTGTTAGATGGCCAGCGCCGTGGCACTCACTATCAAGAGCAGTCAACATCTCGCGTTTGCTGACCGTTCCTTGACGACTGTTCTCGCCCTGTAAGCTTCCTCCTCTTCTTAGTTGGCAGAATCAAGTCAACGAGTCCTGGTCAGAATCTGGCTCATCGGTTCGGCGTGCACGGATATCCTCATCGCCTTTACAGTCCGTCTTTACTGTTGTCCCAAAGCAGCTCACACTCTCACGGTGCATTCTAGTTAGTCTGGCATCTCTACACCATGGGAACTGGACTCTCCCGCGAGACAAAGAGGTGCGTCTCCCCCTTCACCTACCTTCTTTGCTCGTACTTACTTAAATACCTACTTGCACAGCGTCCTCTTCCGCCTAATCCGAACCACACTCCAAAGCGGCGTCTTCACAGCCGCTGCAGCCATTCTCGTGCTGGTCATCTACCTCACCGACACGGCAAGCAACGCCAACATCGGCGTAGGATACCTCCTCGGGCGGCTCTACACGCTGACTCTACTCTTGAATCTCAATAGACGGCCGAAGTTTGGGGTGGGGCATACGGTGAATGGGCAGGAGACGATGACGATGAATGGTGGGGATTCGGATGTTCAGTGGGAGCGTAGGAGTGAGAGTCAGAGTGAGAGCAGGAGCAGGAGTAGAGCTGGATGGGGGTCGCGGAAGTTGATTGTGCATGTTACGGAGGAGACTGTGGCACCGAGTCCAGTGTCGACGTTGGAGTTTGCGACGTGTGGTGTCGGGCGTGAGGGAGATTCAGATGGGTCGGACGATCGGGTGGCTATTGGTGGTTCGTCGACTGATGATTCCGAGCCAGTTGTGGAAAGGAACTAGTGAGTCTGGGCGAGATGAATGGACGATTCGGTTGAATGTACTGTGTGTATTCGGTTACTTGGACTTCTTGTATGTATGTTTTCCTCGGGATCTACCTTCTGATTCGTTTGGCCGAAATAAACCCTGACAAAAATGCAAGCTGCGGAAAGGACCTATTTAGTTCTGATGGACGAGGGTATGTTGTATTTCGGTTGCCAGCCGTCTGTATACATTGTATGCAGAATAAATAAGACTATGTACGTCCCGTAGGGAAATAAAGATGAACGATTGGATGGAAAGGCTACTCATTCCCGGATGACTTTGGACTCTCATTCATTTATGACGTGAAGAGGGTGGGGCTGAAGATGAGGACGATCAGCATCCTAAAGCACAAAAAGCACAAAAACACACCTTCCACTCCTCAGGGTTCGGCAACGCCACATCCGCATTGTCCGCCTCAGCACTCCCATGTCCATCCGAAGACACCGGCGGCGACAGACTGTATTTCGAGATATAGTCCAGGTCTTTGGAGGGAACAGAGGCGTCGAATACCTGCGACTTTTGACCCGGCCGAAGGGATACAGGGGTACCAGTCAGCGGCACGGGAGGAGCGGCGGGCAAATCACGATTTGTGGCCCATTGCTCGGCTAGCTCGCGCATGAGCAATGCTGGGGCCGGTTGAGTGATGTAGGCGCCGGTATATGCATACTGCTGCTGCTGCTGTTGCGCACTGGACGACCACTGAGCGTAGGCCGTATTGGGTAGTACGAGACCAGGCGGGCGACGAAGGGGGTGTGAAGATGAAGTTGCCTTCTCGTAATCGTCCGCCTCGATGGCGCGGCGGGCTGCATCAGGGATGAATGCACCCGCGACGTCCATCTCACGGTCGAGTTGCCGGCGGCGCCGACGGCGGAGAGCGCACGTGAGGAGCCAGAGCGTTAGAACCACGGTGCAAATGCCGGTGAGGGTGAAGACTGCTGCGACGGCGCCTTTGTTGTGGAAAAATCTGGTAGGCCAGGGCTGAGGTGTGATCATTCACGTAGCGGTATGGAGGGACGCACGAAGAGTTGGAGCTTCCCCCGACCGTACTTGCGTGCGCACTTTGACTAGGCTCCGCCAACTGGGAAACAAAGAACGTGGATGTTGTCGTCGGCGGATCGGAAGCGGGAGACGTCGACAGGATCGTGCTCGCTGACAAGGGCGTCGAACTCGAGTCCAGTGAAGATGAAGAAGGGGAAAGATCGATAAAGGAGGTGGAAGAACTCGTGGAGAGAGGCAATTGAAATTTGAAGAGAATGAGAAGAAGAAACGGGGAAAAAGGGCGACGGAAGATCAAATTGAAATGCTCACCGCACGACGATTCCAAATGTGGAGTCTGGTTGCGAGGGTGACGATCGGCGGAGGCAGCCTTTCATTCTACCTCGTTTTTGCGGCACCCTCTCTATGTCGAGGTTCGGCGGAGAGCTGGGAGACGCGCTGGATGACAAGAGCATAGGCGCTGAGGAGGATCCCCGAAAGTGAGCCAAGGCGTCGGTCTGTGAATACGGAGTTGAAACGTGGATCGAAACAAAGTGCAGCAGCGGCCGATCATCTACGGTAGTGTGACTTCTGCAATGGGCATGCTTATCTGTTCAAAATTTTCGTTTAATAATCGTGCAATTACACGTGGATGAATGCCCCAGGAAACCCTCCGTGCAAGCGGTGCTCTCATACGGCCATCCAATCCCTGCATTGAAGTAAAGTAAGTCCCCCGCATCACGTTGAAGCGAATGAAAGACCTGTGGAGTTGAAATACTCCGAGTCGGCAAGAAAATGCCGCCAATTGAGTGTCCAGGGGATGAAGTGCCCTAGACGATTTCCAAGTTCAGTTCCAAGATAAGTAATGGAGAAAAGAAAAACAACCAAACTCACCGCCCTGATAAAGTTTTGTGGGTGAAATGGAAGTCCACAAGATGTGGTTCGATGATCATGTTGGACTGCTGGATTTAAAACGGATGGAGCCAGACGTCAGAAGAAAACTACGGTTTGCCTGTCAGATGATTTCCGCCTACAGTATAAACCGATGACCCGAGTAATGCTTCGCGGGAGAGATACCAGGGGAGCGAAATGAGACTCGGTGCGCATGTCCGTGGACGATTGTCTGAATAGACGCGAGCAAACTAGCAGAAGAGAGGACGCTTTCACAAAGCAGCCAGGGAGGATGTCGACCGTGAGAGATCGGATGTGAGTAAAAGACTTGCTAGAAACGAGTGAATCCAGGTGAAACGCAAAGCAACTTGCGATTTCCGAGTCTCGAGATGGTGCCATGGTGGGAGAGGACAAGATGATTCGCGTGGGAAAGCATTTGATGTCCGGTTTATGTATCCCCGGCTCGGTTGTTCCATGCCAAGCCGCTCGGTATCCGAGGCAATTTTCGAACACAAAATTTAAATGAGTTGAACCAGGTGTGGGCTCGAGTGCGGCTGCACTCTGACGGTGATAGTGCGTCGGTCGTTGCTTGACACGTTGTTGACACATCAATGGATCAGAGTCACTGCGTGACGTCGTGACGCTTTTTCTTTCACACCACGACCACATCCCTCGTATGGAGGACCGGAGACGAGTGTCGGACCTTTGGTTCCCGGACGCAGACCTTCTCATTGAGACCAGAGACAGAATCTTTCGAGTGCCTGGCAGCATCCTTGCCGAGACATCCGAGACCGTCAGGTGGATGATTGGGGTGGGCCCGAATATGTACGGAGAGCCCAAACTCGTTCTGAGCTCCAACCCCGCGCATGTGGAGTACCTATTGCGGGCGATATTCTATCCCTGGTGCGTTGATGTCTAGAGTCGCCACGGGGCGTGGTCCGACGTTCATTCAGGTACTTTCCGGCACCCCCTGCTCGAATCAACTTCCGTCTCCTCAACGGCGTCCTGCGACTCAGTACAGAGTTCAACATCTCTCATCTACGACAACCCGCACTACGTCATTTATCTTTGGGATTGCCAACTACGCTCAAAGACTTTGACGAAATCTGGGAACGCGACTCGACGTCGGGCCAATGGGCCGCCGATTTACCGCTCAAATGGCTGGTGGCCCGTGACCTGAGGATCTACTGGGCACTTCCATTTCCATTGTTGATCCTGTTTTCCATCCTGGATGAGCATCCCGACTACCTGATGGAGCTTTCCTCCGAGGTGCGGGTGTGTTTTATGGAAGCGCGAAAGCGCCTTCGAGTCATACTTTCGAATGCCCTCGATACACTGGATCTCACGGACGCTGCATCCATCATAGCCCTTCGCACTGCATACAGCACACAGTGGCGGTATGCAGCCCTCATCGTTTGTATCACACCCGACTTGTGGGACGAGGGATTCGCCAAATTATACTCCTGGAGATCTAGGGGTGTGATGAAAGCAAGGTTCCAGCTGTTGAGGCAGGGGATATGGGACGGGTTGCCCCAGCTCTCCGGGTTTTCGTCGTGGGACGCGCTCAAAGCCGCGAGGGATGCCGATCTTGGCACAGAGAAGATGCCGCCCATGCCTGCGAAGAGGACTAGATTCCCCGACGTCTTTCTCGTTTGCTCGGTCTATTTTCTGTGCGGGTGCATTTTCTGGGGCTGGCTGCGCAGTTGAGTTGTGTTGGAGGATGGGAAGGAACTCTGTTCGAACCTTGTCAATGTCGAGGGAGCTCGAAAAAAACATGCGTACAAAATGCCCTTAGGATATTATAGTGAGTAGACTTGGAGTAGACACGCACCTACTCGTTGCGGTGAACCATGGCGGTGAGCCGCACAGAAACGATTTGGAGAGAGAGCAATCAGGCCGATTTGCTCAGCCGTCGACGCTGCAATATCAGCGTAGATTCTGAACGAGCTCAAGACGGAGATCCACACCCTTGCCCTCCCCGGAATTCCACGCGATCCCGGAGGTGGATTTCCTTCATAGCCCCGACCTTGCTGAGTTCGGCTGATTCGGCCCCAGAGCTTAGTCTCTCAGAGACTACGATACAGCTGACGATACAAGTATGTAGCTGTATGCCCAGAGCTCAACCCTTGCATTGTCTCAGTCCTATCCGAAGACACGGAAAGAAGAAAAAATCCGAGTCAAACGCCAGTATCGAACGTGCTCAGGATCCCTGCTTTGCTCGCGTCCTTGTGGATTGATGTAACTGGGGTGGCGCGTATGGGAGTTTAACGTTTAGCATGCACGAACGAACTTCTCGGTCAACATTTATGCCCATGCCTCCCCATTCAATCGCCTTTAAGCGCTCATCGGACCGAATTTCATTTAATTCCAGTCGGCGCCTCGGATCGTATCGCCCAATTGCTGTAATCAATGAATTCGAAGTTCAACGTTTCAACCCTTGGCTAGAATCTCCGATAAAGAGCTTCAGGTTTTTGCTCTAGACTTTAGGCTTCGCTCTCGAGAAGGTGCAACTAGTGCCGATGGATGTCCGGGATAGAGTAAATATATCTATGAATGCGGCATGTTTGATTTCGTAAGGCCCGGTCCCGAGGAATCCAGCGCAAAGGAGATAAACCAATGAATCTTGAACAGAGCCGACGGAGAATTGCGGACTCAGACTAGAGTGCCGGAAATAAAATCATGAACATGAGAGATTTCAACAACAGAATCAATATCGGATCAGATGGCTCCGGTGATCAGTGATTCGGATCATAGATTGGATCAATTGCCCTTCGGGAGTTTCAGACCACATAGCCTGGACCGTCTCCACCGTCTTCCCGACGTCCCCGTTAACAAATGTTTGGGACCGAGACCAGGACAGGGTCACGAAGATTTTAGCCATGACACCGCGAAGCAAAGGCTTCCTCGAGCCTATGCAAAGCCTATGTCGATCTAGTCTTCAGACTCGCAATGGTCCAAATTAACGGCCAGTTCTGAGTTGGCTCTTGTTCCGCAGACACCCGAGATCATCCATCATTTGCCAGGACATGACCGCATGCTTGTGATCGCTTTTGCGTCTTACCACCATCCACTCCAGGTCACACCAACCCACCACGCGCTGGGCTTATCCTGTTCCATGCTCGAACCACCACCAAGTGTGGATCACCACTGATAACGAAAATAGGCTCGGAAAACGGAACGACCAATACATTGCCGCGGCTCGCGTGTCGCTAGAAGGTGATTTAGATTTGTCGAGATTCCTGTCCTTTGGCTAACTCTGAATGACAGTGACACCCGCAATGACAAGGTTTCTCAGGTGATGGCCCAAGATAGCGTGAAGATAGGCCGTAGTCCTTGACGAGTTTCGGTAAAATAACTTCTGTCGGTGGCCAATGCAAACGACTTACACCTCGGGTCGCTTCACAACACCGTTGATCAAAGAACGAACAATCCGCAACCCCATTCTCCGCCTTCCCCTTGCGTATGCAACTCCTTTAGCCTCTCCCTCCCGCTCATCGTCCAGGCCTCACTTCTCAACTAAGTATCTTACCACCGGCCAGAACGAGCCAGACACTCGTTGAACCCTGATAGATATTTTTTTCAGCCGAGCCTGAGCAACAGACCTGGCCAAGAAGTTACTCGGCTAAATGGTTAACGTCAACGGCGATCCACACGAGCACAGGGAAGCGCAACCAACTCAACAGGTCAACTGACCTCCCCGCAATGGATATACCGCTTCAGAACGCACCAACACCGCATGGATGGGGATTTTCCTCATGTGCGGATTTTGCCGGGGTGGCTAGCTTCACCCATGACGATCGAGACTCGAGAGGGAGATCAGATTTTATTTCCTCCTTCCGTCATTCGCCTCAAACTCCCCTTTCATCGTGGCGACCGGTAATGAAAGATCATTGATTGGATGGAGCCTGCCACCCTCCTATCCGAGCGGCGAGCCATATAAAATCCTAACCGCTCTCGAGAGACTCCCCAGTCGTTCCGATTCCGATCATGGCCGCTCGAACCCTACTCTCCCTCAAGCTCGTACCTCTCTTTCTGCTACTCTCCGGCTCGCCGGCCCTAGCTGCGAATGGCACTCTCCCTGTCTACACGGTGGGTTACAACTCCTCTGGGGACAACGACGCTTGTACTCACATTGTACGTGCAGGACGGTAGCGGACACGCCGTGTCGTCGCCCTTCGATTACCAACGCGCTGGCCCGGTGTGTATTCATTCCACTCATCCCTCATCCTCTCTCGTCAGCTAAACTCGTTTTGCAGAACGGACCCATGCTGCTCCAAGATTTCCACTTTATCGACCTGATGTCGCACTTTGTCCGCGAACGCATTCCTGAGCGGGTCGTACACGCAAAGGGTAGTGGCGCGCACGGGTACTTTGAGGTCAAAGCGGATATCAGCAACGTACGTCTGTCTGTACATTGGTTTTCTCTCCTTGAGCTCTGATCCTGGAATAGATTACTATGGCTGCTCCCTTCTCTGAGGGCGTGGGTACCAAGGTACCGCTGACGATGCGGTTCTCCACCGTTGCTGGCGAGGCGGGGTCCCCCGATACCAACCGCGACCCACGAGGGTGAATGCCCCGCGTCATTCATCTTTGTTTTGAGACGCTCATCGATTGCGTAGCTTTGCCATCAAGATGCGCACGTCGAAGGGTATCTGGGACTGGGGTACGTCTGCTGGCCACTCTTTTCACTCGCTCACCGCATCTGAAACTCCTGGGATTCCAGTCTTCAACAACACCCCAGTCTTTTTTGTGCGAGATCCTACGAAGTGCGGCCTTCCTTCGACTGGGGAACTCCGTAGATCTCACAAGGACGCATAGGTTCCCGCTCTTCATCCACAGTCAGAAGCGCGACCCGAAGACTAACCTCCGGAGCCCTACGATTCAATGGGATTACTGGTCGCAGTACGTCCAAGTTGTCGTCCAACCGGCATGGTTTTGATTCATTCGTTTGCATAGAAATCAAGAGGCCATCTACCAAGTCATGATTCTGTTCTCCAATCGCGGGAGTGAGTATTCATTCCAATCTTTCTCTTCGCGTATATTCATCTGTGTGACTCGTAGCGCCCTACTCCTGGGCTCAGATGCACGGATGGAGTGGACATACGTATAAATGGGTGACAGAGGATGGCTCGTGGCACTACGTCAAAGTGAAAGGTTCGTTGGACGTCGTTGCGTTTCCCATAGGCTTATCATCCCTTCCTGCAGTCATCTCCCAGCAAGGGTTGAACAACTTCAACGCGACTGCTGCTGTGGTTCGTTGCTCAACATTCAGCCTCAATATGAAGTTCCCCGCTGACGGCTTCTTCTCCAACAGCAAATGATTTCGCAGAATTTGGATTGGAACACACAGGAACTCGAGTACGTCTTCTTTCTTCCTCTCCTCATCCTTCTGCTGATTATTATATCGAATTAGAGGCCGTATTGACGTGGGCAACTTCCCCAGATGGACCGTCGCGATCCAGACGATGACGCCCGAGCAGGGGAAGAATTGGAAATATGATGTGGTACGTGTTGCCTTCCTCGTTGCGGAAGGCCAAGGAAGCTGACGAGTGGTGAATTCAGAACGACATGACCAAGGTTTGGCCTGAGGACGAGTACCCGCTGCTTGAGGTCGGGGAGATCGTGTTGAACAAGAACCCTGAAAACTGGTGCGTCGGCTTTCGTCTCTGTTTTGAAAGAATCCTCATATTGTCTTAGGTTCTCCGAGATCGAGCAGCGTGAGTCCCAACATCAACTACATGGTTTGATATTTTCTGACTTGTGCAAAAGTTTCGTTCTCTCCCGGCAACATGGTTCCTGGCGTGAGCGATTCGTTCTGCTCTCCCGTTTTGGTGGGTGTTGACCGAGTTTCACAGGCTGAGCCATCCAACGACCCCGTGCTGCAATCGCGTCTCTGGGCATACGCCGACGCGGCTCGCCACCGTCTGGGCCCGAATCACATGCAAATCCCCATCAACTGCCCTCTCTCTGTCAGCAACTTCCAGCGTACGTCCCGCGGCCCTTCTTTCGTCCCCATCAACTCAAACTCACTTACACAGGTGCGGGCTGGATGCGTGTCGACGGCGGCGCCGGCACCATGAATCCTTCTGTGTCCAATTACCCCTCCTCGTTCGCCTCGCCCGTCAGCTACCTCCCCCGGCCATACAACCTCTCTGCCATCCAGGAGCCTAATTCCGGGCCTGCTGTCGTGCTGAGCTCGTTCAAGCTGTCACGCAAGGATTTCGAGCAGCCTAATACGTTGTATAACAAGGAATTCACTGATGAGGAGCGCAAGTCTTTGGTCTCAAACGTGATTGGTGCGTTGAACCAGGTTACGGTGAAAGAGGTCCAGCAGGTTAGTGGTCCGCTTTATTCTATGCCGTCTCTATAAACGCTGACTCGACGTCTGCTACAGCGTTCGCTGGATATGTTTGCTTGCGTCGATACCACTCTCGGCAGCAAGATTGGCGCTGGGATTGGTCTCAAGCCTTCGTCCCCGCTTTCCTGTGGCGCATGATGAAGTCGCTTGTTTTATTTAGAGTAGAATACTCGTATCTTCACATAATTATGAAGTCGAATGAATACCCCTTTAGACCATGTCAGCCCTTTGAACTTCTTACTTGTTGCACTCGAAGTACTTGGCAGAATCACCCAGCTGGGATGGCCCGTTCGATTCGGGCCTGGGTGTTGATGTGCTAGCGGCAAGCTGGTGTTTTTTCTCCCTGATAAGCCGAGGCTTGTGATGGTAAATCCGGTCTGAAAGTGAAGAATCAGGGATTGCGGCGCGAAAGAGGGACGGGTTGGGCATGCGTAGAGAAGACCAGCCGAGTGACAACGAAAGCAATGTCAAGTCTTGATCCTCGGAGAGCTTTAGGTCGAAGCAGCTGAACTCACGAAGGTTGGAGCTTGTATTCATTACGGTACAAAGGTCAAGCCAGCAGCGGTTGGTTGATCATTCGGTTTAGAAGTAAGGTTGTGACCGTCGGTGGACTCCCGAGTGGGCAGAAACAATCAATCATTCTAGCTAGCAGACAATATGTATTCGGAAACCAAAGACAATCACAAGTATCTGAGGGAAAGAAGATGAGGGACGTCAGGATCAAGGAGGATGCAATGAACAAACCGATTGAACACATCTACCAAGGCAACTCTCCCTCATTCTCCGAAAACGTCCCCGTCTCGCCATCCACTCCCAACATCGCCAGCCTCACCGCACCTTTCGCCGCGTCCTCCACCTTCCCCGGGGCCGTGAATCCATTCATCTCAGTCGCCGTGAATCCAGGATTGTTCATATTAACCTTCCATCCCTTCTCCCGATACTTGGTCGCATATCCCAGCGCCAGCATGTTGAGCGCAGCCTTGCTGCTCCTGTACACAGGAAAGTGCATCTCATGAAGTCGGCCCTCGGGATCAGCTCGTATCGCAAGCGAGCCCATCTCGGAGGAGATGAACACAATGCGCGGGTTAGTAGACTTTTCGAGGAGCGGGACGAAAGCCTCTGTGGTGAGCGCACTACCGAAGACGTTCACGGCATACGTCTCGGCGAATTGCTCCCGGGTGGGAGGCTCGCCTGTCCAGCTCTCCGTGGCGATACCGGCGTTGTTGATGAGCACGTCGAGGCGACCGTATTTCTCGCGGACGGAGGCGGCTGCAGTAGCGATGGAAGCGTCGGAGGCTACGTCGATAAGGATGAGCTCGACGGTGGGGAGGCCGGCCTTGTGCAGAGATTTGACAGCTTCGGCGCCACGCTCAGCATCCCTGCTTCCGAGTAGGATGTGGTATCCTTCCTGAGCTGCCAGCTGCTTCGCGATTTCAAGGCCGATTCCTAGAATGGTGAATCCTTCGTAGAAGGAGTACTGGCTCAGTACCTTTGTTAGCGCCAGTGATGAGGGCAATTTGGTCGGTGGAAGACATGGCTTGTGTGTGGGACTCAGAAGTAACCTCTTCACGCTATAGCGCGTAAGAAGTACAGAACTCGGAAGCAAGAGTGGATTTCCCGACAAACGTGACGGATACCGACGGGAGGGAGATCTGGACCGCGATTGGCCAGCGGAGACTGAGCGGAGGTTCAGGCCCAGTCTGAGATGAGTGTTCTCGTGTTTCTTTTGATATCGCGGGATGAACTGGCGGTAATTTGGTATTGAATCAGAGAGAATCAGCTGCTAGATATGCAGGCTTGACCGTTTTCAAGGCGGCGAGAATTACCGGTAAATCTGCGGACATGGCAAGAGGCAAAAGGCACTGATCCGTATCACTCGACACCACGGCAAGTCGGCGCCCGGTCACATGATCGTGCGATTGGAAAACAATCGAGCCAAATCCGGCAATCACGGTTTGATCACGGTCACACCTTTCTCTCACGTACCACCACCATCCGTTCCCTGGCGAGTTGCTGGCGAGGGTTACACACGAACAGTAACTCCAGTCGGCGTCAAGGTGTTGAGCTCTCATTTCGAGTCAACGACACGGTGCGTCGCCCGCGGATTGTTATCGGGTTTCAGGACTCAATCTCGCAGCAGCGCACTTCACAGGTGGCATCCTATCTCGCGCATTCATAATGGCTTGCGTGAAAAACCCTCTTGAACTTCCGGAGCTTCTCGACCAAACTCTTGGCCTCGTTCACGCCCGACGCGATCTCTGCGCATCCGCGCTCGTCAGTCGCTCCTGGGTCCATCCCGCTCAGTCGCGATTATTCTCCTCAGTGGAACTACGATCCGGCTCTCGTGAAATGGCGCTACTGCTACCGATCTTGCAGCATTCTCCCCACCTCGTTCAGTTCATATCGGCTCTCGCCGTGACCTTTTATTCTGTGGACACGACTCATCCATCAAAAATCATGAATCTCCCATTCAGTCGTTTGACGACTTTGGACATTCGGACGATCAACGATCCTTCCACCGCGCCGCTATTCAAACTGCTCAAAGTCCCTTCCCTAGTCGACGTCACCATTTTTACGGCCTTCAAGGAGTGGGACGAGTTCGCGCAGATATGGGAGGGCTGTTCCACAGCCATTCAGCATCTCTCGCTTCGATTGGTCATGGAACAGCCGGCACTGCCAACCCATTCGACGGTGCCGATCGGTGTGCACAGACCAATCAAGCTGAAGTCGTTCGGGGGCCAGATCCCCGCTGACAAGATTGCCCCTTGGTTGTTCGATCCTCGATGTGCTTTCGATATATCAAATCTCAAAGCACTGCAACTCTACAAGCCTGGGCTTCTTACCCTTTTGGACCTCTCCGCAGAATCGCTCGACAGCATTGAACTACTGTCGCTCACTGTATGTCATTTCTTACTGCTCAGCAAGAGCTAACCTTTCTCAGATATCCCATGCATTCGATGCCTCTCTTCCCCGTTTCCACCATGTCACGCAACTCGACATTGAACCCAAAGTACAGACATTAGATCCTTCCAACATTGACTACATGAGCCGGAACATCCCTCCAATCGTCCGGCATCGCATTTCAGCCGTGCGATTCCACGAGTCCGGTTCCAGCCCTGATTATCTGGGCTCTCTGGGCGAACAGCTCTCCAAACTTCACGATTGTTTCCCGCAATTGCGGATTGTGATGATCAATTTTCGGCAAGGCTATGGTCAGAGGGATGCCGAGTTATTCAAGAGCAGGGCGAGGGCGTTGAATTGGAGGGTTGATCCACGGGTTACTGTGCGGTACAGTGAGTCGTCTCTTATGTTACCTGCGCATCATTCGATGCTGAGTCCCACCTAGATTTCGATTGGGAGAATCGCATCCCGTGGTATTCCAAAATCCTGTGAAGCAACAGAATTCGTATTAAAGTTACCGACCTCGCAACATTTTGTTCTCTTTTTTCTTCTTCTTACCGTCTGAAGAGATCCATGGGGCAACGTTTATGCTGACATGGATCCAGCATCACCGACCTTCCAACGGGACCACTTCACCCCGAATATTTGGTATGGCGGGGGCTTGCGAATAGATTCACATCGACTTCACCAGTTGAGCCCGACGTGCACGTAGCCAAGTCATCTATTCGCGCTTGCAATATTCCCATTTCATCGCAGCCGGCGCGCTTACGCTGCGCTGTCCCTCCCCAGCCTAGCTCGAACTCCTTCCAGATCG
This sequence comes from Roridomyces roridus, assembly GCA_029378245.1. Lineage (NCBI taxonomy): Eukaryota > Fungi > Basidiomycota > Agaricomycetes > Agaricales > Mycenaceae > Roridomyces > Roridomyces roridus. Next base: position 19,943 of record JARKIF010000048.1, read on the forward strand.
ATCTTGGATTGCTTAATCGGCTAAGTAGACGGTTGTGAACAGTGATTAATCGGCTTGCCGGTTGTGTGCCCGGCGTCGGACTCTGCGCTATCATTCGACTTCGATTTGCAGATGGATTAATCGGCTGTACGGTTGTGCAGCCCGATTACTAATCGGCTGGACGGTTGCATGGATTGATTGATCGGTTGGACGATGTGTACCCAGGGGTTCTGTTCAATTCCTCGGGCATCATCAAGTCTTACATCCAAGTATAAGTACCCTTGACTCCCTCCACCAATGCATTCTCAATCATGGTGAATCGTGTGGCAAAGCTCGGCGGCACCGCGTCTGAAATCACAGTCGGTCGTGTTTCTGTGAGTCTCTCTGAATGCATTCCCGCTATGGAGCTCACATTTCTGCAGCATGGATTAATGTTGATGTGGTAAGTGGACGTCTCTCACAGCAGGATTTGACTGAAAACGTTTTTAGCATTCCCTTAGGCCGACTTTCCGACGAAGAGTGTTTCGAATGTATCAAAGCCGGCATCGATGCTCTCCCCGCCGGCGCCAAGGCCTTTCTGAATTCCGGTGAATTCTACTCGGCTACGGGTGGAACGGAGAATCTCGAACTCTTGTCGCGGTTCTATGCCAAGTACCCCGAGTATGCGGACAAGACCTTCCTGTCGGTCAAGGGTGCCATGGTCGGCGCTCAGGTTCCGGACTGCTCGTGCGTTTAATGCTTTTGAACCGCCTACGTGTCAAACTAACACACAATCGCAGGGCGGACGGGTTGCGCAAAAGCGTGGAAAATATCACCGAGGCTCTTGGACCGCACAAGAAGATGGATTTGTTCCAGCCGGCGCGCATGGACCCCAAAGTGACGCCCGAGGATATGATGCTGGGGCTCGTTGCGCTGCTCAGGGAGGGGTACTTTTCGCATATTGGGTTGTCGGAGTGTAACGCTACGACGTTGCGTCGAGCGCATGCGGTAATATTCTCTTTCTGCGTCTTTTATCCAGTCAAGTTCTGAGGTATCCACACAGGTGCACCCTATCACCGCTGCAGAGATCGAAGTGAGTCTGAGGGCGTATGACCAGCAGCAGAAGGACATAATTGCGACTGCAGCAGAGCTTGGTGTCTCGGTCGTCGCGTACTCGTCAGTATTCTTCCCTATAATGTTTTTCGACTTACCTACAGCTCTTTCAGACCCATCGGCCACGGATTCCTCACCGGAAGTATTACGACTCAAGCTGAAGTCCCCAGTTAGTAGCCCGATACTCATCTGTTTCTCAGACACTAATGTCTTTATAGAGGGAGACTTCCGCGCCCACCTGACTCGTTTCAACGAGGAGAATCTCCCGCACAACCTACGCATCGTAGCCCCCATTTTGGCTCTCGCGCAGAAGAAGGGCGTTACCCCGGCGCAGCTGTGCATCGCGTGGGTTGCGGCTTTAGGACCGCATGTTATCCCGCTCCCTGGGTCGTCGTGAGTATTCGCACTTCCTCTATTTGTTGTCTGTCCTCATGGTCTTGTTTCACACCGCAGGAAAGCGAGCAGGACGCTGGAGAACCTCGAAGGCGGGATATCGAGCTTTCGGGTGAGGAGATGACCGAGTTGAACACTCTTGCCGCCGGCGCGGACATAAAGGGAGATAGGTACTGGGGTGGACCGGAGGGCCAGTTTTTGTTCGGTTGAATTCATTATTACGCGTTGTTTGTGCAACTCTCATGTTACTGGATCTGCGTCCTCCTTGCCGCGAATCGGATTCTTTCCAAAGAGCTTGGTGTAAGTCAACGCCGAATCATTTTCTCTTGCTTGGATTTGGCCAATCGGCGCGCATTTCTCTCACATCGGGCTGTTGCACGACTCGCGATGCAGCGCCGAGACACAGCGCAGAGCCAATGCGCTGCATCCCATTACTGCCGTTGAGATTGGAAGTTAGTTGGCGGGCATACGAACAAGAAGCGAAGCATGTTAGAGTTCCAAGAGTCGAGCGGACTTTGCAGAGGGCGACTTCCGTGCGAGGCTCAGCGGCCTCAGCGAGGAGAAGATTGACCATGATCTTCGCATGGTAGAGGGAATTCTTGCTATTGGGGAGAGAAGAAGGAAGTCAGCCAGCCTTGACTTAAGAGGGGATCATACGACAAATAATGAGTCCCTTTCATGAGCCCACGCTAGGTACAAATATCAAGTCGTATTTTCGTGTCCGTAGTCTCTTTAATTTGCGTCAAGGTAATTCTGCTTTGAAGCCAAGGTGAGTCGAATATCAAGATGACAGGAAACAAAGATTGAACGTACCATAGTCCTCGACATCCCAACGGAGCCTGGACGTCACTCAGACTCAGATTCAGACCCCGAGTCCCCAGAATCCTCTTCATCCCCGACTCGCCTCCTATGCCACTCATACCTGCTGTTGAAGGTAATCCCAGGGAAGCGGCGACGAAGCGCCCGCTTTGATATTTCCCAGGAATCGCCCGTAATAAACACCTTTTGAAGCCCAGTACACCCGGATTTCGAAACAAAGGTATCGAATGTCTGCTCGCTTTCCAAGAATGACGCGGGGATTTGGAGAGTGCGAAGGGATGGAAGGGTGAATATGCCGAGACCCTGGTGGAAGAAACCTTAAATTTCAAGGCGCGGCAGGGTCACGTCTTTGACACGATCCTGGCTGTATTGCATGCAATCGATACTCGTGACGTGGAGGAGGTTGACTGCACTGCTGAGGGTGGAGAGATAATTGTCCGAGTGGAGATTCTTGAGCGTCAGAGACGTCAATTGAGACCAGGGCAACCAATCCCCCAGATCATCGGAGCAGTTCAGCGAGAGGGTGCGAAGTCTGGGGAAGTCGCGAGCATTCGCACTTGGGCGTGTGCTATCCAAGTCAAAGCCGGCTGGCACATGGAGGATGAGCTCGCAAAGAAGCGGCATAATGCCCTCGAGCAGGGCGACCTCATCATCCTCGAGCGTCAGGTCGACATACTCCCACCGTTTGTGATGAGGGAGAATGGCTGCGAAAATATCTGGATGTAACGGAGAGTCGTGCTGGTCTGACTGCATTTTTATTGAAAGCGGACATGAGCCCGACCTCGCCAGCCGGGCCCGCAATGTCGCATCGTTGCCAACGGCCTGGAGTAAAATGGATCGCCAGAGCTGGGGCGTTGCGAGTGCTATGTCTCGCCATTTCCGACAAATGTGTGTGAGAGACGTAGGCGATGAGGGGCCTCTGAGTGGTGGACAGTCGGGATACGTGGGGAGGCATTGGACAAAAAAATCGGACACGATTTCGTTGGGGAGACTGAGGACGGGGTAGGCGTACTCGGCCAATTTTTCCTGGTGCACAGTGAGCTCCGTCTGCAGAAGCTGAATCTGGGCGTTTATTTCAGCCATGCGGGCGCGCGTTGTTTGTCTAACCGCCCGGGCGTCGACTGCATCCATGTTGGCCTGAGTAGGGCTGTGTTAAGAACCGAATGTTAAATAACACACCTTTTTCTAACACGTTATTTAACGGTTAAAAACCTTTTTAACATGGAGGCCTCCGATTGCGCTGTTAGAAAATGTGTGATAATATAGGATACCAAGCTTAGAGATGGATCTCACCTCCTCATATGACGATACTTCTACAACACCTTGCTGGATTTCCAGACCTCAGACAGCCCCAGCCCGGCTGAACACGTGAGTCTGAGCCTGAACTGGTTGAGTGTTGGCCACCGCGTTCCTTCACCGTTATTTAACAGCTATTTAACCGTTATTTAACATGTTAAATAACAAAAATTTCCCGCGCTTCGCGCGGTTATTTAACTTAGATAACAGCCCTATGTTATATATCCAGAGGCCTGAACCCACCATCTGTAATATAACACCCCGGAAAAGGATTCTAACACAGCCCTAGGCCTGAGTGACAATGAGAGCGTTAAGAGCAAGGAATGTGAGAGCCATCAGAGGCGATGCTTATCCGAGCCCTCTTCGTCGACCACCACCGCAACCACGGTTCCTCCGTACTCTTCGACGGCTGGTTCGTCCCCTCGCTCGACATCCTCGACATCCTCGTTCTACGCCATCCACGACATCGCCACTGTCTACCTCTTCACAAGGCCTCGTCACCAATCCCGAAGACCACGGAGTCGGTTTGCCGCTTTGCAATGACTCCTGGCTCTCCTGCTGCCACCATCGTCAAGTCCACTCCTCCCCCTCCCCCTGTCCAGTCCCGTATACGCACGCTCGTCGCTGCGCATCCACACGAAGGATGGTGTTATGGGTGGCACGCTCGACTGGTGTGACTAACGGGGATCCGATACGGCCAGCGTGCGTGGTGCTTTTGTCTGCATCGCTCTATACTGACGCTCTTTGCAGTATGCTGCTCACGGCGTGCTCTCCAGGCACGCTTCAAGCAGCGACTTCATCTTACTATCGTTAACGTCGTGCTACACGATGGGCTCTCGCCAGATGGAACCCCACTTCGGCCTCGCTCTCTCTACCACGGTGCCCCATGTGGGTCTCCTGGATCTGAATCCGACGTCGTCGTCTCGTTTTACCCGCTCGGGGTATGTGATTCATGCACTTCAACCGAACGCTACTATTGGGCGCTCTCTTCTAGTGCCTCTCGTGCGACAATCCTTTCACGACATCCTGGACCTCGCCGCTCTCAAGGCCCACAAGAAGACTACTGCCTCTCTTCCTCTCTTGCTTCACCCACCACGAAGCAATTCACCGCCGCTCTGTCCCCGCCTCCAAGTCCTTCTCGCTCAAGCTGGCAAGAAGGCCTGTCCTCCCGTCCCCACCCATTCCATCAACGACCCCGCCTCTCGGCTACGACCACCACCGGGCGTCTACTCTTCCTCAAGCCCAGGAGGAGATCAAGCCGTCATCCGACGTCACACCCCGCGGCCATCGCTCCTGGCGTTCCTGCAATCAATCCCGCTCGCAGCCCTCCTCCAGACTCCAGTGGCTCAGAGGAGGCCTTTGCGTTCATTGAAGAAGTCAGCGTCAGGTCGGAGGGTGTGCGTGCTGACGTAGACGGTGATGACGAGGTCCGTGACTATAGCGGGACTGAGAGTGAGGGCTACCATGCACTCGTCGGTGCGTCTCCTCTCTTTTCCATCTTTCCCTCACCGATCGTGGATAGGTGTAAGTCCAATACATACCGTCGCCACTCCAACGTGCGCGAAGCGTTTCTTCTGAATCTCACTGGAATCTCCCGTCAGCCTTGTCCGCTTGCATACATGACAACAATCCCCTCCACTGGCCCCTGCCAGGGTTCACCCGTATCCATCGACGCTGGCCGCAGAGAACTCCTTGACGCGTCACGCGCCGGTCCCTGGACACCTCAGCCTCCACTCACCTGCCACCGTCTTCTCGCCCTCGCCATCTGCAAGATTACGACTCGGGCGCTTGCAGTACGTTAAGAGGAGGGTGGTCGATGTTGGGCAGTCGACGGGGTTGTCAGGTGCGCGACGCGGTAGGGGCGGGTGGAAGAGGGGAAGGAGCGACTCATCAGGGTTTCCTCTTGCTTTGGACTGGATTCTCAGAATGTATCTTCATCCTCGTGGACACGAACCTACTCGCTTCCGTGTACTATATCCATTAGCGAACTTTGACAATTCCCTTCTACCGTTCTTCAATGAAAAGTGATCGGAGCTCGAGGAAGATGACTGGGCAGAATTAGGCCCAATTAGGCAGGTCCATGTCTAAATCGGGTGTCGCATATAGGAATTCGATAATCATAAGTGAGCTGTGGAATTAACGGGCGGAGTGATTTTTTTGCTAGAGTGAAAGGCGGCCCAGGGGGTTCAACTCCGATTATACGTAACAGAAATCTGTGAGTATACATAGCGGACACGGTCATTGAACCGAGCTCCGCAAAAAGGAAGCGACGTGGTTTATCACAATGCGACGACCCAGTCACCAATCGAAGGGGCTGTCTCTTGTGCAGAATCAACATAGGGATTCGGCAACAGAGACCTGGGGCGGAGAGGATGGCCAAACCGGCGTGCAGAAATGCGGTTTCAAGTTCTTTTCGCCTGCGCATTTTTCGTCGTCCCGAATCGAACGGGGCGGGCCTCCTTTGATTTGATTGTCCGTTCACATGTTGTTGGCAGGTACACATGTACAACTAGTACTCGCGATCTGAATGACGGTCGAAACATCGTTGACATTGAGTAGTGAATAGAGGTGCCACCTTACGGTAAACTAGCCGAGCTTTAGTAGTAGGAGCCATGTAGAACTGCGCACGTATCAGCCATGAATCAAGCCTGAACTCTGGAAATGACTTACCACATCACACGGATCCTCGTCTCTGGCCAACCTCAGGGAAAATATCGATGTCCGGGATTGCAGGGAATCCACGACGAAACTCCTCTTCCTCTACAACGAGCCCTCCAGTGATGATAACCCTTTGAAGGCTACATCCAGACTTGAAGATGAACGAGGCGAAGGTATCCAGTGGCTGCTCGCCTAGGGACCAGCCAGGGAGTTGGAGGATACGGAGGGAAGGGACGATGAATACGTGGAGCGTGTGAAACTCATGGCGAGTAGCAACCATGATGAGAGTTTCGAGGCGCGGCAGCGCAACATCCGGCAGTGCGCTATTGCTCCTGTGGAGTTTCTGGCAATTGATGATCTCGAGATGTACCAGGTTGACTGAAACCTGGAGGCTGGAGATACAGGGGTCAGGGAACCCATCCTCAAGCACCAAACACGTCAATTGAGACCAGGGCAACCAGTCCTCCGCATGAAACAACCCATGAAAGGCGAGTGTGCGAAGACGAGGAAAGTCGCCCGCATTCGCAACGAGGCGTAGAGGATTATAGTGACAGTCTTCCTTGTGAAGAGAGAGATAGCAAAGGAGCGGCAGAGGTCCCTCGAGGAGGGCGAGGTCATCGTCCGTTAGGTCGGCACTGGTGGATGGCTTGCACCATGTCGGGGTGCAGCCACGTACGCTCCATGTCGTCGGAGGGCATCTGGATAGAAATTGGAAGTAAACCCGACCTCTCGACCCAGACCGGCACGGTCTGGCAGATGTCGTAGTATGCCCAGCGTACAAGTGGGATAGCGCGCCAGAGCTGGGCAGTCGCGAGGGCTATCTCGCGCCACTGTCGACAAACAACGGAGAGGCAGGCCGGTGATGAAGGACCTTTGAGTGGTGGGCAGTCGGGGTACGGGGGAAGATATTGGATGAAGATCTCCGATCACTGTGGGAAGGAAATTCAATCAGGCTGATTGATTCGAATGCATCAGGATGACTGACGAACTCACTCAGCCTGATTGTGTCCAGACTATCAGCCTGATTGTGGCGACTCAGTCATGCTGATTGAAAATTCGGCAGATTTATCAATCAGCCTGAGCGGGTCGCTCAATCAGGTTGATATACTCCGCTCAATCAGGTTGATTTAACTTGTACTCAGGTTGATTGTTCCATTCACCGCTGTTCTGGCTTCAATAATTATATACGTGCTACCTAATATACATGTATCCAGACATACTACAGGCCCGCCCCTTGCTTTCCATCCCACTCACAATTCACATCCAATTCTAACTCCCCGAGTCAGAAAGACATCTCACAGAAATGAACAAGCAATGAATGGCTCACCGATGGCCATTCTGCGACCGAATGTCTGAGTCGGTGGGCGAAGTCGGGGAGTCAAAGCGAAACCGGTGTCGAAGGAGGTGTAAGTTATAATGACTGCCCGAATGAAGTAGAGAACGCGCGGGCAATCAGAACTGGCTCTCGCTATTTCAGTCGAACCTTGAGAATTTCTGCGACTTGTGAATCGGGTGAGTGTTGCGACTACTGGGAAAAGGAAACGAACCTTGCATCCACTCCGGTCGCGTCTGTATATCTCGGACTCTCTCAGGCAGTTAACCGATGAGACTGGTGAGCGCCGAGACCAGGGATATGCGAGAGGGTCTCAAAGGGCTACTTGCGGAAGACCGGTTTCAACTGGATGTACCACGCTGCTAAAGCCGCCAATTCAATAAGGATTGAAGACGTCAAGAAAAAGAGCTAGACTCAACCGGGCCATATTTACCAAGGCGAGTCCGATTCACACATCTGGAGATGAAATCAGATGCATAAGGGAAGGGGAACAGTAACACTCCAACGAACCATTTGGGAACGAGCATCCGCACGGGGACGCGAGCTTGGCCGAGCGCTGAGGCGGAAACATGGGTTCCAGAAAAAAGAGAACGACCCTTGGTCGACGACTCCACCCACCGAATCCTTGCTTCATCTCCGCCGGTCCTCCGGAGTAAACAGGGAGATAATGACGAATGAAAGATACCTGGCGGTACGGTAAGTGAGGGAAGGTCAGAAAAAAAGACGGATCACGCACATTAACCTGGATATTGTGGCGTCGGTCTCGAAGTCGGACTAGTCGATGACGCGGTCGACGTTAACGTTTCAACAGCAGCACCGGCTCTGCAGTGAGGAAGCAATTCACCACTGATTGTCTTCATGCGTCTGTGAGTTCTCGACTTCACACCAAATTCCTGAGTCACTCACGATGTCTTGACTCGGAGGAGCACCGCAGAGCCCAACCATCTCACCCTTCCAAATACGAACCCCATTCAAGGGCGTCTTTACATGCCCGGCGTCGTGAAAGGATGGTGTTCATGAAATGAGAAATCCGGTTAGCGAGGGAGGAGACGCCCAGAAGAAGGTCGCGGAGGCAACGGTGGATCGATGCCGAGGGGGAGGGTGCTCAGGCCGTGGGATGAAGGCGAGATTGATCGTTGGGCCGGTTGCGGAGGCGCGTGTACAGAGGTAGAGGGGACGACGGTATTGTTAACGCGGGAGCGGCCTACGGAACTCAAATGCCGAGAAGATTAGCATGCGTATGCGGGACGAATAAAAACAGGGATAGAATCCGCCCGGATTCGGATTCATGAATCATGCCCGTGGACCAGGAACTACAGAGCGTGGCAGGGCCGGCGCGAACGGGAAAGACAGCAGAGTTGGTATCGGTTGAGCCGCGGATGAGGGGAATGAAGACATGATTGACGCCGCCGGGAAAGCCGTGAAGGGTCGGCAACTATCGAAAAGCACAGGCTCAGGGACGCACCTGTGAATATAAGAGACCTAAGAAAGGATCCCGACTCACCAAACACGTGGAGCATGCCTATGATGGGGAGTCGACTGACCCACGAACCTGGGGATCAAATCAGCGTTTTCAAGCAGAGAGAAAAGCGAAGCTCCACATCTCGAGGGTTTGGGAGAGTGGAGAGTCGCGGGTGCTTGATGAATTCACCTTCTGCCGAATCCATCCTTCATCGTCGATCCTGGCCCACGGAAAGGGTTCTTGAGTGGTCAGACTTTCAAACGAGGGAACAGGAGTGGAACGACGCACGGGATGTCGGTACTACGGGCAGGCATGTGCAGACAGCGCGGAGTCGCATCGACATCCTGACGACTTGATTTTGCATGTATCTGGTGAGCGTCCCCCTTGAAGTACAGAGGTGTCTACATGCGAGAGTTGAGACAAGGAATTAGCGCTGGTACGGATGAGGGAAGACGGCGGCGATGGCGTTGACGACGGCGTGGACAGTGCTCAGAGATGGTGGTGGTACGAAAACCAGAAGCATTTTGGTCGTTTATCCCGTCCAAGATGAGATATTTCGAACCGCTCTGTCCGGCGATCATCCTCCGATTGTACGTGCCTGCGTTGCGCAGGGATGACCGAGATCGTGGTCGAGATGACGGAGGAGCACGAGGTGGAAGCGGGGTTGGGCTAGGAAAGAAGAGAGTCGACTAGCAAGGGGAGACTCCCCTCGAGCGTAAATTCTTTTGGAAGACTGACGTTGACGGAGAGCGGGAAGGGCGCCGGCGCCTTGCCCTGTGCCTAGTGTCGGTTGGGAAGAGTCTTGAAGCGTGTGTCCGGGGTCGATGCGATGGAAAAGGAACGATTCGGCTAGCGAAGCAGGGAGACTCAATGATATCGATGCTTGTCGGAAGGATGAATGCGGCGCTCCAGCGGAGGTGGTCGGCCCGCGAATGCGTGGAACGACGAGACCGGGGAATGAGAGGAGGGTTAGCAACGGGACAGAAGAGCAGGCTCAGTGACGCAACTGGAACTATAAACCAGCAATACCTGCATTCTCCATCGTGCAGCGCCGCCCCCGATGTCTCCTGCATGACTTGTAGCGCCTCAATGGCTTCGAGTAGGTGGCGTCCGCTTGAAAGCTGCGACAAATGGCCCCCAGGTACAGTATCAGGGGTAATGGCAGGCCATGTGAGATGATTTGAGGCCGGAAGTGAGGCGCCTGGGAGAGTATATCGCACTCGGCGCGTCGATGTTGCAGATCGGGCAAAACAGCCGTGGGAAGCGTGGATTGGGGTATTGGCGGGCCAAACGCGGTCCCAGGGGAAGGCCATGGAGTCCCTGCATAGATTGAGGCCCATCCGAGGCCCATCCGACCGTGTGCAAGCGAGGTTAGACGAGATCGTTGTGGCAACACCGACGTGTTGTTTGCTCCTGTTTTTCCACAGCCACTGATTCCACAACAACAAACACTCGTTTTTTTAAACGGCCTTTGCTCAACGACAAGTCAACCTACCACCTTGAAAATGAAGTTCACAAGGTTTATAAGGCTGGTTACTAGAGAAAGACGACCAAGTCTAATAAATTTACTGGACTTACAAATATACGAGACATTTGTGAAAAGCTGGTGTTTTGCTTGTGTTTTGTGGGTGAGTGTTCAAAATGCAGTCAGGATGAGAGCACAAAATGCACTCAAGTTGGGCACTATCAGGCTGATTGACAAAATTGCGCCTTGATTGAGTCGTCAATCAGCCTGATTGAACTTGCTTCCCACAGTGCGATGTGATTTCGGTGGGAAGATTGAGAACAGGGTACTTGTACTCGTCCAAGCGTGCTTGGTACAGCGCCCGCTCGGTTTGCAAGGGCTGGATTTGAGCATCTAGCTCCGCGATCCTTGCTCGGTCTGCCTCCCGTATGGCTTTCGGATGCGTGTCGTCCACTGACATGGCGGTCAAGATCAAGAGGCGATATCGGAATGATCCGGGTGATCGGATGCGTGTTGCCGTCCAAAGCAAGTCCAAAGTGCAACGTAAGTGTGGAACCGCGAGTCTTTGCGAGGGAAAAAACGATTGTGAGCAATTAGTGACCGAGCAGCTCGAACAAGTGCAACTACGTACGCAGCATCCTGAACGCCATGCCATTCTGAATGTGGATTGCTCCTGTACTGCATAACATTACCCTGGGCTGAAACGGAATCCAAGGTCTCATGGCCCCCGGGGCCAGACAAAAGGATGAAAAACATACGTGCCCATGGCGAGTCTGAGCGCTACTTTACGACGAGAGATAGCGTACCATTTTTGTGCAGATACCTGATCGGACTGTAGATGGAGGATGGACGATTGGTTTTTACCTAATTCAATTTGAATCTAATGAAAATCCTTAGATTTATGTTGATACTCCTCATACATCGCATAGAGATGATACATCTGACTTGAATCCGCCGTGGGCTAATGAATCTCAACCATGTCCTCCTCCGACTCCAATAAATCCTCGATCTCCCCATGAAGACTGTCCTCCGACAACACCCCTCTCCGCATCTTCTGCGAAAGGCTGATCACCGCCGCAAACACGTCATTTCCATCCGTCCGCAACGGGACAACCCATGTCCTCATCTTAGGACCCTCCAAAAGACGCATCCCATGCAACTGGTAGCATCCCTCCCCAACCATCGCGCGCTCCAGTACATCCTCCCATTCCTCGCTCTCCGTTTCAACGACCTCGTTCAACCGCGTTTGGGTCTCCGCATCCTCCGGGTCGACGGGGTACACCGTGATAACAGGGGGAGATTTACAGTAGTCGAAAAGCGTGAATAGTGTGAATGGGATGCGCACGTCGATATCGTACTCGGAGAGCACGCGGATTTGTTGCTCGCAGATTGAATGCCGTTCTTTGAGGTATTTGTGGTGAATCAGCGCGCGAAGGAAGGAACGCTCGCTGAAAACGAGCTCAGCGCGTGCGGCTAAACATGTCAGAACAAATATCCGGGGAGTAGTATGACTCACAGAGAAGTAGGGCGTTGTTAGTGCCACAGGCGTTCCGGTGGCCAAGCTCCCAGTCATTCCGTTGGCAATCAACAGAGCAGTAATAGAACGCCTGGCAACCCGAGCACCGCTTGAGGGAGGAGGCTTCTTCTATGACAGCGCACTGTCGAGCAGTTCAGCGAAGCACCAAACCCAATTCACGACTCACCTCTTGGTTGTCGCAGGCCTTTTGTGCCTCATATAATGATTTATAGTCTACTAAAGCTTCAACCCGCTCCTCGGCCGAAGCAAGGAATGTCCGCCAAAGGTCATACAAGACAGTCTTTTTCAAATCCTCGCCTGAGAGGAGATCTTGAACTCTTTCAAAGCATTGTGATACGCCGCGACAGCGTAGATATTCACCAAACCGGCGGGAAGAAGCAGCGTCAGGAAGAATCGAACGTGGTGTTTGATCTTCCACCGACGCGCCTGGCCCCGGAGTGTAATCAAGACCAACAGCCGGAGAAGCCCGCAATCAAGCAGCTCTCCGAGCCATAGCGTCGCCGGAGAGATAATGACCATGCGCCGTACGAGCACCAAACAGTCGTCGATCACCGACCCTGTCTCGGGCTCCTGTCTTTCGCACAAAAACAGGGCGGTGGCGACAAGCTCTTCGGCGCCGTCGCTGCAAGTATACAGCCCGAGGCTCAACGAGCCGAGCGGCACCAACATCCAGTCATGCACACGATCTTCAGGAAATTGGTCGGCCTCGTCGATGAAGAACATGAGACGTTGGATGTGCTCGACAGGAAGCCTGCTGTGCTTTCTAACCGTGCGGATGTATTCCACGACCAACGCGGCAAAGATGTCGATCGACCCTGCAGCATCGATCATCTCTTCTAGCCGCTCTGGGTGGGAGCGCACGCCCGAGTCGGCGAGAAATCCGCTGAGATCGTTGAGCATGATATAACGCTCGTTTGGATCGTTGAGTGGAGCAAGGAAGGTCCAGGCCTTGACGATGCATGCCCCAAACCCCGGTGTACCGGACATCAATGCGTAGGTCGCTGGGTGGTCATGGTAGGCTCCAGCGAAGAGCGTAAAGTCGACGTAAAACTTCTTCTCTGGCGGGAATTCAATGCGATCTTGAAGATGTTTGCGGTGCGCGTGCATGAAATCGATCCACGGCCAAGGCGTGGCCACAAAGACAGCCCGATTTCACCCTGTGTTCGCAGATGAAACATTGCATCCAAAGCAACGTCGGCGGAAGCGATGTCCTGTAGGGCTGTGGTAGAAAGCTCCTCCAGGCGGGGGATACGAGTAGGGTCGAGAACAGGGAAGAAAACGGCCAGAAATGCCAGCCGTTGGGAGCTGCAGAGTGTGGGCGTCTCAATGAGCTCTCGAGCATGCTGTACTTGACCCAAGGTGCGAGTATCAGCCATTGCCAGAGACGCAGCGCGCTTGACACAATTAGACATTTGGCTCGACAGAAGATGATGATCGGTACCCGGATAGATAGAGGGAGACGGTCCAGGTTGCGCGCTTGTAGGTCGCGGTGTACGAGTGGAATCGAGGTTGGGGATGCGATGGGGATGAAAGAGAGAGAGAACAAAGACTGTAGCACGTGACAAACGCGTGATCTGGCAATCAAGTTTGGTCGAACCAAACAAAAGCCGTTCTTGTTCCCAACCATCATCGGTCCGACTTTCGTTATTTCCTCAAATCCTGCCGGCTCGGAACTCTCGCTCTCCATCTCAGTACCCATCCTCTGCCTCATGTCGGCCGACTCTTTGCTTACTTGACATTGTGGCTCTTGACTTCAAGTTCTGGCACTTCAATACAATCACTGCTTCGCAACCGCAGACCGAATCGTCGCTGCGCGGAAACTCCCAAATTAAATCCTACTTGCTCGGATACACCGGATTTGAAAGTCTCCTCAAGCCCGTGCGCATGGGCGCTGCATCCAGCTCCCCGTAAAAAAAAATCCCCTGAGCTTCTCGGGAATTGGCGCTCCGCGGCGGCTCGGATTTTTGAAGCTTGAAAAATGAAGACTATAATATGCTGTGACACCTGGAATTCTCCATCTCCTGTAGTATCACTCGCCTTTGCCTACTCGGCGTTATCGAGCGCTGCTTGGCGTAGGGCTGGTTGTGAGAAAGTGTGAGTAACATATTGCTACGAATTCACAGCCCTCAGTCTTATTTTTTCCCAGGCCACCACCATCCACCTGGCACTTCCAGCCATGGGTCGCACTTGGGTGAGAGCTGCTAGTGTTGCATGATTTGGACTTCAACGCATGAGGGGCGCAAATCCGGCTCATATTTATTCGAAAGGAGGAAAAATCAAGCTTTCCGTTGTAAACAACTGGCCCGGATCGAACAGGCCGTCCCTGTTGCACTACCTACCGTTCGCAAGTACACACCTCGTGTAACTGGGTGACGGATATGAATGGCAGACTGCCGGGTTCAAAAGTGCACAAAGTTGACCACTTATCTGAATAAGAGAAGTGAGCATCTTCCAATCGAAGGAGGAAAAATATGCCACTTCAACCACCTCAACACCGAGTCCCGAATCGAACGGGACCTCCTGCTTCCCTTTACCAGCAGTGTTTCGAATTCGTAGGTGCACACACACCTCATGCAACTCGATTCAAACGTTTACAGACGTGAGTACGCGGGGAACAAGCCTCAGGTTTACGGGCGCGACGATCCAATGACCAAGCTTGCCAATTTACTTTGAGGATCAGATTCAGGAGTGTTACGTTGAGGTGTGTAGAAGGAGGAAAAAATGGCCGACTCTCGGAACACCCAGCCCCGATTCGAACGGGACATCTCTGCTTTGATTCTGAAGGAATCACTCACATATGGGGCGAGTGCACACCTCGTGCAACTGGGTGACGGTTCAAAATTTTGCGAGCGGGTTACGGTACTGGGCCTCGCTCCGAATCAGAAGACGACTTTTTTGGTGACAGAATTATCTGGTACTTGTGAGATGCGCTGAGATCCGAGAGAGATCCAGTTCCCGGGAAAGATCGTAACCTATGCAACACAAGCCTGAGAAATATGGACAGGTACTGCACTGAGAAAGAAAACAAACTGACCAGATACCACGGAGTCTCACTGCAAAAACACGGGATGTCCCGGGAGATGGCGTTCCTGTCATATCAATCACTTTTCTGTCATTCGAGATGGCCGTTCTGTCAGGCTTTTCTACAGAACACCAGCCAGTAGGCCCCTGGTTCTCAACTTGTATCTACATCATCTGGGGGCTCCCCCGAGGCCCAGAAAAATATAGTTGTGTCTTTGTTAAGGTCCAAAGGGTCTCTATCAGTGATTTTTTCTCATGATAAGGGGTGTTCTACTCCAAAAACCACTTCTGATGCAGTTTACCTGTTCTGCTTGTAGATGGCATATTACCGGGTGGACTTTGCCTACAGTTCTTCACTTTGGCCACAGGATACTTGCTACAGAATGTGGTGAGAACTTGCAACATACTTTGATCGGCGGCATCAATAAGAGATCACTAGTCTCGGCAATCGAGACTTCCATCGCGATTTGATCGAGTTCATGATGGCGGCCATATTGGCTTAATTACACTCGATCCCCGCTGCGGGGAGCTCTTGCGAGACTCCTCAACCCTCTGGAGAGCAGTCCCCGCCAAATCGAAAAAAATGAAGTCATACAGCTTGCTCACCTAATGAATTTTATGTCAGATGGTATATGGCCTATATCAAAGCAAATATTTATCTGGTGGTTTAGCTGATATTTTTCCTGGACTCTTCAGGTACAAAGGGTCAGAATACATACCAAGACCTTGGGAATCCGGTGGCTGGCTGATGAGATATGAAGAAAACCTGACAGAAAGGTCATCTCAACATGACAGGAACGAGATTTGATGGTGACCGGAACGGTTTGCCGAGGTGACCGAAAGGGAACTTGATCCTTACTACAATCTCAAATACAGATTACTTTATGCCTTGATCCTCCCTACAGAAACGGCAAACATATACTGCTAAAAAGACATCAAGGCTTTACCGGATGGCCATCAATTTTTGACCAAAAGTGGATGGTCCGGACAGGAAGGCAATCTCAAGTGACATAAAATAGCCACGCGAGTCTCACTGTCGCGTGGCCCGAAAATTATTCCAACTCGGTGACCGTATACCTCAAAGTCCCATCGCGGTTCAAACTTCAAGCTAAGGTGAATTCAGTGTGAAGGCACGTCTTTGAACATCTGGCGATGTCGAGCGTATCCCAAGTTTGGCTAGGCTACATGGCCGACTCGTCCGTGGGCTCCGCCGAGGAGACACAGTTGGTGAGGAATGTTGTCAACGAAAGCGGCCCGGCTAAGTAGGGCTCTGAATCGGGGTCCCGGAGGCTCAAAGCCCTCTGCCCTCTGCAAAGGGCTTTGGCCAGAGCCCATCTCAGAGCCCTAGAATATGTATTTATTTATTGTTTGGAAAATAAAAATAAAATCGATTATTCACGATACCGCTGATCCGACCCAATTTATAGGTCTCATAGGTGTTGGTGCATGCAGGGAGATGTGGAAGAACCATGGTGCGCAGTGTAGAACAAGCGGCCATTGCTCGTTCGGGTCAAGCGGCGCGTTGATGCGATGCCCATCAGTCATGTTGATCTGGTCAGCACGTGATCTCAGAGGCCTCTGAAGAGCTCTGAACTCGACCAAAATTTTCAGACCCCTCTGCCCAGAGGTCTCAGCGGGCTATGAGCTCAGAGGGCTTTGCCCTTTGGGCGAACACTGGAAGAACCAAGGAAGAACGAGCAATGACGTCACGGAGATGACTCGACTCGGAGGCGATTGATGTCACTGATCCGTCCCTTGCTTCCTTCCCACCACGACCACGACGAGGACCACCGCTGCCCTACCCTGTTCGTCCTCTGAGCTTCAGCCTACCTCATGCATTCGATCGCACTTCCTGAATCCGGCTTCCCAGATCGTTGTGGAGTGGTCTCACTCCTCGCCCGAGCAGCCCGACGCTCCAGGCTCGCAAATCGCATTCAAAAGTGCTCTGGACTAGTCCAGACCGCCATGTCTCAGGCGGATACTCCCGCGGAACATCAAAATGATCTCGAGATAGGGGGCGGATCAGTGCGTTACTCCTAAGGTTTCAGAGGTATAAAAGCTCCTCGAATATCTCGCTCTACTAATCACTCTCCAACGAACACAATGTACCCCACCACTCTCGTCAAAGTGCGTTCTTCGTCTTACATCTGTCCGGCTCGCTGACCGTGCCCCGTAGGACCTTGTCTCACATTTCCAGAAGACATATGACTGTGGCCACTGTGGTTTATCATTCACAGACGGCGACGACCTCCGCTGGGTAGGTCTCCTATCCACTGTCCCTTGCGTCTCTTGCTGACCTTTTCGCAGCACCGCCGCCAAAAGGAGTGTGACGACGACGATGTCGATAACTTCCAGCGTCGCCGCCAGGTAGTGTCGCAAGACGTTGGAAGGTCCGGAACCTTTGTCGATGCCCGACCCCGCCGTGCCTCAAACAGCAGTGATGATTCGACGCTCTCCGACTCTCTTCACCGCCTCATTCCCTCGCCAGAGCGTGTCGACGCTGTCGTCAGCAAGATTCGGGGGTGGGCTCCGACGTCGGACGACTCGGATGCAGAGCACCACTCCATCTTCCCTACGCACGCGAGCGCCAGAATCGGCGCTGTCGTCGATAAGATACGCCACCATGGTGCTTCTGAACCCATCCCACCTGCGCTTAAACGCAAATATCCTGTTGGCACGCACCACCGGGTTCCACCGCCGTTTTCACCCTCGGCGAGCTCATCGAAGGCTGCACCCCCACTTCCTCCGCGGCCCCAATCCCAATCCAACGTCCGCCCTGCAGCGACCTCCTCCATCCGCGCACCGCCTCCTCTCCCTCCGCGTCCCCAAGCTGACGTTGTTGTGGGACGCCCGCGTGCTTCTACCACCCCGTCCCGTCGTGCAGCCCCACCAATCCCTGTGCGTGCTCATGGCGACGTTGCTGCTGTGGGACGTCCACGTGCGTCGACGACGCCGTGCCGTGTAGCGCCTCCACTTCCCCCGCGTCCTACTTCGGGGCTTCCCTGCTGTTAGGAAGATGATATCGCGGGATGATTGACATGGACTCGGACATTCAAGCTAGAAAGGACAATTGTATCGTTATACGCTCTCGTACGCCTGCTGTATTTGTTTTGATATCTGCTATACAATCTCGCTTTCCTTGATCACAGTGTGGACCAGTCTATGAGCTAGAAGCCTAGAGTTCTTTCAACCTTGCTTGGAACGACGTCTTACTTATCCCTGAGTCTGCATCTGCCAGCCCACCACCAAGACTTGCACTCGGTGTTTGAAACAATACGGACTTCGTGATCCCTGTCATCTCATTGAGGCGCGAACGGGAAACGCACCAAAACAGCTCCCAAAGCTTGACCGAGTGCTGAAAGCTGTCAAAAAAGCAGGAAGTATCATTCTGAAAACCCCCCGGGGGCTAGCCCCGAATCGAACGGGTCAGTTGTATGCATGTCTGGACTCTGTACAACGGCAGGCGGGCGCCGAGCCCTGCTGGGTTACATGTTGGTGTCGAGTTGAAGGTAAAAAGAGGGACCCGCGGCGAAGAAGACACGCGCGAGAAATCTGATTCTTCTCGAACGACACAGCTTCGCCGCACTCAGACAGTCCCAGACTAAACGCGCTTCGAGGCTCCGTCTCGCATCGATGATCAGAGAGGATGCCGCCTGTCACCGCTGGCGACGCAATTGCACCATCCACGCGCTTGGCGCTCCTCTTCAACCCGTGAGCTATGCGGAAGTGATCATCTCCCATTGGCAGAAAAAGATTTCGTGTCCCTCATAAGCTACCCTGTCCCGAATCGAACGGGACGCTCGTCTGGAATCCGAGGTTGTTGGCAGCGGTGCAAATCTGTCATCTCATGCAACTCAACGAAGGTTTCAAGTATGTACGCTGACTGTGTGACTTCAACGAGTTGACGACATCTGGTGGAACTTGGTTGAATGCAATGAAGTTCTCTCTCTTGTCAGGCTTGGATGAATCCCTCCCCTCTTTGAAGGCGTAAGACATGAGGATTTTCAGATCTGAAGGAAAAGATCACGGAGTCTTTGATTAGCACCAAGTCCCGAATCGAACGGGATATCGCTGGCCTGCGCACCTCATCTCTCTGGTGACGGTCGTCGGTTCAAGCACATTGTGAGTTCAATAAGACGAGACACTTGAATGGATCAGACATTTGAATAGATCGAGTTCTTCTTCCTCTCATCCATTTCATCGACAGCTCATACCTTTAGCGTAAGAAATGCGGATCTTACCAATATAAGAAGGGACAAAAGAAGAAAGAACCAGCGTAACACCCAGCCCTGAATCGACCGAGACGTCCCTGCCCGATGTATGCCTGCGTCTAGAATAATTTGTCGCAGGATGCACACCTCATGCAACCACTGCATTTTGCCCATTTCGCGGCAAGGGGTAATCTAGGTTCTACGAGGTTCGATCTGGGTTTATCTAGCCTTGTGTAGGTTTATTTATCTTGGTCGGGCGTGGTCTAGAACGGGGTTAATCTAGGTTCTCCGAGGTGTCCTCGACCAACCCTGCAGAGGTTGGTCGCGGTTGGTGGGGCCTTGCCTGGGTTCATCCCGCCAACAAAAATCCCGAGGTCATGACCAAGGTGTGCCCCAATCTCATTGCGCTCCAAATCTGTTGTCAGAATCACAGCCTGAGAAAAATAGAGCTTGTTCGACCAACAACCACCGACGGCTGATCTCCAAAGTATCCGGCTCTCGTTGGGTGAATTTAGGTCAAGGATGGGCCCCCGTAGCTCACCAAACCCCATTCAATGTATACAACTCAGAATACATGCCTGAATGATCATAAGACGCATGAACAAGTGGAAAGAAAATCAAACTCATCAGTAACTGCCACAGAATCACACCCTCCTTCTCTGTCCCCGTTTCTCCATCCGTCCCAAGCAGCGCAAGTCTCACCGCACCCCGGATTGTGGATATTCACCTTCCACCGCTTCTCCCTAAACCTCTGCGCAAACGTGAACGTGAGCATGTTCATCGCAGCCGTGCTGGTGCGATACACAGGGAAATGTATGTCTTAGGATGGCGGTACGCCAGCAAGCCGAGGTCGGAGACGAATATGACGGCCGGCGCGGGGGAGATCTTCGAAGGCTTCGGTGGTAGCCGCCGCGCCAAAGACGTTGATCTTTGATGGGTCTCAGAGTGGATCGTCCGTGTTGTGGGGATATGAGGGAAGCCTCGAGTTTGACGCCGGCGTCGTTGAAGAGGACGTCGAGGACCCGGAATGGCTTTGACGGTCTCGGCGGTAGAGGCGATAGATGCGGCGGAGGAGACGTCGATCGTCAGAGGCTCGATACTGGGGAGGTCGAGAGGGGAGGTCGAGAGATTCCGCGGTCTTGATGCCACTATGCCGTCGTAAAGGATTTCCGGCCCAAAGGCTTCTCCGACTCACGAAAAGAGATTATATATATATAGATGAGACCGAGGGCGACGACGTTCAGCGAGCTGCACGGAGTGGACCTGAGGGAGAGGTGGAGTAGGCAGAAGCAAAAGTGTGGGTCGTGGAGGGAATCCGAGGGATCTCGTGTCCGGGACCTTGTCCGGGACCGAATCGTCGTCCTTTAAGCCGTTGCGAGCTGGGAATCTTCCTCCATATGGCTACAGGATGCGTTGAAGTCTATCGAGTGCTGATCGTCCGTCGATGGCATGGTGGTCGAGGTCAACAGGCAATCGCCGATGACTCGGAAGCTGATCCGAATGCAATGTGCACGTGATTGTGATCGCTCTTGACTCCGACTTCCACCTCCCGCCCTCACAACTTTTTCTCCTTCCTCGAAAAGCTCTCTGCAGTGCTGGCTCAGTCGTTATTTCTGTCTCCTCTCAGCGTCCTCATGACTTGGATATCTACATATCTCGATCCGTTCCCCTCCTGGCGAACGCACAAAAAGACAGCAGGGCTCTTGCCACTTGGACCCCCCCACCTCCGAATCGAACGGGCTGCGTTTCATGAACGGGACATCCATTGGTGGGTACTGGGACACGTCTTACACGGCTGTCGCTTGCAAACCGCAGTATCTCGATGGGACACTCGCAGCCTGGGGATCTCCGGATTCAGAGATGCTGAGAGGAATGGCCGCGGCGAGATTCTCACTTGGTATGTTTCTTCTTCTCTTGCTATCCCTCGGAAGCTTCGGTTGCACTAGTTCGGCTGGGCTTCCGTCTCGGTATTCGACGTCTCAGGATCAGTACTGACAGTACACCGATGTACCATTTGGGATGGATCGTACCAAGAGGATCTGTCCGCGCGCCTTTACCTCGCTTTCGAGCGCGTGCATCCACCTCCTGGCCAAGCCTCTAGCTCGAAGTCCTCATGAGAACCCGCGGTCTCTGTCCTTGCAGCAGAAATTTGTTCATTGAACGTGTACAGTCGCCACTAGTGTTCGTCACGGGTAGGGCAACCCGCCGCGGGTCACGGGTACGGGGAGTAATATACCCGCCGCTGGAAGAGTCGCTGGCGGCCACCGGTGGCCCCCGATGGACATTGGCGGCCGTTGGCAGACAGTGATTGACATCGTTTGCCGACGGATCGTTGACCCATTCTGATGATCGCCGCTGGCTTCCATCAAATCATATTACCAAAGCTCAGCCGCTGGATTCCACTGGTCTTTTCAAGAATATTGAAAATTTCGAATGAGATTTTGACTACATATGATAGAAGCCTACCTATGTTTCTAATACGTAACGGTATCAATAATGGGGGTTCAACACCGTACAAATCAAGGCACTGATTGAACAACCACTGATGTGTTGATGATACTTAGATGCCAGTGGATGCCGTCGGCTTTTGGTGGATTCCATTATGCTCGTCTGTCTTTCAAGAGCTTTGATGGGTTGAATCTGATTCAATGTGACGATATTTTGATGCTGTTCAATGTTGGAAAGTCAATGGCACATTAGAAAGAAGGTTCGGCTTGTGAAAGCCTCAGAGATCCAGGAATCCCGCTGGAATCCAGTGGAATCCGCTGGCATTTCACCTTGATTTCACCTGTGCATCCAGCGATTCCAGTCAGGCATTGGCTCTGCGCAATGCGCACAGGAATGGGTTTGGAAAGTGAACCGTGGCCGAACAGCCGACGGAAGAACTCGATGTATTGGATTCCGATGGATTCCACTGAGTCCCGCCGGAAGCCACTGCAGAGCGGCAATGGGTTTGCTAGCCGGCACTGGCTTCCGCCATCATCCACTGGCGATCAGCCGTTTGACAGCTCCGCGTGTATTACTGGGTACGGGTACCTACGGGTACGGGTCCGGGTCGGCAGTTGAATTTTGCAGACCCGCGGGTACCCGCCGCAACCCGTGGGAATAGCACAGACACTGCCTAATACGCCTTCCGCCAGCACGCTGAAGACGAGGACTGGCTGGAATGGTGCCGATGACGCCGTCGGTGAACTGCCAGCACTCTGCCGCTTGATCCAGACAAATCAATCTTGGTTGATTGAACTCGGCATTTGATTGTGCCCACTTCCCATCGATTCCACGCAGATTTACGCGTTCTGTAGGCGTATTCCAGTGCTTCATGGATGATTTCAGTGGCTAAACCCACCAGTAGCTCAAAAACCCGCTGCGGGTTCCACGGGTCACGGGCCACCCGCCGACCCGCCGCGAGACCCGTACCCGTCATCGCGGGTACGGGTTTTGGCGGGTACGGGTACGGGTCGTCGCGCGAATACCCGCGGGAGACCCGTGACGATCACTAGGACTCGCCACGGTTCAAACTATTTAGTACTTTGCGCATAGGATTTCATCACTCTAACTAAACAAATATCGTACAGAATATTACAAGACATCAAGAGCCAAGAGACTCTCAGAAACGACGGTCTACTTTTCGTGTCAGTCCTCGTTTCAATATTTTATGAGGCGACGCACACGGAAGAAGGGCACGAATGTATTCCCTATTGAACGATTGCGGCCCGGGAGCGTAACGTTCACGCCGGGTCGGGACCTCTGGTGGAATCTGATGCTTTTGGTGAGTGCACTGCGTGTCTTGAGAGGCGTGTGTATACTCACCACCGCCTGGTTGATCTTCATGCGCTCTTGTTCTGCGCTTCGTTTGCGTCTGGAATTCGAAAGCTATTTTTGGGGCAGCCACAGAGATTGTCTGGGGGTGGAGGAGCAGCGGAAGATTCAACTTCTTGAACCGCTGATCTCCAGGTCGTAGGGCGATGGTGAGGCGTGAGAATGAACCCCAACCACCACCCTACCTGTGTGCTGCCCCACGGGCCATTGAGAAGCTGAAGGAAATGATTGAAGGCGAGGGCGGGTGGGGAAAGGTTTTGGACACTCTGGAGCGTGGATTCGTCGATGTAGGCGTTGCATTGCACGAAGTGCTGGCAGATGATTGTGGTGCGATGAGAGAAGTGCGGATCACGGATCAGCTGTCACTCCGCTGTCACAAGAACCCGTCCTGCTTTCGCAAGCTCATCAGTACTTCACTCTTGTTCTGCGCTTCGTTTGCGTCTGGAATTCGAAAGCTATTTTTGGGGCAGCCACAGAGATTGTCTGGGGGTGGAGGAGCAGCGGAAGATTCAACTTCTTGAACCGCTGATCTCCAGGTCGTAGGGCGATGGTGAGGCGTGAGAATGAACCCAAAACGAAGACGCCAGACGAGGGCATCACCAAACGCCCACGACTAACCCAACAAATGAGCGGCAAAGAATCAATTCCTTCTATTCGCAGATCATTGTGCTGCTGCTGCTTCCGAGTCGATGCAACACTAAAGCTAAATTCCAAAAGAATGCGAAGTCAGTCTCGACAGAGTTGTAGATGGACATGACACGAAGGCAGATTACACAAAAAGCAACCAAAGCAATTGTTGTCCGCTAGTTGGAATGAATTGAATACGGCAGAACCGACATTGTCACACCGGGTTGTTGCGACGTTTCAATAGTCAAGACACAACACCGGGACCTTGGAATCAAACTTGTATGACTGTAGATGGTGACCCATAGAACTAAGAAGGGTGTAATACAAAAGGCCAGCTGTGGAAACATCCTGCTGAGAGGACGGGTCACTGCCCTGAAATGACAGCCGAAGGCAAATTCTCGAGACAGAGACAGTCAGAACAAAGGACAGCAAGCACCGAATACCATGTCGAGCCGATTGCAACGCTGGATGCGATGTATTCATGATCAGTAATTGAGTCAAGCGCTGGCTGGGATAACAGTGCCCTCGATGATAGTGATTGCTTGATGACAAGGTCGATGAGGGTGAGCCAAGAGTACGGTCATTCGGGAAATTAACACAACCGAACGAGTGAGGAGCGCTCAGTCCGATCAAGAAGCTGGGAAAGCTCGAGGGGTTCCCAGACAGAGAAATTTGGTGAAGCAGGGTTGACTTTCCTGCTGAGATGGTGGAGCTGAACGTGGCTCCAATCCCATACGAACGTTAAGCTGGGATGCACTTGAATAAGCTTGCTCGGACAAGTAACCAGAAAAACAATGAAAATGGAGCAGTAGTAGGTTCAACCGAGTGTTGTTAGATGGATTCGAAGGAGAGACAACTGGAGTGGAGGAGTGGGGCACGCTCCGAACCACCTTGTGGGTTAATAGTAGCTGAATGTTCTCGGGTTCATGAATGTAACACGATATCATAACATTGCTCCAAGATGAGACAAAGGAATTCCATGGAAAGAGGCCCGTATGACGAACCCGGGTAAATTTGATTACGGGTGTGAACGCTGTAGATGGAAAAGCACATCTGTGATAAAGAACACTTGATGCTCGAAGACCAGGAATTTCATATACAGACAGACTGCCATCGATGGCAAATTACATGGCTCGCCAGCCAGTGAACACAAGCCACTGCGCAATCCAGTTCTCAATGGCATGGATGTGTGGAGAGAAAGAAAACCTGATGACGCAAGGCACAACACCTACCGTAGACTACGGTTGAAGGAACGAGCTCGATGCTTCCGATAGCGGAGAATCCAACACTATCAATGGCTGGTGCACCGATCGCGGGGAACAGGTGGATCCAACTGTTGAGGGCATAGATTTGTATTGCAAATTAGGCACTCGATGGCCAGAGACTCAACACTTTTGAAAGCGGAGAAGAAAAAAAAAAAGGCAGTTGGTGGCAAGAAAGTTGATGCTTTTGATAGCACCGGAGGGAAGGCATATATACTTACGAAGAATGGGCACTCGAAGGCCAGAAACACACAAAGATATGGATGCGAAGACGGATATGTTTGATAACAAATTCCCGGCGCTCGAGGACCAGGAATTGTAACATGCGAATGAAATACCGTCAATAGCAAATCACCTCTTCGAAGATGAGGCCTAGGCACGAAGCCATCTGGTTTCGACAATATGAAAGTAGAAAGAAGGAACCTCAATGACACAGGGTGCTACACCCTCGATAGCAGACAGGGATATAAGGCAATCCAGCACTTGAAGGATATGGATGTGCACTCCAAGACGGGCGCTCGATAGTCTAGGAAGGGGCTTTC
Organism: Roridomyces roridus; assembly: GCA_029378245.1. NCBI lineage: Eukaryota > Fungi > Basidiomycota > Agaricomycetes > Agaricales > Mycenaceae > Roridomyces > Roridomyces roridus. Next base: position 45,459 of record JARKIF010000048.1, read on the forward strand.
GATAGCCTAGGAAGGGGCTTCCGATAGCCTAGGAAGGGGCTTCCGATAGCCTAGGAAGGGGCTTCCGATAGCCTAGGAAGGGGCTTTCGATAGCCAAAGGAACAGGTAGTCGCGGGAATGCATAACAGATCGGCCATTAATGTGTCGAAACGCAATGTCCACGTAAGTTTAGAAATCCAAGTCAAGACAGTCCAATAGTCCGGAACCATGGTGCAATGAGGTCAGTTCGGAGTACCGTGTAAACGCAAAGCCGTTGCAGTCATCTTGTGTGGTCCAGAATGGAGAGGGCGAGGTACAAAGGAAAGCTAGAAGCCTAGAACGTTGAATGCCGAAGGTCAATATGATTGTATCCGTGTGCAAGCCGTAGTTATTCCCAAGGTGTAACCCCAAGATCATCCAGCTCGTTGCTCTCGAGGACGTGAATGTGCACTGGGAAGAGGCACTCCATGACCATCTGCGTATCATGAATGAGGTAGTTGATTCCCAAAAGCCCGACAATTTCTAGTGCGGAAGTAAGGCAATCCAGTGGCTTGACAGCATACTTAGATGTTGAAAACAAATGAGAACTTGATGACCAGAAAGACTGAACAGTCGGGAGCTCGATGCCCAGAAAACAACACTTTTGATCGCTAAGTAAGAATGCAATCCAGCGCTCGAGAGCATGGATGCATAGAATGAATGAATGGGAACTTGATGGTCAGGTGAACTCGACGCTGCACTCGAGGGCATGGATGTATAGTACGAATGGAGTCATGAATTGAGTGCTCTTGATAGCAGGCAGAGATATGAGGTAATCCAGCGCTTGAGAACATGGATGTGTACTCCGAAGGGGCTCGAAGGGAGAGTGAAACTTGATGCTTTCGATAGCGGAGAGTTCAGAGTAAACTCGCTGTTGATGTGCTGAAATGTAATGCAGAACTTCAAACCCAAGATCAGACAATCCGGCTGTCATACCGTAGTCAAAGAAGGCCACGAAGCAGAGGGTGCCCTAGAGGTCAGTAAGGCCGTGGTAATTATCTTGGGTGCTTCAACCTGGAGGGCAAGGTACAAGCCAGAGTTAAATGCTGATTGGTGCTGTGGTCAAAGGGGCCGGCTCAGAGTAGAGGTTGCCCAAATCCTGAAGGTCCGTAAGGCCGTAGTAATTATCTTGCGTGTTTCAAGCTGAAGAAGGCAATATATGCTGGTTGATTGATTCGACATTGTTGTATCTGTTTTCAAGCCGTAGTCGTAACTGTTCCAAGACCCAAAGTTGTACCCAAAGACTGCTCTGTTCGTTACTCTTGAGGATTTGGATGCATATTGCAATGGCCAGAAAGAACAAAGAGTCGGTGTGTTTGATAGTGGAGGAAAGGAAGCAATCCACCGAAGGTATGGATGCATGCGAATGAATGGGAACTCAATGCCCACAACTTGAAGACTGGACACTTATCGATAATGCAGGGATGAAGCACTCGAAGGCATGGATGCGTGCGAATGGGGATTCGATGCCCGAAATCGACGCTTACGATAGCGAAGGAATGAAGCAATCCAGCGCTCAAAGGCATGGATGCCTGCGAATGGGGATTCGATGCCCGAAATCGACGCTTACGATAGCGAAGGAATGAAGCAATCCAGCGCTCAAAGGCATGGATGCATGTGAATAGGGACTCAATGCCCGAAATCGACGCTTAGAATAGCGGAGGAATGCAGCAATCCAGCGCTCAAAGGCATGGATGCATCTGAATGGGGACTAGATGCCCGAAATACAACGCATTCGACAGCGGAAGAATGAAGCAATCCAGCGCTCAAGGGCATGGATGCATGTGAATAGGGATTCAATGCTCGAATAAGACACTTTCGATAGCGGAGGAATAAAGCAATCCAGCGCTCAAGGGCATGGATGCATGTGAATGGGCACTCGATGGCCAGGAAGGAGAATCCGATAGCAGAGGCAGCAGCGAGTACCTGAGAGCATAGGTCCATAGGTGTGTTGTCGAAAGAGTTTGAATAGGCCCAGGGTTGACAGCCAGGCGGTATGACATGAGTAAGACCCATAGCAAGGGATGTAGCAGCAAGCGATGGATGATATAGCCGTGATGGTGTACAGGACTCGTAGTGGAGAGACACACGGGTGCTGGCAGAAAGGAAGGGTCATAAGACCGGCAGAGCTCACCTCAGTCCCAGCCGCCACCTATCTATGTGGTCCCATCGAAAGACAAAGTCCGAGTGAAGTCCGAGTGGAGCAAGGGTATCCAGAAAGAAAAGGGGCAAAAAGGTCGTTCCCAGCCGAGAAAACACGATGAGGTGGAGTAGGTACAGTCAGAGAAAGGTTTTGGACACTCTGGAGCGTGGATTCGTCGATGTAGGCGTTGCATTGCACGAAGTGCTGGCAGATGATTGTGGTGCGATGAGAGAAGTGCGGATCACGGATCAGCTGTCACTCCGCTGTCACAAGAACCCGTCCTGCTTTCGCAAGCTCATCAGTACTTCACTTAGCTACGAGCTGACGAAGCCCAGGTTCTTCAACAGCTTCAACCTTGCTTTCCACGGGGACTTTTTCGTCTTCGGCCTCGGATTTGGTGCGTTTCCCAAGACTGGATAAAGGAGTTCAGAAAGGGAAGGGGAAAAACACGAGCAACGACAAACCTACTCCCCGCCTCCGTCATCTTGCGGATCCCATCCTCAAGCCTCCCGAGCTGTAGCTTCGCCGTCTCTGCTGCGCCCACGAGTGCAGCCAACTCCTCAGCCCCATACTCCGACTTGTGCTCACCATGTCCCATGTCCATCCGTTCCTTACGCAGCAGCTCCTCGGTAGCCCTCTGCTTGTCGCGGCGCAGAGCATCGCGCTCCGCCCTCAACTCCGTCACCTTCCGACGCAGCGCGAGGATTTCTTGCGCTTGGGAGTTGATGTGGGTTTGGTTTCTTGAGTTTCGTTGGCGCGCTCGGCGAGGGCGCGTTCCATGAGGATGAGGGAGGAGACCATGGATATGAATGTGGGTGGGAACGGAAGGAATGGCATTGAATTTCCGAGTGTGAGCTCTTTTTATTGACTAGCTGTCATAAGATAGGGGCACAATTTGAACACGATTTGCAAATGGACCGATTTCTATTTCACCTCCGTGTACACGGATCATTGATTAGAACGGAGATCGCTGATTAGAATGCACAATTGAATTGGGTCAATGAATTCAGCTGGCAATTTGGCCTGTGGCAGTTCAGAACAAAACAGCCGCAGTAACAACCCCATTCGATAAAACAAAGACGCAATGGAAATTCAACCCGACACACCGCGGGACCAATAGACTGTCGATCATCGGATCAATCGAGAACGGTGTGATGAGGCCGGGAAGCCGAGCCGAAGAGGTGATGCCGGCACCAGACGGCATCATTGCTCTAGGTTGGGATCGCACACTCGGACTACTTACACCCGTCCTGGCTTGGGAGCAAAACAACTCTCACAGCTCCGAACATGGCTGCAAGGGAATCGAACCGCTTTGAGGCGGCATGAATCGCGTTTGGAGCGGTGTATCCGTACAATTCATCTTGTTGTAAGGACTGTCTAGAAGAAAACAGTGGGCGCCGAGGTCGAGGCTCTTGTCAACTGGAGCATTGCTACAAGTAACAATAGTCTGGGAAGGAACTTTACGTGACTCTTTGCTCGGGGCAAAAAATCGGGGGACGTGAATCGGACCAACCGCATTGGAGCCAGCGGAAGGAGCGGGGGCAGGCCGTTTGGGGGGATGTACATGTATACCTAGTTTCCCGTGGATTTCGTTTCGAAATCTGGATCCGTTGAGAACCCACAGTCGTGACTCGAGGAAAGGGAACAAAAAGTCAAGCCCTCATAGGGCGGAGAAGGGAATCGAACCGCATCGAGATCGGGTACGTATTGCGCAAGTATGTATTGAATACCCACCTGACTCCACCTTGACATAGAGGGCAGTCACCAGTGGGTTGAGTATACTTACATTCGGTACTGACAATTGTTCTTCTGAGCCAAGACATCGTGGTGCTGATGAATGGGCAGAGTTGGGTCCACCATCCACCAGAATATACTTACGGAATCGGAATAACATTCAGCAGATCCAATCGGGTATCATCAAACAACATTGAGGCGCGACGACGCGGAGTCGCGGACTCATGCTTGACTCGTCGATACTTGATCTCTGACTTCTGGTGCTCTCTCTGGGCGTACTTGAGGCCGATCCAGCTCCCCGGCCTTTATGTCTCCAGTGCGGGAATCACTTGCAAAATCGGAATCACTCGAGTTTCTTGGGCACACAAAAGAAGTCTTTCAACTCCCAAGGATCGCCGTCATTAGATTCCCTGAACCAGATCTCGACGGGTATAAATGGTATACAAACGAAGAGTGTAGGAGCGGGACGTGGAAGAACGGACAAATAAAATCAGATTTTCATGAAGTCTCGGTTTCTGCTGGGAAGCAAAGCAGGCGACGAATCATCTGCCTTGCCGATGCACAGATTCCAAGAGTGCCCCGCCTCAACTTTCTCTTCCTCTGCAGCTCCGCTACAGAAACGAACGTATCAGACCGTTTTCGAACGACTATCAAGATTGACACACCGGTTTTCTTGTCGTAACGCGCAGAGTCGCTCTGTGCGGCATCTGCTTTCGCTACTTCTTTGCGAGCCTTTGATTCGTTCACGATACTGGCGGCATGTGAGAACAAGGTCAACGCGAGAAGGGAAGAACGTACTCGGCGATGCGGGCAACCTCGGCGATGCGGGCAACCTCGGCGATGCGGGCAACCTCGTCGAAATAGCCCTGCAGATCCTTCAGTTCATTCACCCGCGACAGGTCATACGTGAAAGTGACAGTGATTTGGTCTTCGGGAGCTTCGCGTGCAATCAGGCTGTGAAAGAGCCTCATGGCACTATGGGCGTCATCTGTATGTTTCTCAACCTGGTGGTCGCTGTCGTCTGCTTCGCCCTCGTTGTGGTTGTCACCGTCTTCAGCCTCCTCGTCCCTGTCCCCGGAAGGCTGCTTGGTCAAGGATTCTAGACTAGGTTCGACGTCCTCCTGGTGCACTTGATGGCCCTCTCCCTCACGAAGCTTCTCGTTAAGCAAGTTCTCCCTCCGTCTTTCGTCTTCGCCCGTGAATCAGAGATATCTCGCCCACTCAGGCTTGTCCAACCGGCAGACGAGTCACGACGGACAACCTTGTTGTTCGGGCAGCGTACCACCGCCGTAACGAAAGTCGAAAGGTGGGTGTCCGTCCATGGAAATGACTTGTGCATCATCTTGAGCGGGACTCGGCCAGATGGCGTTGCGACCGACTGAGGTTCGATGGGGACGGACATGCTCGGTTCGACGCAGTCGTCCGCGGAGCCCGGCGGAGGACTAGGGAGCACGAAATCGACGCCGACCTCACGATACTTGGCCTTTGGATTGAGGAGTTCCTCGTCCTGTAGTGGAGACAGTCAGATTACTAGTGCATCCCCTTTCTGGGCGGACGATAGTTACCCCAGTACAGTACACGACGTAATTCCCACACACAATTTTTGACGCAGCAGTGGATGCTTCGGCGTCTTCGAGGTACGCGACGGAGGCGAGAGGGTCAATGGTTAGGACAGCAAAGGCTCCCAATCCTGGAATAAGAGTGCCTCGGTTTGCGAGCACACTGGAGTCCTGTGGAGAATCGGACATGGTGGGCGGAGGAGAGAGTGAAGATTATCTGACAAACCTGATTGTCTGCGCCCACATACCCAAAGGAGACCAAACGAAAGAACAAAAAGGCTGTGACGGAGACAACGCGACAACGTCAGGGCGTGGGACTCTCCCCTTATACTCGAGTGCGCTGAACATCCAGTCACCTACTCACTTTTCGTCCAGTTGAGCTCTTCGATATGAATTCACGGTACCTCTCGTTGTTCTTCCACACTGCTTCCTCGAGTCAACTCGCCCAAAGACAGGGTTCAACTTGGGAAGAACGCACTCGGGGAGACGCAGCGCAACGATTTTGAGCATTGCATGGTGCGGCGTAGCTGGAATGAGGTCATTCAGATGGTGATGGTGATTGCAGTGCGCCGATCAGAATGCGAGCTCAGAGAAAGCAAATGCACAGCGTCAAACTCAATACATATCGACGAGGTGAGGTCGCGCTTCTCTCCGCAGGCGCTGACTCTGAATTTCCTCAGGCCCGGCACCTTCTCGACGGTAAAGCGACTGTGGAGAGATAGCAAGCTATTGGATTTACCAATGATCATGCTGGTCCTACATCCAGGACGAGCTTGCAGATTTCCAGTGACACCAAAAGAAAGTACAGACAATGATCCGCAAGGAGGAGACTCGAATCGATCAAGCGCCCTCCAGGTAAACGGTTTTGAGATCAACCCAATATTCCTGGACCGTACGGCAACTTGTGCGCTGGGTAATCGTATTGGGCCGAGACTTGGAGCATGAAATTGCAGTAGGCGTTAAAGAGATGCGTAGCCAACACCCAGCACTCCATGCAGAGAAGACGACGGTTAAGCAGTGATCGTATTGATACAGCATGGTAATAGGGATACAATGGAGGTCTCGACGATGGATTGGCGATGGCGGGAAAGGTAGATTAAGATTGCTTTGGATGCGACGACGGCAGTGGGCGAGCCGAGCGTGACACCACCACCGGTCATGACACAGGTGACGCCTTCTTGGTCGAGGTAGGTCGCCGTCGAGGTGGTCATGGTCAAGGTGTTGCTCGTGGTGGAGTACGGTAAGGCTGAGCGCATGTGGAAGCATGCTTCTTGGTTTGGTCGACAGAGCACGATAAAGCAGGGGGGTGCCGCGGAGAGAGAGGCTGCGAGGAGGGGTTCTGATGGAGGGGAGATGGCTGAGACACCAGGGTCGCGGCGTGCGTGGGCAGCGATGCGTTAAGGATGACCTGGGCGATAGCGACGATTCGAAGGCGTGGAAGGTGATGACGTGGTGGGTGGCAGAGGGGAACACCGTGGAATCGCACAGAAACGGGTGTAAAGGGTTAGAAGGCAGCGAAATGAGGGCTTAGCAGACGCACCAACCGCGAGAAAAAAGTCGTCGAGTCCCACCACAAATAACAGGGCGTGAAACAGGAGCGGAGAGCGGATGAAGGAATACGGAGGGTCTTGGAATGGTAAGATCACCGCGGGACGGCAGAGGCTGAAGAAAGGGCCTAGGCCCTAGGCACAATGCGGAGGGCGGTGCAATGTTTGGCTGATGATGGCAACCAAATACAGCCTCTCTTGTTCCCGACTTTCATCACTTTCATTCGGTCCAACTTCTCCCTTTGAACGAACGATCTCTGTACTAAGCAAGCTAACTGGTGCGAGGAACGAGTGCCGGTTAGCGAGAGATAAGCTAACGAGGGAGAGCGCGGGAGCCGGATCACTCGCTGACATCATCAAGACGCGCGTCGCTCGCTTTAGCTCTCGACCACCATCCTCTCGTCGCCGCCGGCCCCATTTGCGCGCCTTGGGTCATCATCGTCAGCGGCGACGTCCTCTTAGATCTCGTTCCTTGATCCCTCGCATCTCGTAGCGCCTCGATCGCGTCCGATTGAGCTCGATTTTTGCCCATCTCTTTCCGCCCTTTCTCTCGTTACGACACGCGTCAAATACGCCCTTACGCTTTTCATGGGTCGTCGTTACCTCTCCTTACTTCCATCCTCGCATTTTCGTCGCTCTGTCGTGCTACATCGAGCCCTTTTCCCGATACCGCCTTTTTCTCATTGGGACACGATCCGTATACGTTTCTGCACACAATCAGTGCTTTATCGACGCCACGACGACCTCGTTTGATGTTCAAATTCCTCCTACCCACTCTCCCTCGCTCGCAACGCTCCTTTTGGGGGGCCCGCCGCCGCCATCGCGTTTGCCGGCCGCGCTTCGCTTTGTCACGCTGCGCCGTTTGGGGGGTCCGGCTGCTCGCTTTGGCGTCGGTTTTCCCCCAGTTTCGCGTCTGCGCTGGTCGCGGGCCGCCTGCTCGAGTTACGTCTTCTATTCCCGGTGGTCGTGCCTGTGTTGCCCTGCCGGGACCGGGAGCGTCTCATTGTGGCCTGCGGCCACGCCCTGCACACTAACCTCTCTTTCCTCTTTCCCTAGGTTTCGATTCGTCTTTATTGGTCTTTGTCTTCTTGTTTTCCGCATCCTTATACGGTTTGCGAAGCTCCTCCTTATACGGATTGGAGATCGATCCTTCCATGGATTGGAATATACAATTTTTGACTTCCCCGGTCTCTTCAGAGTCCTGCTTTTGCTCCCCGGCGCTCTTCGGACGCCCACTGACCTTATTCTATGGATACGATTACCACACCGACCAGCGCGCGACGAGTTAGCTTATCGTCATGGCAAAACGGAGTCACGAGTGCGTGGTTTTATTTCCACGTCCGACGCCCTTGGTCAGTTAATCGTGGGTACATAAGCAGGTGAAACAAGTCCGGGTTGCTACCAAATTCATACACACGACGTCGATCCGCGTGAGTTTCTTGATTGATCGACTCTGATCCACAGTTTGTCTTTAGATCCGTGTTCAATCAACCCGACGACTTTCTTGCCACTTTTCAGCAACTCTCCTCAAATTCAGACATGCGGCGGATGGGGACGACTTCTACGAGGTGGGCACTACTAGTATCTGAACGTTGCTCAGTACACATGGGTCAGATAAGTAAGCATGATATGGAGATCAATATTCCGTGATGGCTTGGTGATGGCGATGAGGACGACCGTCGCCGTCCGCTCGTGAAGCGGTTGCTCACGAGGCACAAGATACCCCTGGAAACCACGCGTGGGCGATTGGACCATGCGCACGTTGAACTCCGCATGAGGTCCCCTCTGAATGCTTTCCTATGTCTTCCGCCTGGACCCAACCTCTGTCGATCCGACCATCGCAGCCGTTGTGTGCATGCGCGACCCTCATGCTCTCTCTGGTCTCCGGATTGATTCGCGGGGTAGTTTAAAAGAGCCTCCGCCGCTCGTCCAATGTTTGTGCGGTTCACCCTCCCCCTCCTCCCCTTGCCATGGCCCGGTTCGGAATCCTCGCGTCGCTCCTCTCTGCGCTCCTCGCTCTCCTCGTCGTCGAGGCCGCTCCGTTCAACAACGCAACGCTCGGCCGCAACGCCGATGGACTGAGCCCACTCGCTCGGGACATCCTCCTGAACTCGCGCGCGGTCATCCCCTCCGGTCCCGTTTGGGTCGCCTACTTTGACCGATTCTTCTCGTCCAGCAGCCTCCCTGCGCCGTCGGACCTCTCGGTAAGTAGCCGTATACTCACACGAAGTTTATCCTAATTCAACGTCGATAGGGCTTCAACGTCTTTGCGCTCTCGTTTATCTACTCCTCGAGCCTGATAGACAACGCCGCCGTCTGGGCTAACCTTGACGCGACCACGCGTTCCAATACCAAGGCACAGTACGCCTCCGCCGGTATCAGCATCATTGTTTCTGCGTACGGTTACGGTCCCACTCCGACCACCTCTGGCGACGACCCCACCGCCGCAGCCAACTACATTGGCAACTACGTGAAAACTTACGGCTTGGATGGCGCAGATATTGACTACGAAGTGCGTTTTTTACTCTCAGAGTATTGCTCGGAAGCTCACTTGAACTATTCAGGACTTGGGCGCTATGGAGACTGCGGGCACTGCTGTCGCGTGGCTCACTACCTTCACCAAGGCGCTCCGCGCGCAGCTGCCTCAGGGCCAGTACATCCTCACCCACGCTCCTCTCGCTCCCTGGTTCTCGCCCAATCTCTGGCCCGGCAACGGCTACCTCGGTGTGCACGCCGCCGTCGGTGGTTTGCTCGACTGGTACAATATTCAGGTGCGTGTTCAATATTTCAGTCAAACTCACCCGATTAACCTTTGCGTGTAGTTCTATAATCAAGGCGCCGACTACACAACTTGCAGCGGCCTCTTGAGCACATCCTCAGGCACCTACCCGCAGAGTGCCGTCTTCCAGATCGCTGCCAACGGCGTTCCCTTGAACAAGCTAGTTATTGGGAAACCTTCCACCACAAGCGATGCAGGGTCAGGTTGGGGATTTCCGCGAGCTGCTTTATTGAAGGCTAAGAATTCCAGGTTACATCGATCCTGCGACACTATCTGGCTGCTTATTGCAAGCGAAGAACTCTGGATGGAGTGCGTTTTATTTTATTCACCTTCTTTCCGACGCTGACCTACTTCAAAGGCGCTGGTGCCATGACCTGGCAGTACCCCAACGGCGACTCGGCGTGGATCACTCAGGTCCGCTCGCAGTCCTTCCCCGTCTCTGGTTCTTCCAGCGGCGGTGGAGGAACCTCTACCGGCAGTGGAGGCTCGACCGGCTCCAGCGGCAGCTGCGCGACGAGTTACACCGTGGTCAGTGGTGATACGTGCTTTGCGCTGGAGTCGCGCTTCGGAGTCTCGGACGCTACACTGCTCTCCTTGAACCCGTCTATCAACAGCGGTTGCACGAGTGCGTCTCTTGGTTTTATTTTCGGGTTTTTCTTTTGATGACATGCGTTCAGACCTCCAGATCGGCCAAGTTCTCTGCCTCGCCGCAGGTTCTTCCAGCGGCGGGTGCTCGCAGTCGTACACCGTCGTGAGCGGAGACACCTGTAGCGCTCTGGAGTCCCGCTTCGGCATTTCTGACGCTACCATGCACTCGCTGAATCCCTCGATCAACAGTGGCTGCACTAGTGCGTCTCGTCTCTTATTCTCTGTTGATTGAACTGACTTCCATTCGCCAGACCTCTCAATTGGCCAGGTTCTCTGTATCTAAAGTAATCTAAAATGAATTGTCATGAAAGGGCGGCGTCCCTGGGATTAATGTAGTGGAACGTCCTCGGAATTCACCTTGGATAATGAATTAGAATTGTGGATCTGAAAATCATGTTTGATTGCGCTGAACCGTTCAGCGCCATCAACGTTCAGCCTGAACGTCCAAGATGCGAGAACCTGCTTGTACGAGCGCTGAAAATGCCGGGGCTAAACCTGAGTAGTTGGAGTGAAGATGCCTTCTCACCCACTACCGAGAAAGATTCGTTGCAGGGAGTCGAGTGGATTGAACCTTGCTATACAATTTTCGAAGGTCAACTTCGATATATACAATCCACACTCTGAAGAGCGAGTGTAGTTGCAACATTCTAGCCTCGGGCGATTGTAACATTCAAACAGTTACTCTGGTTCTACTATTGACTCCTTCAACCGACTTTCCTCTTTGTCAATCTCCTCCAGCACCGCAGCCCGCAGTGGTTCCGAGTTCCTTGTATTCAACTTCCTATAGCGGTGCGTCTCCGTCGTCTCCCCCTGCGAGTCCGCGGCGTCGTGATAAAGGTCCAGCGCCTCCAGGATTATCCGCAGGCAAGGGAGCTGTATGCCAGATAGATCGTACTCTACGCGCTGCATCGACTGCCACAAGTGTGGGAGAATGCGCGCCGACCAGAGTTGGCCACAGAAGTCCACCTCAGCGGCTTCATATCTACGTCCAGGGATCAAGATGGCTCGGCATTGCGATAATATCGCCTCGAACACGCGGTGTTGGAGTTGTGGATCTACGTCGATCCATGGGACATCCCGATGCAACACGTGTGCCCAGCGGATACATTTTTTAATTGGCGTGGGCGTGGGCAATGTGAAGAATTCAACCAGGAAGTCAAGGTATTGGGTTAAGAGCCGCGTTCGCAGGCCTTGTGCAACGGCATTCACATCGTCGATGTTGTCCTCGAAGGATAATTGTGAAGGTTGAGGACCCAAGAGCTCGTTCTGGCGGAGTGACTGGAAGCGGGATATTTTCTCCGGCGTCAATGCAGCAGAGTCCCCTATGCAGAACGGCCGGAGATCATTGTCAAGCTGTTCTATGCGTCGGAGACGGTGGACCGCACCAATAAGGGGGTATCGAGAGAGCGTCTCCGGGGACACTCGGTCGACAATGCCGTCGATGAAGACCGCGGCTTCCTCGTAAACCGAGAGACACCCAGTAATCACTGTAATTGCATGCACGATGCGGAGCGTCTGTGGCTCAGAGGCCTCAAGCTCTGCTTTCTCCACGAGCTGAGCTCCAAGGTAGATTGCCAGTGCGCCGAGATCGCACCATTCCAGGGCCAAATCAACTGCTTGTGGGTTTCCCCGCTCTAGCAGATACCTTGAATAGGCATCTGATTCGTGTAGGTGTTCAGGTGACAGGAAGCCGAGCAAAGAGAAGGCCATTTGGGCAAGCAGGTCCAACTGATGGGGAGAGTTAACTTTTTGGCGGGACAAATTGGCTTGCGCCCGCGCAAACTGGCTTGTTTCGGGCGTGGGCGGGGATTTTGGTGTGATCACCCGCCCCCGCCCGGCTAATTGGCGTGCACGCCAATTTGTTGGCTTGGCAAGCCAATTTGTCGCCTCGTGCCAAGCCCAATTTTGAAATTGGCTTGCGTCTATTCTACGTTCCTGAAGCTCATTCCACTTGTCCCTTGTGGTGTATCTCCATCCTCTAACCTCCCCCTTGCTATTGGTATGGTTTTCGTGGTGAGAGCTGCCTTTGACTTACCAAAGCATGTACCATGTCGAATAATAACCGTGCCATATTGGCCAAATTTCACCCCCCGGCTGGCTTGCGAGGCTCATTAGATGCATTTGGGTCCCTTCAACCCCGTCCCGCCTTGATTCCTCTGTGAAATGTGTCCTAGCGACGAAGATACCATGATATTGGTTGGACTGACTCTGCTTGTCGAACAACGGCTCCTTTGAGCATCAAAATAACCTATTCACTCGTTCGGTGTACTCAGTGGGCTTATGGGAGATGCCCCACAGGTCGTGAAGCCCGTCATGACCTCTAATCCTGCTCATGAGGGCGCCTGAGCGGACTCCTCTACCAACAAGTGCATTTCCCACCCGAGATTTGGCTTAATCTTGTTGAAAAATACTTCGGGTGATCCATAAGAGTCCCCTCGTCTGGCTGAAGGCTTGAAATCGGCACTGAAATTGTATTTTTGTGTTCCACCGCCCACAAGCCAGTTTGCCTGATGCCATCAAAATGGGCGTGGATTGGCTTGTTCCCAAATTTCGATGAGTTCGTGGGGTAGCCCGATTAGTAGTGACACATTAAGAGCTTGCATAGTCCCCTGTGGACTCTGAAACACAAATATGCTTGAATTGAGCCGCACACAGTACAAAGTTGAACAGGCCAGTTGCCATCACAAGCCAGTTTGTCGCCTGCCATCAAGTCGGCGGGCATGCAGATTTCAATGAAATTTCAATGTCATATGGAGGTATGTCTCAGAGAACAGCGCACAAGACCTCACAGCAGCTCACACCATGGCCCTTCTGTTGAGAAAACCGGCTGTCAGTGCTAATTACTTGCGCTCGGATTGAACACTGACTGGGACCAAACACCCAAGATGAAATCGCATTGGCTATGTGAGGCTTTGGGAGCTCGACTATCACATTGGATTCGTTGTCAGAGGGAAGACAAATTTCCGATACTTGAACGTGGCAGCAACCTCGAGCCGTTCCCGTCTATCTGTGCTCAACGAGGATTGGCATATTGAATTTGAACCAGGATGTGCGCCGGCATATTGCGCGCCCCGTGCATGGCATAGTCAGGCCCGCAGCCCATTTCCATGCCCACGCCCACGCCCGCAGAATGACAGCTAGTAGGTAGAGTGAGATCGAAATGAACCGAACGCGTAGGATGATAAGGTGCTCAACGAGCAGCCGTTTGCTCGAGCTCGTGTTTCTATTGCCCTCGGGATTGCCTCGGCCTTCCTGGCGATGTTGAAATACATTCACTACAACTGCTGCCGATGAGATACTGAACGCTACTTACCTGCATTGTGGAACTACAATGGGGCCTGGAGAAATTGCCGCAGGTGGCGCAATTGCGTCAATTTGCGGCAGTGTGGGCGCCGCAAAGGTCATTACATGCCTGAGAATACTTTTATTGCATCTATAGTGGGTCTCAGAGTGGCCGCGGAGAGCACCAATGTTATCAGTACTTGAGATAGAGAGAGGCTGGTCAAATTTGATACAAGTTTTTATGCGATCGGCGGCAAACTTACCATTTGAATGCGTCAATCGGCGCCAATGTTGGCGGCAATGGGCGCCACACGGCGTCACGGAGAATTTCGTGACAGGCGGCAGTGTGACAGATCGGCGCCACTTCTGCACCACCACCAGCGTCAACGGCGCCAGGTTCCTCCGGCCGCCCGGCGCCAGGTTCCTGACGGGCAACTTCAAGTTCAGTATCTTCAAGTGGCACCTCCGCGTCTACAACTCCAGAACCATGATGGCATGGACTCGCAAGGTCACGCAATGTTGAATCAATGTTTGAATACGGCGAGTACATCTTGTACCATATGTATTCATCGTTGCAGCAGGTAAGTTGTAACGTGAGGCAAACCAGTACAGCGATGCACTCGGCCAAATGCCGGGTAAAACGAACACCCTACACACGCTGTTCTCGGCGGATGTAGAGAAAGGGAAGACGCACTACCATCCACCATATGCAGTTTTGAGCTCGATGTGCATGCGGCTCGACTCTGGAGCAAAGAATGTATCATCTCTTACGTGCGAGGGGAGACGACGAGACAAGTAGGAATCTTCTCGGGCGTGCCAGAATTTCAATATCGACCATGAGAGCGGTGGAGGAGGAGGCTGAATTTGTGGCTTGAGATGTAAACTCAGTGGATCCCAGAGGAGGATGGGAGATAATCAAAGTTGAGCGGGTGATGGTGGTGGTAGAAGACATGGAGCATCCAAACAATACCCAAACACGGGCCACTCTATGCCCATTAATTACGCATTCTGTGCCTTGGCCGCAGTGCTCCGCGCCGGTAATCCCAGAAGAATAAAAGCAATTTTCATTTCAGAAGCAGAGGGAGACTCGGAGCTGAGCCACGGAATTCAAGTTGAACAGTGGGTTCCGGAGTTCGCAGTCGCAAGTTAAGAACACTTGGGAGTCCCCGAGTCAGGTGTTGGTCCTGGAGGTAGAGTCACTCACCAGATATGGGGTGGCTTGTTTGGAACCCATTTGAGTGATTTTTCTGGATTGAAACAGGTCCTACTTTGTAGTACCCAGTTTATACATGTTGACTAAAATTGATTTAACTCGCGATACAGAGGGAAACCCCCATCCGGACCGGACCCACCACCGGACTCATGCTGTTCGGAAGCTCTGATGGGGCCAAATTTTTATTGGGTCATAGCGAATGTAATAGGCTCCCCAGACGTAAATTTACCCGCCAGAGTGCGGCCAGCTGACCGGCAGCTGGGCGCGAGATGTGTACCCGATGTCGCTGACGGATGGTATCTGGATGGTGGCCGGGTGGATCCCAGCTTTCATCTTCAATGGAGCCAGGGTGGATCCAGCTTTTATGAGTGCCAGCTGGTTGGTGTAGCTGGACACAAGCTGGTGCTTCAGGTACTCAACTTCACTACATAGCTGTTCACCGTTCTCGGTCATTCTAAACATTTTCTTCACACTCAAAAAGGACGGCAGAACATTGAGTTGATTCTACATAAATACATGCCAGGAAGTACACAAAAGGGCATCAAATTGAACGAACCAGAACATGAAAGCGGACGATAATGCTGATGTTGATGGACATTCGGAACAAGAAACACCCAGAAGGGACACAATAACGGCAGGGATGACACGGCTGGAGCAGGGAAACACAGAAGCAGTAGACCAGTAAAGAGGTGGGTGGGGTCGCGCGGTGCCGGGGATTCAATGGGAACTTGTGGTTTGAGGCTTTTGAGATGAGGTCAACGCTCAGGGACTGACTTGCGGGGGAAGAACTTGGGCGGGCGGCGGCAGGTGCTTCGCGGCCTTGATGTAGCTTGAGAATTGCACAACAAGTGGACTTGAGGACCGTGAGTTGAATAGAGAGAAGTGTCCTTGAAAGCAACTTGAAAGGGAGGAAGGACTTGCAAGAGGAAAGCCACGAGAGGAGGGAGAGAATGTGGGGGGAAGAAGGAAGGGAGGAGCGTCTCCAAAGTCGCACCATTCACTTATATCACCTACCGTTACCATGGAGCCGAATCAGCGCCGGACGTCAAGAGGTGGAGCGTGGAGTGATGCGAGGGTGATCGCTATGTTACGGCAAACGGCTTGACATCTCAGCGCCTCGGCAATTGACTTGTGGATTTATTTTCAAAGTCGACGGCGATTGTTTCTCCTCACAGCTGGGCATGTAACTGACAACTCTGGGTTGCCTTGGGCTCAGGATATTAGATAAGTAGAAATGCTGACTCTATTGACGCCAACCTTGCGAACATTTGGACCCAATTTAGACCCAAGACTTCCAGCTAGATGCAGGTGTACCCAGCCATGCCGCTCGGCATGGGCAGCCAGCTGGCTAACAGCTGAGAAATGTGGCTGGATCACTCAGCTGGGACCCAGCCGGTGTCCGGCTGCACACAGGATACCAATCATCTGGCGTTGGCATGGCCGCACCGGCTGGATGCCGCCTGACGGCACTTTGGCGGTGTATGGATTGAACGAACCACAACCACCGAGGTACGGTCAATTTACTTTGTGTCCACCAAATCAGCCAAATCACACAATCCACCAAATTCATTTGATCATATTTCAACCACCGCAGCTCCTGGAGGGCCATGCTGCTGTGAGGATATAGACCTCAACAGGGCCTTCCAAGGGACACTTTACCCCGTGGGAAAAACACACATATCAGGTCAGCAATAATGATTTGGTCCGGATTATCCGTTCTTTAACGAAATGGCTCTCGATTCTTTGCACTTTGTTTGGTTCGTGGTTCCTTCCCCATTTGTTCCCCTCTCTCTTCTTGCTGTCGACCCACCCTTCTCTACAGCTTTCTCATGGATTCCTCCCACGAGCGCCACCGAGACCTCGTTCCATTTCCTGATCGAAGCCACGGCTCAACAGCTTTTCAAGCTACGCATCGCCGGCTCGACGCGACGTGTGCATGCCGAGCGCTGCGCGTCGCAGTTGAACCTGAACGATTATGCCAAATTGAGTTCCCTCTGCTCTGTCGCCCGGTCTCGTGGCAAGCATTGCTCAGCCTACTCCCTATCATTGACTGACAATCAACTCGGCGAGAACGCGCGTTCTCGCGCTCGGCTGTTTTCCACAGCAGTGCGTACCACAATGGATCTCCTCGGGGCGCAGAGCGTCGCTGTGGCTACGTATGCGCTCGGCAGCCGTCTCATATAAATCTCAAGCCCTGAAATGATCTCCATCTCCACCCACCATTCCTTCCATCGATATCCCTTCCTCCCGCCGTCTCGGTCCTCTTGCAAATACGAAGACTCGGATGTCCTGTACCCATTTGAAACACCAACGCTTGTGCCTTGCATCTCCTGTGCCTATATTCCCACATTTTCCTACCTTCATCCCTACCTACTGGTCGCGGCGGTGGTTGTTGGCTGGTTGGAAAAATGCTCTTGATTCCATTCGACTATACTGGGACTCTGCTACCGGCAATGAAGCGCTACTGGACCCCAACATCGGCTCTGAGTCTCCATTGAACGATGAACGCCCACTTCCTCGCCGACTCAAATGTTCAAACTTCTTTCTCCTCTAGTCGGACTCGTTAATTCACCGTTGTACACTCGGGACATGTGCGCTTGCTCTACTACTAAGACTCCCGCCCACTGCGCGCTGTGCTCAGAGGAAGCAAAGTCGGAAATACCAGCTTCAACATACTGTGTGCTGGGACTCCATGTGTTTCTCATGGTGTGCGCGCACATCCTCGAACATAAAACACACTGACATACCCGTACAATACCCACATCGAGCCTGTTTGGGCTGAGAACCGTTGATAAGCCTGTGGAATTTTCGGTGTTAAAACATACCAAATCAGCATTTTCATGCCTATACCAATCACCGTGGTCCAGAGCAGGTGCATTATTGATCCTAGAGGGTTAGGGCTATCAGAGCTGCTGGCCAGAGAGTTGACAACGGCGAGAATCGACTTTCGAACCTCGGTCAAAACCTAAGTGGACTTGACCGAGCCTTTGATCCGATACATCCGAAGGACCGATAAAGCCGGAGTTCTCATAGTTGGAAGTCGTCGTTGGCAGGGGCGTCTGTTGGCTGGAACTGGTCTGACATCTCAATGAAATGAGTTGGATGTTCTTCTCAGGGAGGTCTGCCGAATGCTAGAAAGTCTAAATGACCCAATCCAGCTGGTTTACTTGCAAATGTCAACCTCAATCAAATATTGTTGGAATCACAGGGTGCTGGAGTTCGAATCAGTGATACCATCAGATGCCGATCAGATTTGGAGATGCCGGATTATGATCTTGATGGTTGACTGCCGAGACTGCCGGGGATGATCAGTGAATCAAATCAATGTTCGACAGACAGGGATAGTTGCCCTGTGTGTGCCACTTGGATGAGTCAGTTGCGGAGCTTGACGGATAGGAATGGTTGACGGCGCCAAGGTGACAACCTTGTGCCTGACACAAAGGAGTGATGTTTAGGGATTGTGGAGCTGGGATATTGCAGGAATTCTGTGTATCCTCAGACGGTGATGTTCGAGGAGCCGTATACCAAACAGGTGCTCAGCAGGAATCAGGACTATACAGGGCACAGAGGACCAGGACTCAAGACCAGAGTTGGGCCTCAGTGTTGGGTTGTGGAGCGCTCGGCAGGAGCTCCAATGTTGCCTGGAGATGGACGGAGAGGGGGACAGTTATTGAGCGGAAAGGAGTGCAGATTCATGGATACGATCATTTCATTTGTTCCTTAATTTACACCCAGCATGTATAAAAGCCCAGTATGTAGAATGGAACCCCACGGTATTGGTAGGCCTAGCTGTGTGCGAAGCTCCATTTCATTGGCATTTACTGTCTAAACCTCTCGCCCTTGGACTCTGTCCTTGTGATTTGTGTGATCTTGTGCTTGTTGGATTGGTTTTTGGTTGGACTTTGGACTTTGTTGGATTTGGTTTGGTTTGGGATTGAACTTGGTGATCGTTGGTTGGCAACGTTAGCTTGTGTTCGGATTGGTTGTGTTGGTTGATTTGGAGTTTGTGTTTTGGCCTATCGAATCGAACTTGGTTCAGCTTGAGCTTGGTTTTATACCGTCTCGCTGCTTAGTTCCCGTTTCAACGCTCAGTCAGACTCAAAGTGTTCCGTCACTGAGAAGACACCCTCGCACAACAACAACTTCGTCTACCTAACGCGATCCCACTGCCCTTTTGTTTGGGTAGTGTTTGAGTGTTGAGTCGGCGGCAGCGTTATCACCGTAGGCGGGTTTGATGGCCGGGCGGCGCGCCGCGCACATGATTGACTGGCTCGAGCCTGGGTAGGATGTTCGTACTGTTTTTGTATTGAAATTACATGCCTTTTCTCTGCCACGGTTCTTGGGAAGGTTTCTTGAAACTGCCGGAGCGAAGCGGAGGCATGTCTTGTGTGGGTTTATCTAATGTTTGCACGATCTTGATAACTCTTCTCCTGCACGGTGAAGGGCGGACTCTTGTGACCCATGAAAAATAGAGAAGACAGGTCATATACCTATCTACCAGACCCCGGCAGTAGACCGTGGCAACTGCCCTTGGTCTCATGATATTACACCATCTTCGATGAGTGGTCCGGATGGGGGTTTCCCTCTGTACACTTGTTCTCCTGAGAAACGGACACCACAGGAAGAGTCCCCGGGTCACAGACTACAAGTCCAGGCAATCACCTCATTTTCAGTAGTAGTACCTTTAGGCAAATTACCGCACTGCGCCAGTGGATGTCACACTGCCGCCGTCACGCGGGTAATTTGGCACCGATCACTGCGCCAATTGCGCCTCCGGCGGCAATTTCACCGTGCCCGCCTATGTGTGATGAATGTGAGATTCAATCGGATCAGAGGCATTATGGAGCTAACGAAAATGAGCATCCCCTCCATATCTGCCCTCCAACTCTCGACCAATGCCTTGTCGTATCTCTCGGCTTCTTCCACATAAATCGCCCACATCTTGGCCGCAGACTCCTCGTTCTCGCCATCGTTGCGAGGAGCGGGTGGGAAGAAGGAGGCGTCGTTCCACGAAGGCTGAGTCTCCGCGTCCGTATCCGAGGCCTGAGTCTCCACATCCAAAGGAATTGAAGGAAGAAGAATTCGGCACGCGCGGATCGCAAAGCGACGCAGGATGGAAGCTAGGGGGTGTTTTCGGAGATCTACTGCTCAGCGCGGACGGACTCACCTTTCACGGTGTTGTGCGGAGGCGGCAGGTCAGCTTCGAGGTCGCTCATGGCAGTGGTATGAGTCCAAGAAGCGTGTCATGATGTTGATGGGGAGGCAGTGTACTTATTCTAAAAAAGGCCCGAGATGTCCGCGATTTGTGCAGCCGTTCTCGGAAGACGCGTAGAAGGACAGCTGGAAGCAAATGTAACGAGGAGATCAGATGAACAATCAGTACTGGGTGACTGGAACGGAATGAATCCGACACAATGGTACCGGGGTAAGTGAGAACACACCTCATAAGCATAAATATGGCAGACATTGTGAAGCCAAACTGACATGTTCGTTTTCAGGGTCGTGACTTCCCATCCTGCATACGCTCCGAGTTTTTGGAGAATCGAGATGGTCGTCCGGGAACAAAAGCCGTGAGTTTGCCGTGAGTGTGACGTCAGTGATCACGGGACAGTCTCGACTTGATCCGAGCCACCATCTTCCTTTTTGCTCCCGACTCGTCCGTCACTTTGTCTCCTCAGGCCTCCCTTCATGCCCCACATTCTTTGCTACTATCCCGCCAATCTGCATAAGGAAATCCCACAGGGCTCGGTTCCATGCATCTATCTACCGCGGTCCACGGCTGTCACTTCTCCGAATTCGAGCATTCACATACGCCACCGACATGCCTGGGAGTCCAGGTGCGCCTGGCAGCCAACTTATTCTTACCCTACCCCTCTCTACCTGTGGTGGACTGTCCGATCACTATCAGAGCTGCGCTTCTTCCGTAGTACCTATACTCACCTACTGCGGCCTGCGGAGTCGCTGCGCGTCTGAGGTCTCCCTCCCAACACCCATGCATCTCCTACGAGCCTTCGTCACTGCTCCCCTCATCGCAGCCTTTGCCCCGCTCTGGCAGCACGTCTTCCGCCTCGAAAGCCACGGGGGGAAGACCATCTTGGACAGCGAACTCGAGACAGCCATCTACTCGATCTTGGAGGAATTCAAGTCCCCAGGGGGCGTTGCCGTTGCCGTCGTACATAAGGACCCGGATAGTGGCACCTGGAACGTCGAGACGCAAGGGTACGGTATCGCCAAGGCCGATGGCACCAAAGTCACTGCCGACACGCTCTTTGGCATTGGGTCTAATTCAAAGGTCGGCTCCGCTCGGAAACTCCAGATATTTGGCTAACTGAGAGTTAGCTCTTCACCATACTCTCCACTGGGTTGTTAATCTCGAACGAGAGCTTGTCGACGCCCATCTCCTGGGACACCAAAATTGCGTCATTCGTCCCGGAGTGGGCGCTCATGGACCCTCTCGCGTCGGCAGAAAGCACGATAGTCGACGTTATGAGCCATCGCACCGGGCTTCCGCGCCACGATTTCATCTTCAGGCTGTCGGACAGTGTACACGAGTCTGTAAGTGGCTAGTTGAATTCCAAGCACAAACTCACTCATACGATGCAGATACGCCGGCTACGACACCTCAAACCATCCGCATCTTTCCGCTCACTTCACCAGTACAACAATCACATGTACACCCTACTTTCATCCTTCCCTTCGCTCCTCACCGGAATACCATTTGAAACCTACGCCGACCAGTTCATCTTCAAGCCCCTTGGGATGGATTCAACGACGCATTTTTCGGGTCAAGCGGAGAAGAGCGGGAACCTCGCGGATGGGTTCGCAAGAGAGGGTGTTAATCGGACAGAAGACCTATTTGGGCGGGGGAGAGTGAGGGCGATGCCGTTTTGGGCACCCAATGACGGGGCTCCTGGACACGGTGAGGGCTTTCATTGATTCTGGAGTCAGACTTGAACTTTGTAGGCTTGTCTGGACCTGGTGGGGTTATTTCAAATGCTAAGGATATGGTTTGCCTGTCTTGGAACTTCCTCGTAGATTCCACTCACATTGCTTCAGGCAACTTGGCTCCGAACCCTGCTGAATGAAGGCCGGCATCCCGAAACAAACACAACGGTCATACCGTCTCACATCATTCGCCGTGTCGCTGCTGGAGTGACAGTCTCCGAACCTGTCGCGTAAGTGTTACCTCGACGGATTTCTTGTTTCCATAATGTTCCGTCGTAGAAGCGCTCCGGAGCTCTCACCTATCGTGTACGGCGGCGGTCAAAGGCGAGGCACCTACCGCGGCTTTGAGCTCATCGAGGTGAGGACTCTTGTTGTAATCTTTCGGGTGGAAGCTGACGCTGCCAAGCATGGAGGGTCTGTCGTAGGGTTCAAATCTCAAGTCCTCCGCATCCCCGATCAAAACCTCGGCGTTGCGGTTCTTTCCAACGACGAATCGTTCGGTACGGAGATAGTTGAGACCATCAAGTTCCGCATTCTCGACAAGGTGCTCCAACTCCCGCCGATTGATTGGACTGCCAGGTAGGTCTTCACTCAAGGTTGAATGCGGTGTATAATTCAATTCATCCATGCAGGTTCAAAGCTCTCGTGACCGAGACGTTCACCTCGCGGCTCCCTATACCCAGACCAGAAAACCCCACCCTACCCTCAATCCCATTCGGCGATCTGGTTGGAAAATACCATGATCTGGGGTACGGCACTATCGAGCTATGTCGGCTCGCAGGGTTCCAGTTTAAGTCTGAAGAATCACACCATTGTCGGCTTTTATTGGAGGAGTTGCGCACCAACACTACCATCCCTGACACGCTTGACGGACGAATCCCGACTTTCATCGCGCGCTGGGACCGCGTCGAGTTCATGTACGTTTCCTTGGCGCATTTTGACAGGAATCTGTTCAACGTTTCTGCGTTGTCGAGTATCGTGCGTGCCCTACCACATGGAGTTGAATACGTCGAATTGATGCTTGATTTTACTCGACAGCCTACTGGGAACAAGTCGGAGCCTCCGTATTGGACTTCGTCGGTTTCTGATCCAAATCTGGTTGCCGAGTTTGTGACCGCGGAGGATGGCGTGGTCGGGGTTGGGATGTCGGGCGTATCTGGTTCGGTTGCAGGTCCGCTGGAGGGAGAGAGCGTCAAGGAGAGGGTGGATGTTTGGTTTGCAAAAGTCAGCGGATAGTATCCGACCAGAGTTAACAGACTGCCGCTCAGGAAAATGCATTTGCCGATGACTGCCGTGAAGATTCAAGTTTCATCCATGTAACTACTCCAGGGTTCCATGTGCAACGCGAGTTTCCCCACACTGGCACAGTGGAAGCAAATCGCGTGCATACCGGAGACAGGTCGGCATCTCATGCGGGCAGTGTTGCCCATTCATTCCTTTCAATTCAAAGGTCCCGATGTCAAATGCCAATTGAATCCGACCGTCAATTGAATCCGACCGTGCCGGCTGTAACTTTTTGCTTGTGAGTTCGATGTATTCGAATTCCAGTGCGTCTGTCCAACCAGGTCCAACCCCGGGTCTCATTAGGCGCCACAGGGACGAACAGTACTCGAGTCCATGAATCCCGCCACATAAATATGTGAATACTCAGCTTGACGACCCGTACACACTCCACTCGCTCGCCAGGTCAGATCATGTCGAGATTATCACTGCCGGTGACGATTCTGTCGCAAATGGAGATCTCCATCCGAGTCTGCCTGCCTGATGGATCACTCTCCTTCGATATGGGCCCTGGCCCTTTCCTCGAATGTAACAAGCCTTCTTTGGGGCAGGGGATGAAGTTGGAGATTCTTTCAAAGCAGGACTCTGATGGCGTTACGATAACGCTGTCCGCCGTTGCGAACGATAGTCCCAGTTCTAACACAGATCCCGTGATGGAGGATATTCTCGGTGTGTTCTTTCCGTTCTGAGATCTATAAATGCCGGATACTCATATCGGTCACATAGTGCGCACTCTAAACGAGCCGGTCGAGCTATCTCCCCCGTGCGCCGAGCCAGAACTCGATCACGATGCAATACAGCGCGCCGAGAATGCCGGATTGTTCGACTTTCTTGATTGTGAGCGAGTATGTCTTGTTGAGATAGCGAGAGCTGATAATGGGCCCTAGACTTGGATCTCGACAACCTACCAACGCCACCGAGTAGTAGAAGTAGCACGCCAGCCCACTCGACGATATCGGCCGCCTCATCACCATCAGATTTATCATCACTGGGTGAGCATGCCCCGGTGTCTGAAGCACCACCAGCTTACCCCTCCGTTGAACAGAATGGATAATTCCAGTCTCAGCATCAGAGACACCTTCTCCCACTCCCATGGCCAGCGCGGCAGGTCCACACCGAACACGCGCATCGAAGCCGGCACATCGCGTTGATCCGAAACTCAAATCAAAATTCCAGTGCACCATGGACGCAACCTGCACGCTCTCGTTTTCGCGCCGCCATGACCGCTTGAGGCATGAAGTCGCACAGCACGGACGGGAGTGCGAATGGGAGTGTGGGCTGTGTTTGAGATGTTTCTCGTTTGAGGGCACCTATGAGAGGCATCGGTTGAAGTGTCAATAACTCCGCAGGCCCGGCACATGTAATCTTTGAGACCTATCTAGTCGCGTTCGATTCTCACTGGGCTCAGAACCGAGCCCGCAGCTGTTTTGATTCTCCATGGACCGGCAGCTTTCGGCAACTTCAACATGCCCTTGGACGAGCGTGCTGATTAACCAACCCAAGACTTTGGCCACCATGGTTTAGAACACTCGCTCACACGGATCACAGAATGGTACTACTGCCTTCCATCGGCGGCGAGAGCATGGGCATCGTCAATTACAATTTGTCGCAATCGGCAACCTCATGCACAGATGACGAAATTTAATCCACGTTCAACCCACTCAAGAATCAAAGAAAAGCCCAAGTCAAGTTAACTGTAATCCCCGGCTCAGTCAAGAATGTAATCCCCGGTGCCGCCGCCGTCTCAGTAATTGCCTTCCATGTACGTGCGATGAGATCAATGCCGTGAGGACCACAACTCGAGCATTCATCCTGAACTATTGTGGTGATGGTATTGCCCATGTCTAGCGGCAGATCATGATTCAGAGTGATCCCTAAATCATGCCGAAAAACTCCGATGCTGGATAGGATACGCACATGTAACACTGATAGCCTTGCCGCAATGCGCGCCGCTGGCATAGTCGGATGGGTTGAGCGCGACGGCAAAGTCACCGCTGCTGATGGCATAACCGCAGGTGCCGGCTTTGCCGGTCGGGAGCAAGAAGGTTGCTAAGGGATGCGTGAGGATCAATTGAGGCCAGCGGTTGGACTCCCTCACCTGGACCGGTGAATGCAGAGACGGCGGTCGCGAGAGCAAGGATGGACGAGAGGATGAGGAACTTCATCGTTGGGATGGATGTGTTTTCGGGGGTGCCCTTTATGCTGTAAATTTGCAATTAGGACTCGGAGTCGGAGATACGTGAGAATTGGTCTGAGCATTTTGTTTCACCGGCTGTAGCATATTCCTTAGAAGACTACATGTGTGTCCAAATACCAGATGCGATGCCTATGTCGGATGGCACAGGACGGCGATCGGTAAGCAGTTATTTAGCCTCTTGAGACGGTTCGTAAAGGAAGATTTTTAATGGAGGATAGACGCTGCCAGTGCCTTCGGAGTGGATGTCTTAAGAGATGGGGCTGATGGATTTGAAACAGAGGTGAGATTAAGTTTGATACGCCAGTGAGATGATGGGGGCCAACCAGAACCACTGCATTTCGAGCGTATTGAGTTCATCAGGTGCACCAAAAAATCGGACGGTCCATACATGCAGCTAGGCGAATGAAGAGCGACTTGATACAATAGCCAGACAGAGAGACTGATTGATTTAACCGAAGCGCAGGCAGTATGTATATGCAAAGCGGACAATGGCAGGGAGTGGGGCTGTGATTCGCGGAACCACTTGGCCTACAAGGTACGCAGATGATTCGGAGGAAGTCTGTACCGTGCTGCATGCTCACAGATATGAGCGATCTGAATGTAGCCAAGTGCTCCGAAGTCCGAAACCACGAGAGGAGAGCGGCTCGAGCTCAAGGGAACAGAATCGAAAGAGAATCAGTGCAAGCAGTATCTCAACAGCCGAGGATTGCGGAAGAGGACCACACGTCGGTGTAATACGCTGCTAGCACTTTGCCCCAAGTGCTGTGGTCGACTCCGACTCTCCGAGACAACTCCGACTCCCGAAAAGATGATAAGATCGGAGTGATAATCGAGAGACACCGTCGCGGGAGAAGCATCCAGAGATAGGCGCTTGAGAACGAGGGAGGATCGGGACGCCGTCGACCATCATCGCATTTGCTGGGGGTGGTGAGTTGGTGGTGACGGAACAGCCGCTGGCGAGCACGTGCAGGATGACACACACACAATCTTGATGGCGATGTACCTATTTGGCGCATCACCGCTCTCCACAAACCATAACCACGCGCAAATATACTTTCTTCCCAAGATCGAGGTCCTCCATCCACGACGACACCCCTGCCAACGGCTGACAGCTGTAAGTAGTACGAGAGGCTCATTTTACGGATCTCGCTGATCTAGCTGCCCTCTGTGACCCTCGAGAGAAACACCGGCAGATCGGAAGTGGTTTAATTGCAGGATATTTCACTGGTGCAATTGGCCCCTCTGTTTGCGTCTCTTCGGACTCACCCACTGTAGCCGCCAACCGTCCGAGGCCCTCTCATCGACTCTGTCTTTCGCTTGATTCCATTCGCTGGTCCTGCTCTGGTGTAATCGGTCTGTTGTTACCGGCGCAATACAATAGAGGGTGCGTCTTCTCGTCTGGTTAGATCTTCCATTGAAACAGATTCTGACCTTCCTCCTTCGTCGTTGCTGTTAGAAGGCCAGAAAATCGATTCAAAAAATGTATGGTATGTTTGGAACGATGAACGGTATGTGGTCTAAACGATGCCGGGTGGTAATACGAAATACATAAATATGCACAGGGAACACATTCGAGCTCTCCAGATCAATCCCTGCGCTCTTCCTCGAAATATTGCGGCAACGGCTCCGACCCCATCTCCGAGAACGAGAACCACGACTCGCGGAGCTCGACTTGCGCCTCGCACTCATGGACTCGTGCTTCGTCTGTTGAGTTCTGTTGGCGGACGTCTGCTTCCACCGTTGCATTGTCGGGTGCACGGTCTGGCATTCGCTCGACCATGGCCATTGGGAACTTTTTTTCATCCACAAGCAGAGCATGCTCGTGGCGTCGTTCGACTGGCCTGGCCGTCGTGGGCGTCGCGGTGTCCGCCGTACTCGATGGTGTTTCGATCGGCAGATCGGTCGAACCTTTGCCCGTACCACCAATGATTCCAACCCCAGCGAACCCCACACCCCCTCGCCGGAACGGATAAACACCGAGTGGGACGACATCACTGCCTTTGTTCTCAGTCTCACCGTGCTCCCGCGACCAACTCTCCTTTAACGCAGTAAACTGTTCCACGGCCCTCCTTCGCATCTTCTGTCTGCGGCGTCTGGCTCGGAGTACGAAGAACCCAGCGAGTGCCATTACTGCGGCGACTGCCAAGACGATTCCGGCTATTACACCGCTGGGCAGGTGCGGTTTCGAGAGGGATGAGATGTGTGCGTGATTGGGGTCAACGTTCGGGGTATGTGTTACTCCTACGATTCCGGTACTTGATATCGCCGCAGATGAGCTCGAAACTTCGTTTGAAGCTGCAAGTGAATTTGACGCCGAGGTAGCGGTGGAAGATGACGTAGGGACGGTAGTGCTCGAATTCGTCTGTGACGCTCCTGCGGGATGGCTGGAAGTTGACGGCGGAGGGCTAGGCTGCGTTTGTGACTCGAGCACCTGAGTCTGTTTGACAACTCCGTCAGGCGTGCTCGTGCTCGGCACCAGCGGGAAGTCGTTGGATTTCGGAGGAACGGTGGTCGTTGTGGTCTCTTGGACCGTTATTATTGGGTGCGTTGGCGGCGGCGGTGGGGGAGGAGTTGGCTGGGCGAGGGACGACGCTATCACGGATGCTTGGGCCAGATTGAATGTCACGGGCTGGATGAATTCAGCTCTCACTCGGAGCAGGAGTCGGTATCGGATACTCACCGCCGGTGTGGCGGAAGCCATGACCAAGGCCCAGGATGGGAGTGCTGACTCACCGACTGAGATTCAAGGTAAGTACTCCCGCCGAATTCGCCTCATTTTGAGAGCTCACCAGGCAGCGGGGATGGAGCCCTGAAGATTAATTAGAATAAGTCCTGGTCCACGCACAAGACAACATACGGATTGAGAGTACCACAACCATTCTCCCTGTTATAGTCGCTGAACAGTAAGCTGATCGAGTCAGCTGGGTTGCCCGCGTGCGTATAACACGAAGCTGACCTTTCGCCAGAACATGCATCACAAGCAGCGGCTATGAAGTAGGAAACGCCGAAACATGGTTTGTTACGTTGGAAGGCAGAAAAACTGCATACTCCATCCCCAAAGTCGTTGGCGAGCTGCGATGAAGGAGGAGTTGAGCCAGAATGACTCGGAATGAGGTGGTCAGTCACGCACCAGTGAACAGCTTTCCTGCCGAGCCATCCAAAGACGTGGACTCATTGTAGGGATTCACGCCCGCGGGGCGATATAACTAGGCGAATAGCGACAGACACGGCCTCGGGTTGGCCTGGAAATGAGCACTACCTGAGTGCAGAGGATGAGAGAGGGAGGGAGGACGGCGATGAGAGACCGTCGTCGTTGATCACCCATTGTGACAGATACCGAGCTATTCGTGTGAGATCCAAAGAGAAGTATCAGATTTGATGCAGATGGGCCTGGCTCTGAGGGCAGCGTGCGTGTGAGAGTTGGTGGTCCTTACTTGTCACTGTAAGACTTTGGGTGGGATTTGTGGCCTCGGTTTCATACCAGTTATCAGTAAGAGTGGGGCAAGTCAAGGAGATCTAGACGTCCAGTCACCGGGGGATTGGAAACTTTACATTACAAAGAGACTGCTATGAATAAAGATTGAAGCGTGAACAAAGATATCAGATATTCTAACCTTGGAAGGGCATGTATCACACCCATACTTAATATCATTCGTTTCGGGTTGAGGGACTCGGAGACCAACGAACATCCTTTACATAAGTTTCCGAGGTAGCTGGCATCGCCGTCCACTCTGTCGTGGTGGTCAAAGTCAGCAGGCGTTGGATGGAATCACAAGACAAAGAAGGCTTCCCCTTTGATGAGCAGTACGTTACAAATCCAACTCTCGTTTGAACGAACCTGAATAAAGACTGAGTCACATAAATGGGGAGTAAGGAGTGCCCGCAGCACCCGCCCTGCCAAACTACATCCCTCGACAATACCTGCACTCGGAATCAGATTCTATGTATGAGCCGGGCAATTGGAGATAGGGATCGGCACCGTACCGTAAATACGGCAGTACGGTACGGTACGACCGTACCCGTACTGGGTCCCGCGGCAATGAATACGGTACGGTTGGACGCCGTACCGTACCCGTACTCAGCCGTACTGGAAGGCCGAATTTCGGCAGCCCTCGGCTAGCGGTTAAACCACGACAGGAACCCTCTGGTGCAATCCTGAAACACTCGGGTAGGCGTATTCACCCCTCCCGAGAAGATTTGGGTTGCCACGAGCGCTTCCGGCCACCCGGCTATCGGGCCGTACCCGTACTGCCCCCTCGAGCTCCCCAGTACGGTACGGCTACGGTCCGGAAGACGCCGTACTTCGCCGTAAAAGTACGGTCGTACCGTATACGGTACGGTGCCGATCCCTAATTGGAGAGTCCGAAGGCATATCAGACGCCGAGATCACCAGGGCTCCACGGTTTAGTTAGCGACTCTGGGGATTGTCGCAACCATCCAAGCCCAGAAGAGTCGGAGCGAGGTGTTGAGCCAAGAGTCCGCACGCAGTGGAATTTCGAGTCTAGAGTCTGACGAGAGTCGTGGGGATATGAAAGAATGTTTCTCGGGAGGTATTGAGTCAGAGCCAGGGCGCGGACGAGGAGGTGGGCAGGCTGCTAGCACTCGCACATGAGGGGCAGAGCCAAGGAGTGTTGTGACCTATTGTGTCACGTTGATCGCCGATCTTCCGTCTCTCCCACCGTCCTGCCCGCCATGGCCTCTCAGCGCTGCGAGGATGCATCCCAAGCAGCATGCAGGCTTATCCGTTAGCGACACACCGTGGGAGGCGGCTACCAGCTGCACCCAGATGCGTCTCGTCACTGCTCAGTGGAGCATCTGCGTGCGTGTCGACCGGCGATGGCTTTGGAGTGGAAAGAGAGAGAGAGAATGTATTCGCCATCCGCCAGTCTCAATTTTTCCTCCTTCCGCTCTCTAATCTTTACCACTTAGCATGACACGTCCTCCAGCAAATTCACGACCTTCGACCCGGGCAAGATTTCGCTGCGCACAGCAGTGTACGACTGCTCAGAACACCGCGGCCATTGAGACTGCACCACGCGATGAGAGGGACACTGGAGCTCTGACGGGCGGGAATGGAAGAGGTGCGTGGTTTGTATCTCAGAATCGTATTCATCGCTGACTTGAGAGCCTATTTCCAAAGCTCATCGGCAGCTTCTGCGTCTGCCAGCGGCCTGTCTTCCGGATCCTCGGCTTCCGTTTCCAGTCCAGGTTTATCCTCGGCTTGGTCCAGCGCGTCTTCGTCGTCAAGCGCGTCTTCGTTAGCCTCAAGTTCTCGCCCATCG
The DNA here is from genome assembly GCA_029378245.1 of Roridomyces roridus. NCBI lineage: Eukaryota > Fungi > Basidiomycota > Agaricomycetes > Agaricales > Mycenaceae > Roridomyces > Roridomyces roridus. The sequence continues at coordinate 76,087 of JARKIF010000048.1, forward strand.
ACGTGGTCGAGCTTCTCCTCGACCAGCCCTTCACTCGTTGCTGCAAGCTCTGTCTCGACCAGCACCCCCACAAAATCGATCTTCGTATCGACCTCGAGCACTTCTACTCCCGTCGCCGTGCCCATCAGCGATGGTCCTACCACGACACCGTCATCAATGGCCGCCAACGCAACTCCATCGACATCGGCTAGCGTGCCACCGACGACGCCGTTGGGATCTAGGACACCCCCTCTTCCCCCGCCGCCGCCTTCGACTACAGCCTCGGAGACCCCACCGCCTCCCCCTGCGAGCACCACGTCGACTCTAGAGGCGCCTCCCTCCTCAGCGAGCATCGGGTCAGACGGTGTGGGTGCGAGCGCATTGAGGCGGCGATCTCAGGGTAAGAGACCCTCCTTGTTTCGGTCGCGTCACTGACTTTTTCACAGCAAGCGGACCCTCCCTAATCACCCCGAGCGTCTTCGCCTTCTGCATTGGCAACGGTACACCTAGACGCGGAGGATGGGCATGGGGTCCTCCTTGAGAGATGGCGAGCATGGGAGTCGCTACTGCCTCTTACCGTACCTCCAGCCCGCAGCGCTCGGCGTATTGTGACTTCGGGCGTTCTTGTGGGGATGGTGGGGCAGTGGCTGGTGCCGGAGGCGAAGAAGACGAAGAGGAGGAGAATGTGCGAGACATCTAGCACGTCGAGATACGGGTGTGGCGGGGTGGCAAGGCGGTCGGATTGCTACGCGCGCTAGGATTCCTCCTCCAGACAGGCTTTCCCTATTGGTGTAAGAAGAGCTATAGGCGACGGAGCCACTCCTGGGGTGCGTTCTGGTCGACCAGTGCGGGTTTCTGCATACTCTTCCGGCAGCGGAGGGTCTCGGGGCGCTGCGATGAGTAACTCTGCGAGCGTCCCTTGGTCAAGGTGCGTACGCTTCCATCAGTATGAGCGATGTACATGCCCACGATGTGTCATAGACTTATCGCGTTCGGGGGCGTCGTCAGCGTCTGGTACCACCTTTGTATTGCGGGTCTGCACGAGACGGGGGCCGGGCTATTAGCAGGATCGGTGTCTCCTCCAAGCTAACGTGCGTGCTCACCTAGCATCTTTGCAAGATACTTACCGTCTAAGCCAGACTTGCGTGCTGCACCGCGCTACATGTTACTCAATATTCTGCCACACTTTTGTGACCTCCGCGGGGAGCCAAAGCGAATCGGCGACATGTTCGGGCCACATCTGCCTAACCGTTGGAGATGCGGGGAGCAGACGCATGTTAGAGGATGCTCGCAGGCGCCCGACACGACGGTCGGATGTGTACCACACATACGCCGCCGGAGTCAAAAGGACGTGCTACTTGAGCGCCAACGGGCAGCCGTGGAGACGTCCGAGGTGGCAGAGCATCGCTTCGAATGCGGTGAACTTGGTCCGCATGGGTGGACATCGACCGAGCGGTATGAAGAATGGATAGGACGAGCTGGTCCCTCCATGTTTCCACTTCGTCGTTGAGATGCAGGCAAATTATACTATACTTCATCATCCATCTTCACCTCCGATTGAGTGGCAGATCTGAATTGCCTGGCAAAATTTCCCATTTGGGATGCATGGACGTATTTAGTTGTGATTGTTTGGTCTTCCGGGGTTGTCTTCACGACTTCCATGTCTGCTGGTTTCTGCGACACAATCTTGCTCGGGTTCATGACGTTTTTGGGTCAGCCTTCTCGATTCGCCCCTGGATTCTTATGGCTCGGCACCGTCTCATGCCCTCCACTAGGACCATTCCCGCCACTGAAACATCAATCCATCCTCGTCGAGGTTATACAATATACGACCTCGGTTGGGGTATCGAATGCCGAAGCGGCGTGGATGTCAGTCGTTCGTCTGGTCTTCCTCCCTGGGAGTCCGATTGTCTGTCTAATTCTTCCGCCGCAGCTTGCTTGAGTTTCTCATCCTATACGCACGCGGCACGCCCGGCTGGCGGAACTCCTAATGACTCGATAGTCACATGACTACCGTCGGCACCCTGATGTTGGCTCTTCTTTGATGGCTGAGCGACTCTGCAAACTTTACTTGATATCAATTACGGCCTCCCAACGAGCTGGCATGGAGCATTTGCACTTGACCATTCGAATTCTGCACCATGTATGGAGCTCCGATGTCGTCAACACTCGTGTAACTTGGCCCAAAGATCGGAAGCCACGTCTGTTCTCAACTGACAGCACTCAACTTTCAGTTGCAGTTCCACGCTCCCATAGTATGGCGCGCTAAGCGCCGTCGGTGGATTCGGGCCGTGGATAAATGCCGAGTGGGTACAAAAGCTGTAGCAAGGCTGTAGGATTTAAACCCACTCGCTCACCGCCTCCAGGGTCTAAATTCTCCTCGCCGTACAGTAATGGGTAAACTTACCCACACAGATGCTGTTCGCCACGGCAGATCTAGACTCACCTCCCAGGGCGCGATGCCGGCGCAAGATGCAGTACACGAAGAGGAACTTGTCCGCACGGTGACATGCCAGCCGGGTACGGCCACCTCGTCTGGGTCTGCATCCATCGCATTTGCCACGGGGGTACAGCTCCAACCTCCGTACGGCAGCCACATCAGAAGCAGGCCCATCCATCAGAATGGCATTTCGGCGGAATCAGGTGTGTTTCATCCCGATGGTGAATTGTTCCCCGGTTGAACGTTGACAGTCTAGGGATTTCTATCTGCATTGAATCCTGAGAACTCGACTGGATATGGGTGGCCTTGCCGGGCATCGGAAGCGAGTGGTGATTCAATAGCAACTACATACCGATGTTGCTTGTGTCTGTCTCATGGCGTTCCCCGATGGATAAACCCCACCCAACATTGCTCAGAGATCGGATGCAATGCTGCTACAGTACAGGTGTCCAATAAGTTACCCTCGAGCCTCCACCGACGATGTCCACATACACAGCGGAATAATAATTCAGACAACGACCGTCCGTGGCTTCTACATGGTAATCATTCAGCGTCAAGCTTGGCAGCTGAACTTTGTTTGTGTGAGTCGCCGCCATTGTCGGCGTAGCCATCGCATGCGTACAGTGGTGGCCAAAAAGAATTTGCGCGCTCGTGTGGGGTATTGGGTGGGTCAAATCACTTCAAATAACTTGTGAGGATCATTTCTGGACATTTTCGGAGTTCTGAGACTGATTGGATCATACATTGCGGATCAAATTCTATCACAAAACGGCCTCTCGAAAAAACCGACTTTTTCTGTGATGTGATTAGGTAAGATCTGATGCTATCATAGGAAAGTACTCCGCAATGCGGTCAAAATGGTATATTGGTTTGCCCGCTTTGATGGAGGTTTGAGCTCACAATGCTTGACGTAAAACGGCCATTTTGACCATTTTTGCACCTGAAATGCGTGAAACTGGTTGAAAAATGGCCAACCTAACGATTTTGTGCCAGCCATTATGAGCTCAAAACTGAATGAAAGTGGGCGAACCTTTATATCATTCTGATCAGATTAACGAGTACTTTCAAATGATAGCATCAGATCTTACATAATCACATCACACGAAAAATCAGTTTTTTGGGGCCTCTTATTTGCTGTTTTGCGAAAGACTTTGATGGGCAATGTATGATGCAATCATTTTCAGAACTTCTAAAAAGGTTCAAAAATGATCCCCACATGTTATTTGGAGTGATTCGACCCGGCCAATATACCGCAATGGCCGCGCAAATTCTTTTTGGCCACCACTGTAGTGTTCCTCATGCTCATCGGACTCGGTATTTTCTAGGCATGTGCGAGGTACCACCCGCACAAGCGCCGCGAATTCCTGTTGTACGGCCCCGCGAAGGAGTTAGGCCGTTTGCGCGGGACGTGGCGGTCGCCTGTTGACGGCGAGAGTCATCACCACAGCTGGTATCTTCGGACGACGGATGAGGATCAAATGTCCTTGTTCGTGCACGTCGAAACGCCGGGTTTGAGCTCGTAGCAACATGAGGAGGGCGATCTTTTCCCGGATGCCGTTGGAGGTGAGGGGGCGTGTATCTGCTGATTCAGCCTTCGTCCCTTTCCATCCATACCGACGATCTTGGCTGCGGCTGCTCAACAGCAGATCATGTCGCGCTCTTCGACCGTTGGGACTCCTACGCCTACACGGATGGGTAGTGCTCCGGGGACGCCGAGGAGTAGTTCGTTACTCAACCTCCCGCCTCTACCTTCGTCTTCGGCGTCGACGTTGATCCTCCCACCGGCTGGACCGACGCCCGACTCCCGAGTGACCTGGATTACGCAGCTCTGGAAAAGTCGAGTCCGCTTGCTGCACCTCCTACGCCGCCCACGCCAAATGTTGAGTCCCCTACACCGACGGGTACGCCGCTTGGATTACTTCGACCTAGTTTGTCGAGTTTACTGACTGGGCAATCGTATTCGTCGACGAGGACGGTTGAGGACGGGGTCGATTATTCGAGGCCGATCGTTGGTGGTGCGCGCGGGAGTGTGAGGTTGGTGGTGCGTGCGAAAGTGTGAGTGGGGTTGCGGCTCGGGTTACGGGTGGGCATGTGAGTTCCATTTAGGTTTTCTGGTCTTCGGTGCGAATGCTGATGCTCCGTTGTAGAGATGCAGCGCTGGAGCGAGAGTTCGACTGTGACTGGGGAAGGGTGTATTTGATGCGGCGGGGTTGTATCGGTGGATGGACAGTTAAGACTCGGAATGGCTGTGGACTCGACAATTGAATAAAGTAAAGTACACTACGATACCAGGCATACATATGTAAGATATACATGATGCCATACCCCGGGGCACTTACCGGTATTGTTCCTGTACTTGGTTGCCCGTGCAATTAGACATCGCTCGTTCAGTTGCAACTGTGATGAGTAGGACTAGTAACCCAAAAACTCTTGATTGATTCGCCGACGCCTGGTTCGATTCGAGCGGCAGAAATCAGGACCTTCGTTGCCTTTTTTATCCCGCTCCATCTGCCATTCGGTGCAGACGGGTTACATACTTGTACCGAAGTTGATTCAGGGTGCAATTTCGAAATCTGTATCAAGGATTTCGTTTGGTATGAGTCTCGAGAACTCGTACTCTGTTTGGTAGCTAGCAGCCTGAATACGCGGCTCGTTACATTCGACTGCGAGCGTCTGAAATATGGAACCTTGCGTAGGAACAAACTTTTTGCAACTCCAATTCCATGGGTGCCAGTGCACCCTGGATTCGTCGGCGTCTGAGTGGCAAGTGGTATCCTTTCAAACTGGACCTCATGCCTGCTACATATCGAATATCGAAGAACGTCTCTCCGACTCTCGTTCGATTCGAAGTCAGAAATAGGATGTTGCACGCGAAACTATTTTCACAATTCTGAGGACAGACAACTCGTACAATGCGGGAGGACCCAGCAATCGCATACAGGAATCCGGCATGCTAACACAGACTTCCAAATTCTGGTGTTTCCCAGTCCCAAAGTGAAGTTATCCAGTTGGAGAGCTTTCTCTCCCGCACCGCTGCGTCGGAGGCAACCACTGAAAGGGGGATTGAGTATTTGGTGGACGGCTCAAGTCGAACATACCACCGTGGGGCACGCCAGATGCGCCCGAGGCTTCTTCGGCGTCGGTCAATTCATCCAGCGCTGCAGGGGTGATGTACTTGAGCCGTACGGAACGAGTAAGCAGTTGTAATTCTCACCGATGCCCTCGGACGACTCAGTGGGGAGTTCGTCTTCCGTTTGAACTTGCACCTCGCACACTATGCAACCAGGGTAAATTCGAATCGAAAAGCCAAAGCGTGCATGTGTGTAGCTCACCGTGCGCAAATGATTCCTCCTTTTCACCTGAGAGTTGGAATAGAGGTTGTCCCAGATGAATCGCGAGTTCCTGGCTGTCGGGATCAAATCCCTTGAAAGCGTGGAACGTTCGTAGGGCCTCGTAGACGCTCGTATCCCAAGACCTTCCGCTGATGGCTATATCCATCTCTACTTCCGGAAACCCGTGGCTTCTGGCCTCTTCCGCGCTCAACCGATCTTGCCCGAATGGATCGAAAGACCAAAACCAACGGCATTCGGGCCACCTGGGGCAGTTCGAGCTCGTCAAAAAGTCCTCCGGTGGACACAAGAATAGATAACCCCCGGAGTTCTCTGTGCTTGAAGCCAGTTTCGTCACATCGACGTCGATAAACACGGTATCAATTAGTACTGTGGATTTGGTCAACTGGGAAAAGTGGAGGACAAGGTACCGGACTGTAGGCATCGTGTGCGGAAATTACTTGGAGTCGTTTGAATGTATGATTGGCTTGAGACATCCACATCTCGCCGATATCGAAGTTGTGCGACCAGCTGTTCAGAGTCTCAGAATTTCGAAATATTTCTTCCGAGTTGAACCTTGATTTGATTCCCTCAGGTTGTTCATGGAGAATGAACATGTGTCTCACCGTGTCCATCCATCATCCATTATAGTCTCCCGCGCGCGATACATTTCCCAAGGTCCACATTCTATGGTGCGGTCCGGCAAAAATGCAACCTCGACGTTATCACTGCGATTCTCAAGCAGCCAACTGCGCGTCGGATTCAATAAGACCGTCCCAACCCGCATATCGGTGTGTTGCCCTGCACGGAAGAAGAAATGGTGTCTTTGGCCAAATACCGCAGCGCTGATAAGATGGAAGTCTGATATCGACAAGACCTCCAAGGCTTTGGTCTCTGAGGTGAAATCGTTCCAATCAACCAGGCTGCGGCGATTGGAGTCCAAGGCTGGGAAAGCTGAGGATGGACCACGGATATCGGTTCGTTCCAGGTCTATGCAAAGTCGACCAGATGAGCCACATATCCACTGAGTCACATCCTGACTGGTGTGAATGGGCAGTTTCAGCCAGGGTTGGGCACTCACAGAAGACCCTATGCCGATCTCTGCGTAAACATTCTATTTGCGTACAATGATCAGAACAAGGACCTCAGCCACTTGGGGACGTGCCACTGACCAGATATTCTGACTGCTTTGCAGGGATGTATGAAATATTGAAGCCAGAAGTTTGGCGGCACATACCCAAAGCGCGAGCAGATAAATACGTAGAATAGTCGATGGTTGACGAAGGTCCCAGTAGTCCTCGTAAGGCATGAGATCTAGCCGAAACCCAGGGTCATTTCCGCGGTTCAAGTGGACGCGAGAGAACGAACCGTCGTGTACAATAACAACATGTGTCCCACAGATCTCAGAAACACCGAAGATTTGGAGGATGTTTGGATGCCTGGGACGTAAAAGTGAATTTCGGGGTAAGGACTTTCACTGAAGGCTCACCACAGACGCGCGTGTCGTGAGATGTATTGACGACAGTCCTATATCAGTGAACGCAGGTAGCAGCGCTGTGACGGCGCAACGGAAGGTCACACACCTCTTCCGCATTTTCCCCATTGAATAAGAGGACCGACCTCTCAGTGCGCTCTTGAATTGTGGCCGAAAACATGCGGCGCCTGATGACGCCGCCACGCCGGCGCGAGGACATGGCCAGGTGGTCGTCCAGGGAAATTTCGCGCTGAAGATCAATCTCTCCCCGGCCAATCCACTTGAAATCTGAAGCAGACGGCGAGTTTGCCAGAATGATGGCTCGGGAACAGGTGACATACGCTCATGAGGACTGTCGACAGTGTTGTGTACGTGGTGACTTGTAAAATTTCCACCCGTAACGCGTACATGTCGGGAGTGCGGGAAAAAGGCGCCGGCAAATCTGAGTTCGCCGACCGTGGTGAGATTGACTCGCATGCCAGTGAAGTGTGTAGGAGGACCAACCCTGCAGGTTCACTACTTTCTGGGGGTGCTCCACCATCGGAGGGAGCACGCGAGGGAGTATGGGTGTCCATTGGCAGTGGTGGTGAGAGTAGGAAGGCAAGCCGCTAAGCGCCGCACAGCGTTGAGGCTGTTCTCAAGCTGTTCTCAAGCTGTTCTTGAAGTCTTCCCAGGCCGAGATCTTTCGACGCTGCCTCCATCCATCCCATCTGAAAGCCCGGAGGCAGGAATGCCACCCCAAAGCATCTGTACATTCTCGGTGGCATGATTAAACCTGAACACCAGTCACATCCGTCGGCACTCGATCCGATTGCCGCCGCTGCGCCAAAATCGGCGGCGGGTGAGGTGCAGTTTTCACACACAGATTTTTGGTTGATAAATTCAACAAGTCATGGCAATGAATCATGGCGCCGCTGTTCGGTCTACGTATTTAAAAATCCTGAAAGGTACCGCGGCCTGGAGGACACTCGAGAACACTCGGTGGCAAATATTTGACAATGGTTTCCGTAGTGCAACATTGGACATGCTCAATCGGTCTTCGGTCCGTCGGCTATGTGATGCAGAATTCAATACTGAATAATGGTGCACCCATTCCGTCTGTCTCCACCTGCGAAGGGCATTCGACGATGTGTGAGACACCATGTGGTACCAACGCCACAGCACACGTGCCGGTTGCAGTAGACCCATCGAAGTTGACTATAATTGCATTCCGAGGTCATGCAACATGACAAAGCCAGGAATTCAATATCTTTCCATCCCATTGAATCAACTTATATCCTTGTTAAGTACATCCACGGATTCCCCGACTTCCCCATGGGCCGGCCGGCCGTGATCGAATTCGAAGCACGGACCCACCGGAACGAGACATACATACCGGCTGTCATTCAGGGCTGTTGCATGAAAGTCTCATACATTCGCACATTCCGGTGGAGCTCAGTGGTGATCCGACAAGAAATTAGGCTGTCGCCGTTCCAATCGCGATATGACCATTGACAACCAAGTCGACACTGATCCGACCCTTCCGCGTGGCCGGCATGACGTCCGCCGTCAAATTAAGGTGGTTTAATCAACAAACCTGATTGGTTGCAGAGGGTGATTGGTCCCAAGACTCAGGAGATCGTCCACAACCGCGAACGTCACTGTGATCTTGAGATTAATAATTTGGACGGGTTGTCAAAGACTGACAGGACGGATTTTTGTATTCCATTTAAGTATTTGAGGTCGGGAAGAAAGGGGGATCCTCTGCCCCGCCCCCGCGCCCTCTCCCTTCTTTCCCCATGCCCGACGCCCCGCTTACTAACCTTGATACGACAACTGGGTATGGGTTCCATGCACGAGCCTTCGGATGGGGTCATTTATGTTTTCAGGGCTCTTCTCATCGGGACATGGGCAAACTCGGTGCGCCGCCCACAGCTTCGTTTCTCTCTTCCAAGTCTGACAGGCCCGATAGTTCCTCTACATGGCCGAACTGGCACAGGCCAGGTACTATTTTAGGCACTTCAAGCATGACAACTGGAAGTTGAAAGTGCGTCCTGAAGCCACAACCTCGACACATGCCACTGAGCCCTATTTCACTAGACACTTGTAATGGTGGTATTTCTGGTTGACACCGCTTCTACGTTGGGCGACTATGCCTGCGTGTATCTTGTACGTGATCTGAACTATCTCTGGATTTTCCTCCCGCGCTAAACAGCACGACAGTATACAATAACTCACGCTAGTTCGTATTGGAATTCACCGGACCCTGTCTATACTGAGCGAAAGCCGCACAGATGATAACACATATCTGGAAAATCAACATTGGGTGCGTTGACCTTGCCGAGTGTCTGAGCAGCTCACCAACGGCGATCATTCCAGCCAATCCCATTATATCTCTTCACCACCGCTGTGATCGCAGTCTTGGTTCAAAGCTTTCTAATCGTCCGATACTGGTGGTTGTACGTTATCATTCACATTCACTTGGCCCCACGCTCACCGAAGCTCGCACGCAGCACAAGAAACATCCTCTTCACTCTCCTGAATTCTCTCTTCTGCCTCGTCGCAGCAAGTCCCTTGTTTTCATCCCCGCATCACAAAAACTCACCTTTCTTTAGTTCGGTGGCGCCGTCGCTTGTGGTGTGATAATTGCGCTCCATCCCGAATTCAAGGAGCGGGGAAAGGTCAGGATACCGGCAACGTACGTCTCTTAACTCGTGTTCCCGCTCCGCCTCCTTACAACCACCGACCGGGATAGAATTTGGCTCGTCTGCGAGGCCGTGGCAGATCTCAGCATCGCCGCTGCTCTACTTTGGGAATTCCGCAAGGCGAGGCCGACGTTGCGGGATCATCAGAGGTCAGCTGTTTCCTACAAGGGTTTGCGGCTCATCCTCTGACCTTCCATTTGACAGTGACTTGGACCGGTTGGTGGCGTTGACAGTGAGAACGGGGACGGCCACGGCCACGCTTGCTGTGGCCACTGTTATTGCGTGAGTTGTTCTGTGTGAGCCTTGACTTAGAGGCGCTTCAACTCAAAACCTCCGATGTCAGGTTCCTGCAGAACGACGAAAGCAATGGTATGTCTTCAGCCAGGGTTCTGACGTTACTGTGACTCGAGGGCTCACCAGTCGGTAGTTTGCGTCGCAATTGCATACGCGCTGGGTCGTGTGTACGTGCTCAGTATGGTGAGTTGATCGGAAAAAACCTGAAGTCTCGCGACTGATCCTGGGCAGCTCGCAAATCTCAACGTCCGGAGATCGGGGCGAACAGCATCCAATTCGAGCGATGTTCCCTCCCCGGGTCTTGGCTCGCTAACTATCCCGTCTATCGCGCTGACCGATGAATTTGATACTACCGATGGTGCGTGGTTGCTTGTTCTCGGGATCCGAGTCTGGCAGGTTGTGAGCATTAACTGTCGTACAGACTTCCCCACCACTGTGAGTCAATCCATATTCTTCCCATCTTCGAATTCAACCGAAACTGACTTCTCAATAGATGGACCACGGAGCGCGGGAGTATCTGACATTCGCTGCCGGACGAATTATTAGTGTGAGATCAGAGCTCTCATCCCATTCATGCACCTTGACATGAACCATGTAGTGTGATAAAAGTCTCGGCGAGGGAACCAGGGCGCAGACAGAGACATCAGCCAGCCACGGCGAGCCACCCAGGAAGTCGGAAATGGTCGCTGCTTGATCTCGTCACTCGTGTTGAAAATGCCGATGAGGCATCATTATTGTAAAATCCTGTATAGTGAATTGTATAACTGGAACCGACGGATATCCGAAAGACTTTGAAGAATGTAGGGTGGCATCAATCAGAGCATCAATTCGCGGCTACCCCCCGTGCATGCCGAGGCTTGTAGCGAATCAATATACATTCTATAGTTCGAACCAGCGGTCAAAGTCATTCGGGCTGGGAGGTCTCCCACAGGAGTAAACTCTGATTGAAGCCAGGACTTTCAAAATGAATTCACCGCAAGATCCCCATTTCTGACGCTCGCAATCGAAACGAATTGAACGAAACGCCAGCGAGAAAGCAACCCGATTCTGGGGGCGTCAATGAAACTGAGGCCTCAAACTGGTCATTGGACTCGGAAAAGACCCTGCATCGTGGTTACAATAGATCGACGCCCTGGAGTACACGCCGCTCATCGGCATCTCGTGATGGTCATATTAGATTGACAGTGGACTCGCTCATGTGCTGTAAGGTTGCTCTACTTCTCAACAATCAAAGGCCACAGGGTCTTAGCCTGGGAACCAACCGCCTACGAACAGCTTGCCCAGTGTCAATGATCGCCGAGGGAAACCATCAACAATTGATCAACAAGCACGTGTCATTCCATTCAATCATTCCATCAACTGCCCTTTGTCTCCTGCCACCACAGTCGATCTTGGGCGGCTCTCCCTACTCTCTAAACTTGCTTCCAACTTGGTCTTCGAAGGTAGCTAGCCGCCCGGGGGTGATAGAAGCCTCAAACCCCCTCTGCCTGGGAGAACCTTGTCACTTGTGCGGCCTTACTTTACTGCTCTCGCCAGTGGCACTCGACACCGCCTCCAATGGACATCAATACCCCCTCGAGTGTCTCCTCAGAGGCCGGATGCGTCTCAGAAAGCATCGAACCCGCGGGGTGGGTCCTACACATTGCACGCCGGTCAATTTCACCACGCTCGACGCAGATTCACAGGAGCCTTCTTCCCGCACTCCCGGCATCTCCGCGTTACTGGTGGAACTTTTACAAGCCAAGTCCACGTACACAACACTTTGCAGAGTCCTCATGAGCGTATGTTATTCATTCTGCAGCCCTCACTCTCGTACAAAACTTGTTCTCGGCGTCAGATTTCAAGTGGATTGGCCGAGGAGAGATCTACCTGCAGCGGGAGATTCCCCTGACCACGATGGTGCCAAAGCGAGGCGGCACTGTCTCGCGCCGCCGCATGTTTTCCGCCAAAATTCGCCATGATACAGAGAGGTCGCTGTTTTTGTTCGAAGGAGAGAATGCCCAAGAGGTGTGCAACTCGCTGTGGCGCTGTCACTGCATTCACCGATATTCATAGAACTGTCGTGAATACATCGCGAGGCACGCCAATCTGTGGTGCGCATTGGTCAAATCCCCCGCTACGGAACTTGACTTTTGCGTCTACCTTTCAGGCATCCAAACGTTCTACAGATCTTCGGTGTTTCTGATGTCGCTGGGACACACGGTGTTGTCGCACACGATGGTTTGGGTCTCCTGTCGCCTTGCATCGTGGAAATTAACATGGGGTCGGGTCAGATCTGATACCTCACCAGGATTATTTCGACCTTCGTCAAGTATCAACTATTCTGCAGATATATCTGCACGCGCTTTGGGTATGTCCCGCTCTCCTCCTCACCTGGACATTCAATACATTCCGCGAAAGCACTTGGAATCCCGGGTCAGTGGCATCTCCCTCTGCAGCTGAAATCCTTGCGCTGAGCTCATTGTACGCGAGCAGAATGTTTTCGCACAGTTGGGCGAGTTTGTGAGTGCCGAGCCCTGGCTGAATTAGCCTATTGACACCGGTCAGGTTGGGACCGAATGGATACGTGCCTCATCTGGTCGACTTTGCATAGACCTCGAACCAAGCGATATCCTGGGTCCAAAAGCACTGTCTCAAGACTTGAACCCCAGTCTCTGTGGCCAGGTTGATTGGAACGATTCAACCTGGGAGACCAAAGCCATGGACGTCTTGTCGATATCCGATTTCCATCACATCAGCGCTAGGGGATTTGCCCAAGACCAATATTTTCAGAGTAATCCTGGTCAACCAACGGATGTAAAACTTGGGTCGGTCGTATTCAGTGCCGGGCGAAGTCCTCAGCTTGAGGATTACGTCGAAGTTGCATTCTTGCCGGTCGTCGACGTGGAATTGAAAGGCTGGAAATCCCATCCCGTCCGCGCCACGATAATGGACGATGGCTGGACACGGTGAGTCACCCATATTGTGCACGAAGAGCCTGACCAAATCAAATTGAGTTTGAACTCGGAGGAAATATATGGAAATCGTTATTCTCTCAGCTGTGGGACCAAGCTGGATTTCGAGACCATGTGGATGTCTCAAGCCAATCATATATTCAAGCGACTCCAAACAATTTCCGGATACGATGCCCATGGTGCTGTACCTCATCCTTCACTCTCTCAGCTGACCCAGACCGATAGTACTCATTGATTACCTCTGGATCTCCACCGGAATAGCGAAACCGACTTCAAACACACATCGCTGCCGGGGTTATCTATTCTTGTGTCCACCCGGGGACTTTTTAACGGGCTCAAACTCCTTTCGATGGCCGGAATGTCCTTGGTTTTGGTCTTCCGATCCCTCTGGGCGGCACCGGTTGAACGCGGAAGAGGCGAGCAGCCATGGGTTTCCTGCAGTAGAGATGCGGATGACATTATGGGGAAGGTTCTGGGATACGAGTGTTTACCAGGCTCTGCGAACATTTCATACTTTCAAGGGATTCGATCCAGATAGTCAAGAACTCGCGATTCATCTGGGACAACCTTTATGTCAACTCTCCGGTGAAAAGGAGGAAACATTCGCGCATGGTGAGTTGCACAAATGGATGCCTTGGCTTTCTGATTTGAATTTACCCTGGAACCGCAGTATGCGAGATACAAGTTCAAGCCGAACACGCAGTCACCGGAGATCCATCTCAGGAAATCGGTGAGTATCAGAATTACCTGATCCATTGGGTTTACACTCCTTGTGAAGCCATGAATCAATCGGCCAACCACGAACAAGCCCCTGACGCCGTCCTGCCAAAGAATGGTATGTTTGACTCTACCCGATCAAGTGTTGCCTACAGATAAATGCCGTTTAGGGGTCGCGTCGGACACAGCGGAATCGCATAGGAAGATCTCTGACTGGGTTGCTTCATTTTGGGACTGGGAGACGCCGGAATTTGGCAGCTTGTGTTGATATTGCTAGTATTATCTGGGTAATCGGTATCGTATCGGCTCGGCATCTCGGCATGCATCTGATTTACGGGACATTGTTCAAAAAGTAGGGTAAACTCAGACCGTGAAATAGTGTTGCCCAGGTAAAAAGACCTGACAAGGGTCTAGCCGCCATGACTGCATTCCAGGTCCCTCAGGTTTGGGCTGCCGACGTGTGAACTCCGCAGCCGCCATCAGCATCATTCACGTCAATCAAAATGCCAAGCCACTCCTCTTCCTGTCCTCCTCCATCATCATGCTCCCTACCATGAACCGTCGCCACTACCTCGCCGCTGGACTCCTGCTGACCCTCGGCTCACTCTCCTTCTACTTCCGCGAAAACCTCACCGTAGCGACCTTCTCCACGCCGTCGCAAGAGCACATCCTCTACCCTCCCCGACCTCCCATCACATTCACCGCGACCCCTGCTGGCGACCGGAGGCTGCGTGCAACACTGGAGGCCAACGAGAGGAGGTATCAAGAGACTATCAAGACGCGGACAAAGGCGATAGAGAAGGCCGGAGGGCGAGACTTGCCTGCGTGCGTGTCCGCCGACGTTGATTCGCATCTTTCGCTGGCTGATGCTGGATGCAGGTACACGAAACCTACTGGAGTGGACTCGTACATCCTCTGGGACTTTTTCATCCCGGCATTCTCGTGTCCGTTCCCTGTCTCCCGCGTCGGTGGGTGCCGGGTGCCACTCCTTTGATGATGCATACCCTGACGCGTGTAGGCGACATGGGCGACGGTGGCAAGTGGGTTTGCGGCCTCGAACGCGCGACGCATCAGTCGAGCTGCGTCATCTACTCAATGGGTGTCGACAAGCAGTCCAGTTTCGAGAAGGAGGTGTTGGAGCAGGGAAAGGACTGTCAAGTCTACGGTGCGTTCCTCCTTTCTTCTCTCTGTCGCTTTTGGCATCTCAGATGCATTCCACCAGGCTTCGATTTCTCCGTCTCGGACTGGGGCCCGCAACTCCGTGGTGACGCCCAATTTAGCTCCCGCACTCATTTCTATCCCTGGAAGATTGGCGCTGTGGATAATCACGCCGCCAACCCGAAGGAGTACTCTCTGCAGGGCATCATGAAGGAGTTGGGGCATGATTTCATTGATATCCTCAAAGTGGGTGTGAATACATTCTTTTCTGGGGTTCGTGCGGGGTGATCCTCACGCACTTCCTGCGCGTCTCAACTCTCGTCCCGTCTGGCATCTCCCACATCGCCTCCATTCCCCCGAATAATCGACGCTGTCGCTGATAACACTTTTCCCAGATCGACATTGAAGGCTCCGAGTTCGAGGCCCTCAAGTCCGTCATCGAATCGTTCAAGGGCCAACCGCTGCCTTTCGGACAGCTGCAGATTGAATTACATATCGGATGGTCTGGTGAGTCCTTTTGGTTCTTGATTTCGCTGGGTTTTGCCTCCAGAGGAGGAGTCCCGCTCGTTGTGCGGGTAGTCGACGGGGATTTTCACTGGAATCGCTGTGGTGCATCCCCGACCGTCGCGATGCATATCCTTACTTCTGATACTCACGTCCTCCACAGGTGTCAATACAGTCGGCGCGCTCGACGATTTCTGGACTATGCTCGAAGATGCTGGATTGCGACCGTTCTGGACTGAGCTGAACTTGTTGGCGTTGATGTGGCTTGGTGGAGGGCCATTCTTTGCTGAGGTACGTTTGGTTTTCGATTCTGTGACTGTTGCTTCCGGGTTTCGCTGTCTCGTTGGATGTCCGAGTGGGGTTCACGCGAGCTCGTTGAGTATTCCGTCCATCTCATCGTCTCAGTAATCCTGCCCGCTTCCGATCACTGGTCTCCACCTGAATTTGCCTCCATTCTTACGCACCTTCACAGTGGTCGTTCATCAATATCCGAGGCAAACACGCGTTGATCGACGATAGCTTGCCAGAGTTTCCATGAGCCAACGCGGGACTAGCGGGTGTCACGGGGTTGGATTTTGTACTATTTTCCAAAAGAGCTGGTCTGTCGTCTCGGTATGGACGCCGTTCGCTCATTCTTACTTGCATGCCGTAGGATTGCGATGGACTAAAATATACGATTGGATTTCCGGTCGCTGAGCTTCCGTCGCACTCGCATCCAAGGTCGGTTTCTACCACAAAATCTCATCCGTCGGCGGCGTGGTCCCCGGCACCGGCTGGAAATTCAAAAACTTGCCGCTCGTCCCCTCCTTCGTCGCCCCATCGATCTTCCTCAAAAGCCCACTAATCGATTCCTCCAACGTATCCGGTGCTTTCTCCATCCCATTCGCCACCGCACCGGCATTCCCCATATCAGTCTGCACCCACCCCGGATGCAGTGAGAACACGATAAGTTTGGGATCTTCATCGTCGATGGTCCTGACGATAAAGTTGGACGCGGCTTTCGAGCCCATGTACGCTGGGGCGTGGAGGTTGATGTATGATGTGATGGAGCCGGCCATGCTCGATATGTATGCGAGGATGGGCGCGCCGCTGGGGGAGGCGAGGAGGAGGTAGTGCACGGCTTGGTAGAGGACGATGAAGCCTAGGGTGTTAATTTGGTAGTGCTCGAGGAAGGAGGCAGGGTCGGCGGTGGCGGTTTGGCCGAATTGATCCAGGATGCCTGGGCGAGTGCGCTAGACTGGGGACTGGGCGCTCGGAGGAAGGCGTACCTGCGCTGGCAACGACGACATCAAGTTGTCCGGCTACCTTGTTGATCTCGGCCACCGCGGCTTCATTGCTCGGCTTGTCGTTGGCGATGAATTTCCTGATATCGCTGTTCAAGCTGAGCCACCGTGTACTGATCATGTTTGACCGTCCGGCTATATCAGCGGTACCCGTTCGAGTTGGGGTCAGGCTGTGCGCCCTGGCTGCCTTGAGTAACCATTTTTTGCTCGAACGCCTGTCATCCAGTAAGATTGAGTATCCAAGAGGATGGCGACTCGCTGGTGCATCAAACCACGCAGTCGTTTGTTACCCTCTGGGTCGCAGTTCCCGCCGTTTGATTCGGCATTCTGCGATGGGCCTGAACGAACGGACGATCTACTTTTTTTTTTGCTCGCTGGTGAAAAAGAATGAGAGTATATACATTATGGGCCTGCAGGACCAGAAAGTTAACTGCTAGCGTCTGAGCGGTACTCACACCAAGTACTACTGCACGTGCTCAACGGGGAAGTTGAACCGCGAGCCGCCTGATGGCCGCGTGGAACGTCCACAAATTTGGAGCTTGTTCGATAAAAAATAAATTAATGCAGCTGAATTGGGGTATGCAGCAATGGGAATTGTACCTCATAGCCAATGAAGTCGCCCACCCACGATTGCCGAGTGCTAACATTGTTGTAGTTTGTGGGCACCCGTTCGACCCGGGCGCAGGTGATGAAAGGTTTGAGGGGTGACGTTTTTGGTGCTCCAGCAAGTATGTACTTGCCTGAGAGTATCTCCTTGGGAGGCGTACTTGGTTATATTTGACCGGGGCTTACTATCACCCGTTCGATTCGGCCTCAGGTTAGCGGTGACGCGTACAGGATTTTTCTTTCGCGCCTGTTATCCGGCAAGGTTGAATGTTGCATTCAGAGCCCGTACCTTGACTCACAGGTTCGTCGAAACACACTGGCCGCCGTTCGATTCGGCATTCTGCGATGATGTGATCGAACGGGGTATCCATTTTTGTTCGCTGGCGAAAGAGAATGAGAGTAATCGGAAAGATAACTCGTCGTCGGGGCAGTACTACTCACGCCGAGTGCGCGTGCTTGTACACACTGGAACACCTCCTTGTTAATTCTGAATCCCGTTCTCGAATACTGTACTATTTCGACCAAAGATTCAGTGACGCGTGACGCCCCCGCGTGAAATGAAGGATTTTGGCCCCAGTGACGGGTGACGAGCAAAATTGTCTGCTCGTCAACTCAGAAAACAGTGATTTCACATCAATTCTTGACGGTATACGTGATCCGAGTGATCCCATCACACCATATATGGTAATTTGATGTGATGGCCGTTCGGTGAATCTCTTATCTGGTGAACCTTTGCAGTGACGCGTGACACCCAGTGAATGATTGGTCGAAATAGTACAGTATATTGCAGGCGGGATTCGGGGTCCTTGATGGAACCTCTTCCCTGCTCTTTGGCAGAGAATGAGTATGCCTAGGAGCAACCGTAGAATTCGAAAGCCAACCACTCGGACTCGACTCACTTGATATGCCGTCCAAACCAAGTACGCACCCAGCGGCTAACAGAGTACTCGGTTCTCCTCCGTGCATAATTCCATTCCCCGCCGTTGAATTGCGGCTATATCGCAAGCGGGAGGGATGTTCGGGCGCTCGGGGCTCCGAGACGCCCGGCGAGGTAAGGATCAGCAATAGCCTGGTCTAAATGAATGCATGCCGGGAAATGAATGTATGAATGCATCATGACACGGCCGGAGCGGGAGAGAGAAGAACAAAACGAGAAGACGAGCCGTGACTGGGATTGGTTCCGCGGTCAACGTCGAGGAACTTGGCGCTTGTTTAGATGAATGGGCGGAGATTAATTGGAGAGCAACAGCCGCAAGTCCAAGTATCGCTGCTCCTGTCAGTGGATTCAAGGCGTCCCGAGAAAATAGTCGCTTACTTTTGAAACACCCACGTAGTATGAGATCCGGCTGTGGGCCGTTGCTACGGTTGAATTTCAGCTCCCCACCTCAGGAGGCGAGCCGTGCTCCAGAGGATCTTCCTCAAAGTTTTCGAGCCGGCGTCTGACTGCAGTACCAAGTTGGTGCCAAGATATATCACAAGACAGACAGACGGCGTGTAATCCAGAGTTTGAGTTGTTCGTCCCCACCAGGATTGGATGATCATGAGGTGATCCCTCCAGCCAGGACCAGGATAAGTAGCGCTCTTGGTTGAAACTGGACGATCGTGAATACAAGTGGGCGGTGGGAAAACAGAGCTCCGGTGCGGAGCAAGCGATGTCATTACGACAGGACGGATGCAAACCTCTAAGTATCTTGTGTATGTAAACGGATCTACACGGCCTTGAAGACAGAGATTTTGGATGTTGGACAGATCGGGACAGGCAGGCAGGAGGCATGTATGTCGTCGAAGAAGCAGCGGAGAGCAGACCGCGGGAGATGGATGGAAGAGAAGAGACATCGCCACATGGTCCCGTGGACAGTTGTGATCAGTGTTTATATTGTTCGGCTATATGAAATCTTTCGTTACCCCGCATGGGGCCCCACGGGGCTCCTCCTCCTTGCTTTCTCAGGCCTATTTTCCGTACTCGTGCGAGGAGCCTCTGTGTCTCTTTACCGGTCGTTCGAGGCTCAGTTCTCTCAGGAGCGTGGTATTGACAGGGAAAGATTTAAACTAATGTCCAGGCACGGCTGTGGAATTGCCCGAGTCAGCTGTCTGATGGGTTCCATCCGGTGGGTATAAGAAGGAGGAGCGAGATGACTATCACGTCGCTCGAGCCCTTCACTGTACCTCGACCTTCTTGCGAAGACATTCGGCCATGACCATCTTCTTCGCGCCTCTACGCCTCCCGCCGCGTCCCACAGAGCGCACCTCGCTCCTCACCGAGTTGGCCTCGTTGACACCGATTCAGTGGGCCTTTTTCTGGGTCGGATGGCTTGCGTGGACGTGCGACGCAATCGATTTCTTCTCCGTCTCGCTCAGCGTTACTGCGCTCGGTGAGCAATTTGACAGGCCGACAACCAAGATCGTACGTCTCATACCCCCTCTCCCGTCAACTCATCCTGACTTTTTTTTTGCAGACCCAAGCTATTACCCTAACGCTCCTCTTCCGTTCCGTCGGCGCTGTCCTCTTTGGCATCTTCTCTGACCGATTCGGGCGCAAATGGCCTCTCGTATTCAACCTCCTCCTCGTCTCTGTCCTCGAGCTTGGTGCGGGCTTCACCCAGACCTTCCGCCAGTTCCTCGCCGTCCGCTCCTTGTTCGGTGAGTCGCGTTTCATCTTTCAATCTACCTTCGCATCCGACGTCGCGCGGTGCTTCTCCTTCGCGACGGCGGATCGCGAAGCTTCTCTCATTACATACCCATCATCGGCTTTCTAACACTCCCGTCTCATTAGGTATCGGAATGGGCGGTATCTGGGGCCTAGCCATCTCCACCGGCCTCGAGAACCTCCCCGTGGGGTTGCGTGGTATCGCCTCGGGTGTCATGCAACAGGGCTACGCCGTTGGGTACCTCTTCGCCGCATGCATCTCACTCAAGCTCGTACCCGCTGTCCCCGCCGGGTGGCGCTCCCTCTTCTTCACCGCCGCCGGAATCAGCGCTTTCGGCGCCTGCCTACGCGCGCTACTCCCTGAGAGCACGACGTTCCTCAAGATGCGCGAGGCGGCGAGGGAGCATGGGGTTGTTAGTGAGGCGCAGAAGACGAAGCAGTTTGTGAGGAGTACGTGGGAGATGCTCAAGCAGCATTGGGTGTTGGCGATTTACATGTGCTTGCTCATGACTGGTGCGTTCTCCGTCCTTTCTTTAGATCGAATTGACACGAACGCCCTCAGGCTTCAATTTCTCCTCGCACGGCTCGCAGGATCTGTATCCGACTTTTATGCATGCGACGAAAGGATTCTCGACACACACCGCGACGGTGGCGACTATCATTGGTAACTGCGTGAGTCTCATTCTCTCATCTTATCTCTGTCGTCGAGGCGGCGATGCGGACTTGAATGTGGATTTCGTCCTTGGCTATGCAATCTCTGCGTGCCTGGCCGTTTCGTCGGCCGGTTGAAGCGTAGCTCGCACGCTCCGGGCGCACACGCTTTGACATCCCGACCCACCTACTTTTCCTTCCTCGGTCTCACGCCCCGGGCGTCCACACGCTAGACGTCTCACGCCCACGTCGGCTTGTCGGCGGACGTGCTGCGGACGGAGAGCCGGGTAGCGGCACGCACCCATATGGGCAGAATTTCTCCTCCATTCCATTCCTTCGGCTCGCCGAGGGCGGATTGGGAGATCCGCCTCCATTCTTAGCTGCTTTTGACTGCTTTCCTTCTCCCGTTCTCCGTCTCCGTCTCCAGGCACTGATGTCGAATTCTGTATTAGGGTGCTATCGCTGGTGGAGGTGTGGCCGGATACGCCTCGCAGTTCCTTGGACGGAGGATTACAATCATGTGCGTATTTTCTGTGCCCACGTCCTCCCACGCTGACTGTCATCCACAGCGTCTTCACCCTCCTCATCGGCTGCTTCATCCCCCTCTGGATCATTCCTTCCAGCTTCAGCGCCCTCGCGGCGGGCGCGTTCTGTATCCAGTTTGGTGTGCAGGGTGCTTGGGGTGTGGTGAGTAACGTCCATCTCTTCATCGACCTGACTGACACCGACGCCTCGCAGATCCCCATCCACTTGACGGAGCTCTCACCCCCTGCTTTCCGTGCGACTTTCCCCGGCGTGGCGTACCAAATTGGGAATATGATCTCGTCGACGGCGGCGCAGATTGAGGCTAGTGAGTGTCGATCTTCCCCTCGTCGTCGTCTCCCCGCTGATCAACCCTTCTCTACAGCCGGCGGTGACAACTTCAAGACCATCGTCCACGGCCAGCTGACGCCCGATTACGCCAAGGTGCAGGGTATCCTCATCGGCGTCGTGTGCGCGTTTGTGCTCATTATGACTATTATTGGGCCCGAGTGCGTATCATTCCCTTCCCACTATGGCCATCCCATGCACCTTGCTGATACCACACCCCAGGAGTCACGGCTCGCACTTTGAGAAGCACCGTGGTGCGTTTGATGAAAGTGGAGGTCGGGACGACGCGTATATCGAGGATGAACTTGAGGAGGGTGTGACGAGGAGGGATGCGGAGGGGAAGGGGAGTGAGGAGAGGTTGAGTACTGAGAAGGCTTCGGCGTGAAAATGTCGAGAGACAGAGATAGTGTATTATTATGACCTTACGAGGATACATGCCTAGCGGTGGTAGGTAGGATATCCCGAGATGTACGCACGCGATGATTTTTTTTGCTTTTGTTTTCGATTTGGGTCATGGGTTTGTGGATGGAAGCGTCTGGATTGAGGAGCTCGAGTCGAGTGAATGTGAGCGTGATAAAATGACGTTGCCTGCGGCCTGTGGCCCCGCCCTGCAATAAAACTGAGGCGGCCATGCGCCATCTGAAGCTTTGAGTTACTGTCGCTAAGTGCGTAACGAAACGCTCCGCATTAAATTGATCATACCGCCTGGTGTCCAGCATGAACTTGGCCAACCTTCGAGGGTCATAATATACACCCTACAATACACCAGTCCATAGAAAATCCGGGGGCCACATGCAGCACTTGCAGAGAGGGAGACCAATATTTCGTCATTGTGGAATTACTACTTTTAGGGTGTACCGAAAACGGCGCCTAGTGGCGTGCTCATTGGACTTCGGTGCTCACAGATTGTACATGGGGGCCTTGCTTAGGTTCCATTCATTGCCTCAAGGCAAAGTGTTGGGGTCCCAACAACGCGGCCGTGGTGAGCGCCCGTTTCATCCACCATATCTGGTGATGCACCAAAAACGGGAGATTTTCAAAGATTGGGCCGTAAATCATGAGCCACTGACTCTGGATACTAGATATTTGGTACACGTAGGATTGGGATACTTAGTGGGCAGCCCCCACAAAATTTCCCGCGGCATGCCGGCGATCAACGCGTCAATGGCACTCGTGATTTCGGTACACCCTCGATTTCGTTACACCCTTAGCGACAGTATCGAACATCGGGAGTTGTTGTACCACGAGCGCCTGGGGCTGCGTGCGTCTCATACCAAACTCGATCTCTCGCAAGGGAGACAAAAAAACTGTTTGCAATAGTTCTGAGTTCCGATAAATACTTGTCCACTGGACCGGATAGTTACTTGTCTTGAAGTTGAAGTTGTGCGCGCTCAAGACTGCGATCCAGAGGAAAATAAACCAAGTACTCGAGTATCAAGTTGGGGTGAAGGATAATCTGTCAATAGATAAGGTTCACGGAGCGGGTTATCTTTGACGGCGTCTACGAATTCGACACAGTGATACTTGGAATGAAAGATCTCGAGGCTGGACGCCCGGCTCTCCGGACTCGGACAAGTAATTAAATTGATCCACAACAGGCACTTAGGGAACTTCACGAAGCAAAGCAGGCGTATCATCCGTTCTTTAAGATTATGGCTCCATCACTGTTTGTGCTTCCCCATTTGTATAATCTCTTTTTGTTTCCCTCTCCCGTCCTGCTGTGAAACCAGTGCCCTTTCCACAGCTCTTTCATGAATTTCTCCCACGAGAGCCCCTTCTTTTTCCTGATCGAAGCTGTGGTTCAACAGCATTGCAAAGTTATACCCGCCGGCTCGACGCGACGCGTCCATGCCGAGGGCTGCGCATCACTCTTGGACTTGAGGAATTTTTGCCAAACTGGGTTCCTTCTGGGCTGCCGACAGGTCTCATGGTAAGCATTGACTGACAATCAACTCGCGATCGGCGAGAACGCGCGTTGTTGGGCCCGGCTGTTCTCCACAGCAATGTTTACCACAATAGATCTTCTCGGGGCACAGGCTTCGCCGTGGCCACGCGTTCGGCAACCATCTCATATAAACCTCAAGAACTGAATTGAGCTCTACCCCACCATTCCTTCCCTCCTTCCCTCCCGCCGTCTCACTCTTCAAATAGGCTGAAGATGTCCCATATCCATTTGTTCATTCTCCTGTGTCTGCACTGACGGCGACGCACATGTTCCTTCCCTCATCCCTATCTACTACCGGTCGCGGCGGTGGTTGTTGGCTGGTTGCTCTTGGATCCCTCCTACTGAACTGGGCCTCTGCTGCCGGCAATGCGGCGCTACTGTCGTTCATTTCGCTCGGTCCCTTGAACCTCGGCTTTGAGTATCCGTCATCGAACAATGAACACCGGCTCCACTTCCTCGCCATTCCGTCTTGATACTGCACTGTTGTCTACCCGGTGCATGTGCTCTTGGTCTACTGGTACTCTCGCCCGCTGCTCGCCGTGCTGAGGAGATTGAGCGTATCAAACCAGACGAATCACTGTCGGAAATCCCAGCTTCAAATCCCGCCACCATTGGTGACCATCAGCAACGACCGTCTACTGGGGCTCCATGTTTCTCATTTTGCGCGCATATTCTACCCATTCATTACCCGCATCAAGCGTAGGGAGGTTGGATTGCGGGGTGGGCACATGTTGAAAGGGATTTGTCCGTCAATGCCTTGAGCTTTCACTGATATGATGTTTGTACTGTTTCAGTTGTGTTGAAATTGGATATCTTCATTCTGTCCCCACTTTTGGCGTGGTTCCTCAAAAATGCCGGAGCGAAGCGGAGGCATGTCTTGTCAGGCAAAACAACTTATTCAACTTGGGCGACGGGAGCCTCCTCAACAACTCCCCGTAGGCGCGCCTAAGTAAAGCATGTTGGCATCATTCTTCAAGTTCTAACGCACTGATCATTCATTCTACCTGCCTCCGGGTTCATCATATATATTGGTATCCACGGAGAGCACCTAAGAGCGTGCCGAGCGTACACGATCACAACAAATGGGCCGGATTGATTCCGGGATCAGAATGCCGGCGGCGCGCGTGTAACACGGTATCATTATGGGTACCGAAGAAAAGTAGAGATAAAACACGCCCGCGGTATATAGTGGCTGTAGCTGTACCGGATAAAACTAGTAAAAAAGACCACCGGCTTCAAGGCCAAGTCGCCTTGATGAGATCAGAGCCCCGCTCCGCAAACGCATACGTCGGCGCCATCGTGTGGCCACTGATGACAAACGGCTGGATATGTTCAGTTAATACACAACCCCACTCGAATCGGGAATTCAACGTACCATCACCGACGCATCAATCACTCGAATCCCCCTCGCCTTCTTCAACAAGAGATCCGGATCAACGACACCCCACAGGGCGCCTCTCGGCGACATGGACGCTGTCCCCACCGGGTGTTGATTGCACAGTACGGATTCTCGGATGTACGCCTCCATTGCAGTATCAGAGCCCGAGTTCAGAGCTGTCGACAGTGATCCAAGGGGCTGCATCACGTAGCCTTCCCATGCCGGCGCCGAGAGGAAGAGCAGCATCCGCTTTAAAGCGTATGCCATCGCTTGCAGGTCGAAGGGCTCGGCAAAGATTTTTGGGTCGATTACGGGGAGGTTCCATGGCGAAGGGTCGGTTTCGTTCAGCGTCACGGAGCCGCCTACCATGTGGATAATTGTAAGTGGGCCGTGATTTGTGATATGATGGCAACTTACGGCTAGCAGACGAGACGACGGCAGCTTGAATACTCAAGAAATGCCCGCCGCCAGCCGGAATCGGGGTCTCCAGGCCTATACCAGCCGTAAACTCGAGCTCGATGTGCGGCGTATTCGGACCAGCGGCCGGATCCTTGAAGTCACGCAGGATCGAGGAATTGTTCGGCAGTCGGAGGAAAGCGACATGGGCGCTGGAAGAGCTGACGAGCGGGCCAGTCTTTGTCTTGTTCCACTCGCCCAAATTGATGTTGAGCTGCGTCGCGTTGAGGTTATATGTTTCGTAACTCAGTGTCGTATTGGCGAACCAGCTGTTGGAGACGAGTCGCTGCTCGGTCATGTTCTGGCCGACGCTGGGGAGGTCTACGAGCGGGGTGATACCGATGCGTTTCAGCGTTGTGGAGTTGCCGATGCCAGATTGGAGTAGGATCTGCGGCGTTGAGAGGGAGCCGGTGGAAAGGATGACTTCCTTGGAGGCGGTGACAGTGTGGAGGGCTAACCAAGCAAGTAAGAGCCTAGATCAATGGTCAACGAGATAAAACTACACTCACCCTTGAAATCCTGGGAGAATTCAACCCGGTTGATATGTATTGGGCTGCCCTCAGTTCGGCTCTTCGCTGGGAGGACCCGGGTGACCTGGGTGTTGACTAACACATCCAGGTTTCGCCGATTGATGAACCTTTCCGCTAAATACGAAGATGCCGAGGAGCTGCGCATCCCTACCGGTCGATCAGTTTCAACGTCTTTTGAGAGGGAACCAGAAGCATGCCTCCGCCGATAGTTGTCTGCGTCCACGCAAGACCAATCGGATTGCCCCCGTTATAGTCTTCTATGAAGGGAAAGTCGTTCGGCAGCTGCTTGGTGGTCTTGATAACCAGGGGGAAGATGGGCCATGCGTAGCCGGGGAGACTGACGGGATTCATTCCCTTCGTGCTATGGAATTTGGGGTTGAACTGCCCGCGGGTGTCGTGATTGTCCGCTGGTGGGCTCCATTTTTCGTTCTATTGCACCCCGACATGGTCAGTATCAATGAAAGAATACCATAAACGAGCGTGACCTTGAAGAAGTACGGCATCATCGCATCCCACCCCCAGCCGGGGTCCCCGCTGACTTTGGCAAATCGGTTGAAATCGTCCGCACTCCCGCGGGTGTACCACATCTCGTCTGAAGTTCTGTTTCAGCTGTCGATCTCCCTTGGTCAAACGGATAACGCACTAATCCCAGTTGAGCCACCTAGCATCTTCCCTCTAGGGAATCCCGGAACCCTATTGTTTGCTCCGGGCTGTGGGACGGTGTTGTATTTCCTAGACCTGCATGAGACCTAAGTATCTCGTGCAACAAGGAAATACACACCAAGTATAAGGCGAGGTGGGAGCGAAGAGGGCTCCGGCAAGCGCCGGGACTTGCTCGTCCAGGATGCCGAGATTTCTTCGTGGGATAGTCAGCCATGGTGGATGAGCAAAGAAAGGTAGGCTTACGACAGCCCGGCTTCGATGACGAGAACCGACCACAGAGCATTCTCGGATACGCGATTGGCTACTACGTTCCCCGCGGCGCCGCCTAGTTGTCTGCGATTGAGCAGCTGCACCGTCCAAACAATTGAAAGGACACTTGCCTCCGACGATCACAAAATCGTAGTTGCTTCTCGGCAGATCAGCGACGTTGAAGTAGAGTTTTCCGTGAGCCACAGAGAGGGCGGAGAGCAGGAGGAGGACAGCTGACTCTCATCTCGCTCCCATGCGCACAATTCATCCAGTCCTCGCGCAGTCCTCGAAGCGGGGGGTTCCAAGCCTCCGATGAGAAGCATCATTGACTAATCACACAAATCTTCCGCCACTGAGTACGTAGGTCCACTAGGAGACTTACTTTCGTGGTCATCGCGACCGCGGCCGTTGACCCATCCCGATTTACCTAGGCTGGATCGATGATAGATGAAACTTATCTACCCGAGTTTCAAACACCCGTCGGGATTCGCGCCGTCCGCTGTCTTCCGCAAAAGGCAAGTTGTACGACGGACCAGGCACGCATCAAATACCACGGGCG
Organism: Roridomyces roridus; assembly: GCA_029378245.1. Taxonomy (NCBI): domain Eukaryota; kingdom Fungi; phylum Basidiomycota; class Agaricomycetes; order Agaricales; family Mycenaceae; genus Roridomyces; species Roridomyces roridus. The sequence continues at coordinate 103,457 of JARKIF010000048.1, forward strand.
ACAACCGCGCGCGTTCACCCATTCTCTCTCCGCCCTTTCTCTCTCTCTCTCGGAGACTTCTTTCTCTCCTTCATTATTCGCTCTTCCCTTTGATCATGAAGCGTGTTCTCGCTATTCACGGCCACTCGCAGTGTGCCCAGAGTCTTCGTTACAAGGTGCGTCCGCTGCCAAGTGCATAGAGGAAGCTCCACTCATGGGCCTCAGCTCTCCGCCATCGAACAAGCTTGCCAAGATACGGTCGAATTTGGTCCGTCGTTACAAGTGCCATCTTCATTCTGCAGATCCTCATTCATCCTTCAGTCTACGTCGACGCTCCGCACATCCTCCTCGCCGTCGACCTCCCTGGCGCGGTACTCCCGGAAACGTCGGCAGTCACCATCAGCGGCCAACCTGCGCGGGCGTGGTGGCGATTCCTCTATACTATGCGCGACGTCGACGCCGTGCACAAGTCGTTTGAGTATATCCGGAGGGTGTTGGAGGAGCAGGGGCCTTTCGATGTGAGTTTTCTCGAGGCTTGGCGTGTGTGTTTGTCCCTGACCTCCACGCAGGGGATTCTAGGATTCAGTCAGGGAGCATCGTTTGCTGCCATGATCGTCGCACACGTTCGTGAAAGTGTACCTCTTCTTTGAGCTGCAGGGTTGACGATTTCCATCATGTGTAGCTGGAGAACCAAGACATGCCTGGATGTCTGCTCCGAGGCGTGAATCACCCGCAGTTGTACGTTCCCTCCTCCTCCCCCCCACGTCATCCTTTCTCATAGCCCGAATCTTAAGCCAATTCGCCATCCTCATCTCGGGATTCTTCGCCCCCTGCGACGTCGTCGCCATCCCCCAAGTCCCCATCCGCACACCCTCTCTACACGTATTCGGTATTCACGACATCATGGTCAGCCCCGAGAACATGGCGCGTCTAACAACGTACTTCGAGTCCCCGCGCGTCGAAGTGCATGCCGGGGGGCATTTTATCCCGAGGACGCAGGCGTGGACCAGGTTCATCGCTGCGTATCTCCGGTCGACGGCCGATCCCTCCTTTACTGCCACGGTGGGAACAAGCCCGACACTGAAGATCTGTCGGCATGAGTTTTTGAGTATGAGGAAGAGCACTGAGGTACGCTGCCTTCTATTTCGTTCTGGCTTACCGTTGAGCTTGTGTTGATTGGATTTGGACGCTACAGGGGTTGGATGGTCGTGTGAGACCGTATACGGCTACGCCGGCTGAGATTGCTGGGACTGCGTGATTCCGAATAGAGCATAGTGTAGAGTGATAGACTGACTGACCGCCGAGACTTGTAGTGGTGGAAATTTGTAGCGATTGGCTTTAATTTATTTTGGTTAACTTAATTCATTGTGCTTTTAAGGCGCGTGCTCAATCAGCCGCACAAAATCCTCGACATTTTTCTTCATCCAACTCAGCGTTCCTGCATCACAGAGAACGTGCTCCTGCTGATGTCAACACAGGAGGTTTGAGCAACTTCAATCTCGCGCGCCTTCTGCGTGTTGGTCTCATCATCACGCCCGCCAACGACAATGGCCCTCGCATTCAGCAGTACCTGTGCGGCCATTCTTTGTGGAAAACGTTGATCGCGAGGAGGACAGGACATACCAACAAGCTGTTCGAGTACAACTTTCCGAGAAACCAGGCACCCACGACAAAATATTGTTTCTCCGGAAAGGCGAATGTCATGATGATTTGGAGGACGGCCCCGACGGCTTTGTAATGGATGAGCATGGCATATACAAGTATTTGCTTGAACCTGGTCGCTTACCTGTGAGAGCCCCGGTGCCAAGGGTCGCCCTAATCAATGTCGATAACCTGTTTTTCATGCGGTTCGATACAGGTGCTGTCCGGCTCAGCTGGAACAGAATGGGGTGGTGAGTGGAGAGTGCCAGATGTTCGTCTTGTTCGGAATCCTTACGTAGAAAGTCATAGCTCCTGCGATTATAACATCGCACATGGCACTGCCTGCGAGCCACACCTATAATCGTGATAATTTTGAACGATTGCCAGAGAAGGAAACTCACAATGTACGGGTCTGGACCCTGAGCGGGGTGGTTGCCAGTCAACTTGAACGTTGAGGCTTTCGCCGTTGCTGCGGCACATTGTAACAGAGCCAGCTTTGAGATTGAATGAATTAAAAAACATTGAAATCGGCACACGGGAGCGATCCGCACCAGGATCACCATCCCCGTGACAATTTTCGAGCCAGAAAAGATATATAGCCGGGCAGCGTAGAAGATTTGAACGATGGCAGCGATCAAGGCAGTCAGGATGGTGGCTGAAACCCATGTTGTCCACGAGGGGGCATTTGGGAAATGGCCATAGCCTGATCCAAATACGCCATCTCTAACCAAGGGTCAGTCGGTCAAATTGGAGTAGGTGGCTGCTGACGAGGAACAGCCCATCAACGTGGTGTGCAAAAGCTCCAGAATAAATACAGTATAAACGACACTCTTTGCGATGAGCCGATCGTTTGGAAATGCACAATAGTAATGAACTGATAGGTGTTAACAAATCTTTTGAGAACTCGCTTGCAACTCACAGACTTGGACGCTCAACGAGCCCATTAGCGCAGAGTTGAGCATCATTCCCACGAGCTGTAAAGTGCGAGGTCACTGAAACAGAAATAATGACTTCAATAGGGAGTTACGTCTGGGGCTGTTCTAACACAAACGTCAGAGGACTGAAAAAAACACGAATGATGCAGGCATACAGGTCAGCAATATCGGGGGGTATCGAGGTGGCCATTGAGAATCGCGGGGTTAACTGCAGTGTTTAAATATCACGACCCAGGTGGCGTCGTTAACGTATGGTTACCAGGGCCTGACAGCGGGGTTCGTGCTTGGAATAGCTGAGGCGCGCGGAATGAAGAGCTCCTGTCAGGGCCTGACGGGGACCTTGAAAGTTATCTCACGTCGTCGCCATGGGTCCTGGTCGTTGTATAAATTACTTACTCAACAGTTGTGGCACACGCCGTAGTGCGATCCCAATGGATCAAAAACACGTACAACCTCGAGAGGCAGATGTATTGCTAGTTATTGCCGAGACGGATGCTGGGATTGGGATGAGCTGATGTATGGTGCGGGAACATTGCAGAAAGCGCACAAAATCCGACTGCCCAAGTGCAGATCTCGGACGAAAAAATCTGGGCACGGCTGTAGAAGGAAATTTGAGACGCCGGCGCCGAGCAGCGGCATGGTGGAAGCTTTCAGTAATATGACCAAGGCGCACGAGTGAACAGAGGTCGTACACCCATGAATTGAGCAGCACGGGTAGAGAGAGAACGAAGAGTGCTAAGGCAGCGGGAATCTGGCTCAGCTTCTCTCACCTCGAGGCTCGGGGAATGACCTCCCCACGCCGCTCTCGTCACAGCGGCGCCATAGGCAGAGATTTATTTTCGACCTGTCAGCAACAAGATGCAAGGCATTCCAAAGCAAGAGTGCAGCACGCTCTCTTGCCGAAAGAACGCGCCAAGAACGTGCGCTGGACACTACAAAAAAATCTGCGACATCTGTCTGGTATTAATAAGCTGCGTTCGCGTTAGAATCAAATTCACACCAAATATTCTAGGCCTGAAATTCGAGGACCAGAATCCGGCGGTACTGGCATCTTCTCTGCCATGGGCGACTTCCACCTCGCCTGACACTTTCAAAGTTTGCTCGGCGGGCAGTCTTCCTCTCATAACCGCGGCTGGAAAGCAACTGAACGGCTCGGTCAGGCGATAATCAATGCTTCACGATTAGACGACTCACCGTTAGATGGATAGCCAGGTTTTGGATGTTTTCGGAAACTCTGAAAGGAAGGAAAACAGCGGCGGGAATAAAGTTATTCCCGATTTGAGATGTGTGAGGTGAAACACGGCGACCCTGCTGCCTGGAATGGCCCCATCCCTATGGTCAATGAGGTCGAACGGCGACAAGACACAGATCTCCACATGCGTGATGGGTACGGAGTCAGAAGATCGACCAACACCGTCCTCGGAGTCTTTTTGGGAATCGGGATCTTTACGAATCATCAATGTGCGAGCGAACAGAACAGATTTGAGATATCGACAAGGATGAGGTCGATGACTTGGTCCCAGATTTCCGGCGGCAGCACTGGCGGCAAGGTGTCCGGGGTGGGGTCGACGGTTGGATGCGTTCGATGCGGCTGAGCGCACTAGGTAGAAGGGCACGAAAGCGGAGCCGACGAGTGTCGGCGGTAGAAGCAAGAGGTTGGCAAGAGGTGAGCGATCTCTGGATCTGTCAAAATGATGTTGCTAATCAAATTGATTGATGCCGGCTTGTCAGCATAACGGCACCAGACGCGCGTCCTCAACGTGTCCTTGCTTTCGAGTCGTCCCAGCCCTACCCTCATCCAACAGATTGTCCGTCGACACGTCCAAAGGCCCCCGATCATCGGCGATCAATGCTGTGCCCGCGATCGTGACTCGGTTAGCGAGTACTTGTATGCATATGCCCCTCTCCCGAACCACCACCATGTCTACGAAATTCGGCGAATCTGCAGCAGCTGTTGCTCTACCCTTCGGCGCCGTCGGCTCCTTTGACTTTTGCAACACCGGACGCCCATTCCCACCCCGAGACTATCACATCTGTGGGTGGCGCGGAGACTTGACTCATTTCACGCTGACCTGAGGCTGTGCACAGTGAACTATACTACGCTCGAAACATGGAAGTCGCTCCGCCTTCCCAAGACCAGAGAACACCAGGATCTCAGCATGTTCCCCAGCATGCACTTAGACATCCTTCTTCAGGTATGGCAATCCCCCTTTCTCCATTGTCTCAGACGAATGATCGTTCTCAGGTTCTCAGTCATCTTCACCCACTCGACCTCCTTCACCTCTCGCGCACGTCCCGTGAATTCCGCGATCTTCTGCATTCACCCCCCGGCGAGCTCCTCTGGCGGAATTCTTTTGGAGGCGACCCCGGACTCCCCGCTCCACCTGAATCCACAGCAGAGTCATACGAACGGATCCAACCTACGAGCACATTAGAAAGAAGGCTTTTGAGGGAGTGCCTAGACTCCCCGGTCCCCTTAGGTCCATATCGCCGCGGAAATGGACGATCCTCATCTACGAGCACAACCTCTGCGATGTGCGTGCCTATCAATTATTTTCGCACCCAAGCTCACATCGACCATTCAGACATGTGGCGCGCCCCGTTCTTTTCCGGATTACCACCTGAGGCGTAGACTTTGTACCAGATGTCTAGGCAGGCGAGTAATCGACACAAGGAAAACACTGCTACAAACTTACTCCAGCACCACAGATTGGGGACGTCGCTACCTGAATATCCTCCAGCACACGAGATCTACACCCTGATCCCCAAGACACGTCGAACGTGTACGTCGCACGAGGTTTTCTCAAGTCTCCGCTGACGAGGACGCTCCTTGTAGCCGGGGATGCAATGGTACTCCGCGCGTCGAGCACCCCGAAATTTCATCCTGAGGAGGGTAAGGCTGTCCTCAAGATGTACGAGGACCAGCAGGTGCAGAATGACCCGGTAGCATTCTCCGAGTTTGTGAAATCTCAGCGCGCGGTCGCCGCTGAGATAGAATCAGTATGTGCCCTATATCGCGGAGTAACTAAAACATATTAAACCCCGTAGGCGGCTTCCAATTGCGCGTTTTGGGCACGGCACCGAGTCCTGGATGTGGTCGAAACCCGGAATCATGACTGCCGCAAGGAAATTTGGAAGAGGTATGTGATCTAGTTCCACAGACCCACCGTACGACCAACATCTCCCAAGCGTCCAAAAATGGCTTTTGAAAGAAGGTTGGGAGGCGATCGACATCCAGGCCGCCGCCCAGAAGTACGAAAGAGTACGAACGACATTTGCGCACGATACGCACCCTAACACACCGACGTAGGTGGTACTTGGATGATTCTGGAACGGATCGATCACTGACATTCTCTACCTAGTCTGGAAGCGCATACGTCCATATATCGTATGGTACGTCGCTCGTGAACGAGACTCCCGACTACGCAGGGAGCGATACAATCTCTGCAAACGCCGGAGGCAGTGCATCCAGCACGCGGCGTTGAACACCCTTAGTGAGCCTATTCCCGGCCGCGACAACGAGTTCTACCCACCGCCACACGAGCTGACCGAGCTCCCTCCTCTCGTTGCATTGGTGCAAGATCCTTCACGAGACGAGCTTTCCCCTGACGATCCACGGGTCATGGCCTTCCTCACCAGTTCAGAGGCCCGTGCGTTCATGGATGACTGGTCGGTTCGTACACAGGCTCATCTTGTATCCCTCCTACCCACCACGACCTCGACCTCGGAGAGTCATCTGGAGCTACTCGAGCGCGCGACGAGCGTCTTTAGGTTTCCTAGGAGAGGTTTCGGAATCGGGTGGGAGCTTGCGCGGGGACATATGCATTTGTTTGGTGATAACGGCTGGCGGTCCCGCACGCCCGCGCAGTTCTCCGAGCGGGGGAGTGCCACTGTACAGATGCTCCTTGATCTTCTCGGTGTTCTAGAGTCGATGAGCGTTACGGAGATGGATAGTATGGGAGCAAGGTTCGTTTGCGCCGGGTGTCCCATGGCGAAGCATGGGCGGCGTGCGTTGCCGTGGCGCGAGTGTGTGAGTTGTTTCCATTCTGAATTTATCTCCCTCTGTTTTATCACTATCCAGATTGAACACGATCTCAAGGGTAAAGGTGGACCTGCTTATGCCGCGACTAAAATGACTGAACGTCTCGCAAGCCGATGGCGGATGGTTGGTAATACTCGAGTTATCTGTCTGTGACATCTTTGCAGCAGAATTTTATATCCAAAAGCAACTTGCAAATTCAAATGGCTAGTGCGCGAGCCTTGACTACGAGCACATATATATGTAGCTCCGTACAGATATCTGCCTTGATCGCGAGACTTGGAATCCTGAATGGAGTCCTAACTAGACCAGAGAAGTCCATACCGTTATATATTCGTTTCATCGGAGTGCAGTCTGCGGCTCGTTACATTCAGAGGTTGCAAAAAAAGTTTGTGTTGCGAATCATCTCCAATGAGAAGTCAGTCCCGAATAGAACGGCCGTTCTACGTTGAATGGGAAGGCCTGCAGATTGCTCGGCAGATTGGTAGAGGCGCGCCCCGCGCAACACCCTTGAAACTGGGTGCTTGGTTCCTGCATCACGCCACTGGTCAATCAATCACATGACACAAATAGGGCTCCGACCCGGCCGTTGACGGCGACGGCCGTCGCTCTGACGGCCGTCATGGGAGGTCGGACGGGCCCCACCCGGCCGTCAGACCATGTTGTGAGGCCTCAAAACGGCCGGGTGGTACCCGTCAGACCCGTCACGGCCGTCATGACGGGTCGGAGCGGTGACAGCCCGTGCCTCCAGCTAAATCGACCATCAGATTGATGTCAACGTGATGCCGGCAAGTCAAAATTACGGATTGGTACCCGGGAAGCCTCCAGAACCAGCCAGAACCGCAGTAGTGGGCCATGGGGAAGATTGCCGATGACCCATGTGTGCTACCCCTGGAGCATCAAGTGATGATGGCAGCTCGGCATGGTTAGTTAGCCGAGGACCCGTCACCACCCGTCATGGCCCGTCGACGGCCGGGAACGGGTACCCCGTCAGCCAAGGAACCGGACCCGGACCCGGCCGTCAAAATTGTGGCTTCAGAGGGCTGTACGGCCGGGCCGGCACCCGTCGTGACGGCTCGTTGACCCGTCATTTTGACGGTCGGGTCGGAGCCCTAGACACAAACCAACTCCGCATCTTGTCTCCGCCCACCATCATCTCTTCTGCGCCACTTCCATTCCCGACTCTCTCTCAGATGTGCGACTCCCAGTGCGTATACCAGTCTCCCTCACCCACTCACAGACATTTTATCCTCTAGGGCGGATGCTGCGTCATGCCTTCAGACGAAACTCAGGCTAATGTGCAAGGCGATAGAGAATCAAAAACTCGTGCTCCGAAGTCTCGAAAAACAAAAGTGCGACATCCACAGCCAACTCAACTGCATCCTCGATCCGATGACACGCATGCCACTCGAAATCTCCTCCGACATCCTGCTGCGGTGCCTTCCCAGTAAACCCAGCTCTCAGCCTTCCGACGCCCCTCGAGTCTTTCTCCTCGTCTCGCGTTCCTGGCGGAATATCGCCAGTTCCACGTCCGCGCTGTGGACGAAGATCACGGACGACCGGGTTCCTGCATCGTTTCACTTTGGCCCGCTGGTCCAGAAATGGTTCACCTTCTCGCGGAGCCTACAGATCTCGATTTCCCTTTCGCGCGATTTCAGCGACTTGGGCGACCAGGATGCCGACTTTGTTGCCTACGTAAAGGAGCACGCACATCGAGCGCACACAGTCAACCTCTGCCTCGCACACGCCCGCGACCTCGCTCGGATCGCAGTTCCATTTAGCGCTCTAAAGAAGCTGCGGTTGACCTTCAAAGATGTCAAAGGGTCCTGCTTTGCCGTCACCACCAATGAATGCGTCGATTTCCTCCGCGCCGCTCCTCGTCTCGAAGATTGCACCTTACGCGGCATATCATACTCTCCACATTTCCTACACGAGATACCCCGCTCCCCGCTGGTCACTCATCTCTCCCTCCACACTCTGAGTCTATACTCCACTCGCCGTGGAAACGCGAGCTCCGCTGTTCTCCTGCAACGGTTGTCTCTACCCGCGCTCCGCGCTCTCATTATCACGGATTTCGACATCACCTCCGAGGTCTTTGCCTCCTTCCTGAAGCGCTCCTCGCCACCGCTCAAACAGCTCTACATATTCGGCTGCGAGAAACTGCAACACATTCGCACCTTCCTCCGCCACGTACCGTGCCTCATCGAGCTGCAGATCGGCGACAGCTCCAATTCCGCTCGCACTCTGTTGGAAGGTCTATTTCCATGCGCGGAGACGCTACCCAAGCTCCGGTATCTCGCGGTGCAAGGTGGACTCGCATCCAATGAATGCGAGACTTTGATTGGGAGTGTACTTTGGGTGGCGAGGCCCCCGGCGTTGTGTGCGTTTTACATGCCTGGCGTCCGATGTGTGGCGCCAGACGGGGTTGCGGCCGAGTTGAGAAAGCTGGCTGATGGTGGGATGGAGATCCAAATTGGAAAACAAACATTCAAGAAGGTAAGCGCTGCTGAGTTTTTCTGATTCCTCGAACTGAAAACGAGTAGGCGTAGTGGTTTCTTTGTTTGGATAACTCGGTCTATTCGTCCCATGTTTGAATTCTTGTACTCTGTTGCACACTCGCAAATGGACACATACAATTTCTTTATTGTGCAAATCATACATTGTCCTGCCCCTGCGGTTGGGATTCTTGGCCACACCGCTCATTCAATGGCGCATGCTTGTTTACTTGTCTTTCGGACAAGTGAATTAGACCGGAACGCCTACAGAACCAACTGTGCACAGAACTATTAACCGAGTGACTGAAAACATGGTCGTGGTTCCAGCATCGCTCGCTGAAGCTGGGTCCGATCCCAACCAACGATACTCACCCGTTGGTTTCCTTTTGTTTTGGCCTAGGCTAATTCAACCGAACCACTCGGTGCGAAGTAAAATTAACGGTAGGCTTACAGTACAATATATAATAGGACAATCGATCGGACGGCCCGTAAAGTTTAAATCAAGAGCGACGAGCGAGTATCGGCGCTGGTTTCAGCACCGACCAGTGCACGTGATTTGGATTGCCATCGACTTTGTGTTCCCGCCGTTGAGGTTTCTCTGCCGGGGGAGTCGACCCTCCGGGTATGTTTTCCGGAACTTGCGCGATACCTGGTGCTGATGACTCATGAGTACATACGAACGACCACGAGTAAGTATAAGCCGCATACCTTGAGCACGTTCTGCATCATATGGAAACGGCTGCATGCTTTCAGGGGGTTGCCGATTTCGCAGATACTTGACGACATGTGGCGCCCCCAGGGCGATCAACACGAGGAAGATGGTTCCACCGAGCACAGCGCAGACGATCATCAGGAGATGTACCCGATTGGATACCTCGTCCAACGAGGCCGAGATGGCCGTCGAGTGGTTGAATGCCGGAGAAGAATGTATAGAGGTCTCGGAAGAGGAGGAGTCAGAGGGAGTGGGGATGTTCGTTTGAACAGCGGCGGTTGGAAGAATGGCTGCCGCTGTATATCCCGCGGGGACGACCTGGAAGAGGTCCGAGATGGCGAGTTGTGCAGATGAGTTAGTTCTGTTGTGACAGGCGCCATCAGCGTGGGCGGAAATGGGATAGTTCGAGGCACGCACTGGGCTTGGACATGATTGGTGCTATTCGCAAACATGAATAAAGTGTGGACTCAAGAAGCGAAGCGTACACACCCAAGACACGATAACACCACCGGGACATCGGCAGTCTCGTTCGTCGACACGCCCCGGTCGATCGAGGTTTGTGATGCAATCGTCGAGTCCGAATCAGAGTTCCCGCAAGACACAGCCAGGATGAACGAAATCGGATCATCCGTCGTCGCCGTCCATCCAAAGAGGATTCGGGTGCCTTGAACAATGGGGCCGGGTGGAGCGAAGACCTGGAGAGTATTTGCCACCCGGGCCGCGAGAAGTCTACCTAAGGACGTGAGCGATTGGGCGGTTTGGTGAACGATCTACGGACGCTGCAATCGAGAGGTGTGAAAGTGCGTTCATGGGGATGAAGAAAGTGGGCTCACCGAATCCAGGAACTCATATAAGAGGCGCACCCCGAAGATCAGCATACGGACAGATGATCTTCTTGCTCGGCACTCACGATCCTGGGACCTGGACAGCCATCAGCGCTATTATCGGTTCCAATGTTGGATCTTGGCAGCTGAGTTGAGTTGTTGCCATGTTACTGGATCACATCTTCGCGTTGTCTTGGATAACTCGTGAGGGATGACTCCGATGAGCATGCAGGAGAGGACAGTGAGAGCGGGAGGGGAACGCCCGCAGGAAAGATCACAGAGTTGATATCCTTGGCGGCGTTGTGCGACTTTTCTTGACGTGGTCAAACGTGGGCCATCCTGCAATAGTTCGGCGGCTGATCTGCCAGTGGCAGATCAGAGCAGATCAGACAGAATGCACGATGAAGCCGGGAACCTACTTACGAGGACCAAAGGCGGCGGCTCATGTCGTATGTCTGTGGAGAAGCAGAATTAATCAAGTTGCAAAAGAGAGAAAAAAGAGAGAAAAAATCGAAGAAGAGAGGGAGATTTGTTTGCTCACCATGTCGTGGTTCCTGTAATCAAATCTCCTTGAAGTCTCCGGCAGCGCGTAATGACAATTTGAAACGCGGGTTTAAAATGGGTCTGACACGAGATGGCCGAATTGCGCCGTTTCGTGGGTCCTTTCGGAGCTAAATCCTCATTTGAACCCATGCTTCATCAGGCATCATCCAATGAGTTTTCAAGTTCAATTCTAGATCCGATGGCCCATCGCCGGCAGTGTTTGGCGGACTTGTTTTGGATTTCGGGGTCACACGCTGCCGGCACCCCATCCTCTGACAACATCAACTGCCTACTGCGGCTCGTGACTTCCAGCTGCCTATCTCTCGGGGATTGAGACTCAATGCAATACCATAAGACTTGAAGAGCTCAGCTAGGAACCCCGTTCAACTCTGTTGCTCACCTCTGGGCACGGCAACACTCACTCGGGTTCCTGACCCCTACCTCCTTTGATTCAAGTACTAGTACACTATTACAACTGAGAATGATAATATTTGGGAATGACCTCTATAAATTTCTGTCTGTCCTCTGTTTCCAAATCCCAATCAGTGAACCAGTAAGAAAGACCAAAGAAAGACTTGTGAAAAGTGTCTGACAGGGACTGTCGACTACTTACGGCGCCGACATCAACGGAAGGATCCTTATCACGCACGCGGGTCCATATATGGACCGGCGTCTCCACATGCATGAGTAATGAGCCAAGGCGGGCTCATGTCGTATGTCTGTGGAGAAGCAGAATTAATCAAGTTGCAAAAGAGAGAAAAAAGAGAGAAAAAATCGAAGAAGAGAGGGAGATTTGTTTGCTCACCATGTCGTGGTTCCTGTAATCAAATCTCCTTGAAGTCTCCGGCAGCGCGTAATGACAATTTGAAACGCGGGTTTAAAATGGGTCTGACACGAGATGGCCGAATTGCGCCGTTTCGTGGGTCCTTTCGGAGCTAAATCCTCATTTGAACCCATGCTTCATCAGGCATCATCCAATGAGTTTTCAAGTTCAATTCTAGATCCGATGGCCCATCGCCGGCAGTGTTTGGCGGACTTGTTTTGGATTTCGGGGTCACACGCTGCCGGCACCCCATCCTCTGACAACATCAACTGCCTACTGCGGCTCGTGACTTCCAGCTGCCTATCTCTCGGGGATTGAGACTCAATGCAATACCATAAGACTTGAAGAGCTCAGCTAGGAACCCCGTTCAACTCTGTTGCTCACCTCTGGGCACGGCAACACTCACTCGGGTTCCTGACCCCTACCTCCTTTGATTCAAGTACTAGTACACTATTACAACTGAGAATGATAATATTTGGGAATGACCTCTATAAATTTCTGTCTGTCCTCTGTTTCCAAATCCCAATCAGTGAACCAGTAAGAAAGACCAAAGAAAGACTTGTGAAAAGTGTCTGACAGGGACTGTCGACTACTTACGGCGCCGACATCAACGGAAGGATCCTTATCACGCACGCGGGTCCATATATGGACCGGCGTCTCCACATGCATGAGTAATGAGCCAAGGCGGGCTCATGTCGTATGTCTGTGGAGAAGCAGAATTAATCAAGTTGCAAAAGAGAGAAAAAAGAGAGAAAAAATCGAAGAAGAGAGGGAGATTTGTTTGCTCACCATGTCGTGGTTCCTGTAATCAAATCTCCTTGAAGTCTCCGGCAGCGCGTAATGACAATTTGAAACGCGGGTTTAAAATGGGTCTGACACGAGATGGCCGAATTGCGCCGTTTCGTGGGTCCTTTCGGAGCTAAATCCTCATTTGAACCCATGCTTCATCAGGCATCATCCAATGAGTTTTCAAGTTCAATTCTAGATCCGATGGCCCATCGCCGGCAGTGTTTGGCGGACTTGTTTTGGATTTCGGGGTCACACGCTGCCGGCACCCCATCCTCTGACAACATCAACTGCCTACTGCGGCTCGTGACTTCCAGCTGCCTATCTCTCGGGGATTGAGACTCAATGCAATACCATAAGACTTGAAGAGCTCAGCTAGGAACCCCGTTCAACTCTGTTGCTCACCTCTGGGCACGGCAACACTCACTCGGGTTCCTGACCCCTACCTCCTTTGATTCAAGTACTAGTACACTATTACAACTGAGAATGATAATATTTGGGAATGACCTCTATAAATTTCTGTCTGTCCTCTGTTTCCAAATCCCAATCAGTGAACCAGTAAGAAAGACCAAAGAAAGACTTGTGAAAAGTGTCTGACAGGGACTGTCGACTACTTACGGCGCCGACATCAACGGAAGGATCCTTATCACGCACGCGGGTCCATATATGGACCGGCGTCTCCACATGCATGAGTAATGAGCCAAGGCGGGCTCATGTCGTATGTCTGTGGAGAAGCAGAATTAATCAAGTTGCAAAAGAGAGAAAAAAGAGAGAAAAAATCGAAGAAGAGAGGGAGATTTGTTTGCTCACCATGTCGTGGTTCCTGTAATCAAATCTCCTTGAAGTCTCCGGCAGCGCGTAATGACAATTTGAAACGCGGGTTTAAAATGGGTCTGACACGAGATGGCCGAATTGCGCCGTTTCGTGGGTCCTTTCGGAGCTAAATCCTCATTTGAACCCATGCTTCATCAGGCATCATCCAATGAGTTTTCAAGTTCAATTCTAGATCCGATGGCCCATCGCCGGCAGTGTTTGGCGGACTTGTTTTGGATTTCGGGGTCACACGCTGCCGGCACCCCATCCTCTGACAACATCAACTGCCTACTGCGGCTCGTGACTTCCAGCTGCCTATCTCTCGGGGATTGAGACTCAATGCAATACCATAAGACTTGAAGAGCTCAGCTAGGAACCCCGTTCAACTCTGTTGCTCACCTCTGGGCACGGCAACACTCACTCGGGTTCCTGACCCCTACCTCCTTTGATTCAAGTACTAGTACACTATTACAACTGAGAATGATAATATTTGGGAATGACCTCTATAAATTTCTGTCTGTCCTCTGTTTCCAAATCCCAATCAGTGAACCAGTAAGAAAGACCAAAGAAAGACTTGTGAAAAGTGTCTGACAGGGACTGTCGACTACTTACGGCGCCGACATCAACGGAAGGATCCTTATCACGCACGCGGGTCCATATATGGACCGGCGTCTCCACATGCATGAGTAATGAGCCAAGGCGGCTCATGAGTGGTCTCGATCTGGGCCCGGAAGCTGTAGGTTAGCCCGGACACTGAAAATGTGCATCGACGTTGGAAGTGATTCATAGAAGCTTGGTGGGGCGGTCAAGGGGTAGGCACCCTTAAAAAATTATACACAGGGTCGGAAACAAGGGGGCATCGGGATCGAAATTTCGTACCGGGGGCCCATACCCCCTTGTGCCCGATACTTATCTTGTACTTACCGCAAACTTATCGGAACTAAGTACTTGTCTTGGCGCCAATCTCGACCCCTTTACGGCCTCTCGTTTTCGGTGAGGTAGGGGGTCGGGGGTCCTTAGTTCACTTTTCCGACCAAGGGGGCATCGGGATCCGAACTTCGGAAGTTTTTTTCGACCCTGGCTGGATACAGTATGAAAGGACGACATGGAGGGAGCAAAGGGAGAGGGAAAGGTGCGTCTAGATCACGTGTTTCTATGATCCGAATACTGCCCGTGCTTCCGTGATCCGAATAGTACTGATCCCGATCTTTTTCTCCACCACCAGCAGCCACCAACACGTTACACCGCCGTGCCACTGCCCAGGTCGCTCCTAGAGACTCAAGATTCCGTGTATCCACTTGAAAACCCAACGCCGCCGTTCCATTGCGGCTCCGGAGGCGCCGTCCAGCGTCATGACTCATGACGCGTTTCCTTTTGTACTTACTCGTACTTTTACGCATCGAGATTCGACGCTAGTTGGGCGCTAGCATCGACACCAGCCTAGACCGCGTCGTCAGACTTTCTCGGGTTGGCATTGTCCAGTTGCAACCTCCAAGCCCGGAAGTCGCAAGAGTGCGCTCAGGAGCATGAGCTGGATGTGGGACACCAGGTGCGTATGCCGACGTTGAATGCGAGTGGCTAATATACGGCCTTGGTTTTAGCCCCGGACGAGTAGCCTCACTTCCCTGGCCATACCACTCGCCGCGGTCTATCTGGGACTCGTTTCCGTGGGTATCCCCGGTTTCCGTGCCAATGTTTTTCGCACTTCCCTGGCTCAGTCCGTTTGTGGTACTATTACTGATACTAGTAGTACCATCATCGCGGCGTAAGCAGCCCTCTGCATGATATATCCGCTGCCGGGCATATCGGATGATTCCGGGATCGCCACTCCGCTTGAAAGTTGATACTCGGAAGAAACATTCTAAGCCGTGATACACCACATACACCGCAGACGCCGAACTCGCATTCGATACAGTGGTCTCCGACTCTACTTATAATATTGTCTTCGTAACTCTCCCTTCATCGCCTACCACCCATGTTCCTCGTTCTCGATTTTGACGGCTCACCAGCGCACAAGTCCTCTTCAAGTGCCACAGTCGGGATCATCATCGGATGTGAGTCGCTCCGACGTCTCCTTCCGGGCGCGCGTCACTCATGCATGGCAGGTTCCCTCTGCGGGCTTGCGCTCCTCGGGATAGCCATATACGGACTTGCACGCTGGATCGCACGTCGACGAGCGAGGAAGCGGGGGAATGTACCCAAGTCCGTGCCTCTTCCCGCTGACTTGACCCCTTTGGAACGGGGTCAGTACGAGGTGCAAATTGATTGCAAATCCCGCCTCCTCGGGGCCTCGCCCAGTCCTAGCGTGTCGGTGTTCCCGTCCGAGCAGGACGGCGAGGCGCAGGAGGTCGAGTTTGATCCCTACGCGGGATTTTCAACTGGGATGTCGGCTTTTCATCCGGAAACCCTCACGCGTGATACCGCCCGCGATGCAGAGAAACTACATATGCCCGAGACGCCCGTCGATTTACATGCGTATCCGATAACCCCGGTTCACCTCCGTCCTGCGCCGGTACAACACGGTTGGAAGCTCACCCGACACGAGTCAAGTAGGAGCGTTCAGGTGAGATGGGATAAGTGTGTTTTCTGTTCAACTCTGGATTTTGACAACTCGACTCAGCCCGACGTACCAGCCAGTCTATCACCTGGTGGCGGGCGGCATTTCGATTGTAGAACGCCGGCGAGTGGTTTTGTCACTTGGGATCCATTCTAAAGGCTGATTGGAATTGACACATAGCCTTCCCCAGTGACAAGCATTACACTCTCTGTGTATGGCGCTTGAGAATTCATTCAAGCCCTGCAGTAACTGATTTTTATTATCTATTTGACTGTGTATAACTACAGGTACTTCTTGTTGAAATGGCAAGATGCTCGTTGTTTGAGCGATATCATATATTGGCGGCGTTTCTGGAGACGGCAGTGGATTGGCTCTAGATTATATTTCCGACATACCGGAAGAATGTTTCTACGGCCCCGGATCTGGAAGTGTTACCACCGATCCACGATCAAGTATTGTCAGCCGCCTGTGGATAGTCTCTTTTACAGACCCTCGACGCTCCGCAAGCTCCGCGAAGCTTGTGGAGACAAGCACTGTACGCGCGACGATTCAGGTACAATATGCCCTTCAACGCTGCCAGTCTCGCTAGCTCTGGATCATCTCCGCGTTTTTCTTCAGAGCCACGAACATGCATTGAAATTACAATCTCCTCGCCGTTCGTCTAGGAGGACACAATCAATCAGCCCGCCGCATCTGACAACGGCGCCTTCCATTCTTAGGGCAGTGCACGTGAGAACACAGCTTCACCTGTTGCCACGTATCCTTTAACAGGGACCTCGAGCAGTGTGTGGAGCAGCGCAGGAGCAAGGGCGCGACTCGCCATCAGCCCTCGCTTATCCATTCAACATGGCCACCCAGCCGTTGCAAAGTGTGGTGGCCTCCATGGTTCGGATCACTGAGCTTGCGAAAGTGAGTGAATCTCGCCTCTCTCGTAGCCCTCTACGGACCTCGCTGACACACCCTCGACGATAGAGTTTTCGCTCTGATACGCGCATATGGACAGACGTCAGCTCCCACGTACAGACAAACGTCCAGATGGCGATGGAGAAATATCTGGACGACGAGACACCCCCAGTGGAGATGCAGCGGGCCATGGATCGATTGTCTTCGTATTGTACATTTTTATCCCCTCGATGCCCCCTGATGTCAGCATCCAGGACGCTGCAGCAGATCGTCAAGGACATGGAGAAACTTCACGGAAGACCGACCATCGTTCAGCTGTTCAAAACTTCTACGAGCTCCACCACGGTGGAAGAGATGAAACACCGTGTTTCAGAGTCAATTCGGTGATTCGAGGTCGCAGCACCGGCGATACAGGCTCCTTTCGGCACCGTAATCAATGTCTATGGTTCGGGATTTCAAATTTCGGTCTTCTAAGTTTTGGAAATTCAGGGATGTCCACAGGCGGCATTGGAGGCCAGGGTGGGAAGGGTCGGGGCGCAGGCGGCGAAGGTGGAGTTGGAGAAGGTGCCATCGTGAATGTTTCCACCATGTACGTCGCTCTCTGGCTGGTTGACACTCTCATCTTACACTGAAAAGAAATGAAACAGTTATTCAGAAGCTCGCCGCTGTACTTCAGGACGAGATGCGCATTATAGGTATGACATTCCCGCGGACAAGAAATCTGGCTGATTCGTCGACTCGTCGTCAGCCACCAAGATAACGATTTTCGATTTGCCGTATACCTCGAAGCCGGCTTGGAACGAGGCGCTCCTGTGTCTTCCGAACACGCGGCAGCATTATATCGACAATGTGATGACCTGGATATGCAGCGACAATGTCCATGGCGCAGACCAGATCTTCCTCGTTGCCGATGTTGTGGGAAGCGGGAAAACTGCTCTTGCGCATACAATTGCCAAGCAGTGCTTCGACACCGGTTTACTTGCATCTTCGTTCTTCTTTGACGAAACCGACCATTGCGTTCGTCCCAGGGATTTTGTTTTCAAAACGGCGCACGACATCGGATCCAAGTATCCTGAAGTCGCAGACGAAATCTCCGCCGTGCTCAAAGCCGACCCCCGCATAATCCACTTCCTGCCGACTACAAACCTTTTTGAACGATTGGTGTTGGGGCCTTTGGTGCGGAGCCAGATCCGAGGGCCCGTGGCTCTCGTCATCGACGCTTTGAACGACGCCGAGACATCCGACGTCCCTCTCATTCTGCGCACTCAAATACAACAACAGGCTGGGCTCTTCCGGGTGTTTGTGACTTCCCGTCCGGACCACGCGATTCTTCACGCCCTTGGGCCCAACATCAAACGACATTCGCTCGCAATTCATGGCGACGAAAACCACCGCGATATGACCGTCTTCTTGGACTTTAGATTGAAGGAGATCGCCGACTACCGCTGCATTGACAAGTGGCCGGACGCAGAGACCTTCGAACGTCTGCTCCAACGAGCGGAGGGTCTTTTCATTTGGATTGCGACTGTCTGTGATTATATCGCCTCCCGAATTAGTCCCGATGAAGAGCTGGAACAACTATTGGACGACACGCGACACGGGCAACTGCCACCGGAGGAGAAAATTGACTCCTTGTATTCTGCCATCATGGCCAAATGCGACTGGGACGATATCCATTTCACAAGCGGCTATGCAACATCCATGGGCTTCTTGGTTGTTCAACAAACTCCCCTCACCATAGACACCTTAGGACGTTTGTCCCCAACTAAACGCACTGTCCAACAAATTCTCCTACAACTGGGATCTCTGGTGACTGGCTTAATGGACGCCGAGCAGCCGGCACAGATTCTGCACGGCTCGTACCGGGACTACCTCGTTGGCCGGGCTCGAGATCCTCAACGAATTGCCCCCGAGGTCCATCATCAGTGCCTTGCTCTTCACTGCATGGAATTCGCTGGGGCTACTTTTAGCCCCTCGCGCATGGCCGAATGCGAGTATTCGGAGAACTGGAGTCCTGATGGTGCACCGCCGCCAACAGTACCGGAATTCTTCGAGGAAATTCATTGGTATGCAGTGAACTTCTGGATGGCTCACCTGACAGCAATATTGTCATGGGATCCAACGCTGGAGAGAACTGTCACCAATTTCCTCAACGACGAGCTCACCC
The DNA here is from genome assembly GCA_029378245.1 of Roridomyces roridus. Classification (NCBI taxonomy): domain Eukaryota; kingdom Fungi; phylum Basidiomycota; class Agaricomycetes; order Agaricales; family Mycenaceae; genus Roridomyces; species Roridomyces roridus. The sequence goes on from JARKIF010000048.1 coordinate 122,674, forward strand.
ACTGGATCGAGTTCATGGTTTCAAAGCTGACTTACCAGAGCTTGATTCCGCTTCACAAGTGGACTCAGGTGAGTGCCATACCGCCGAAGTCTCCTCAGAGTGCACACCAATCTTTCACCAGACTGTTGCCTCTGGATCTTCCATGTCATCACTTGTCTGGATTCAACCGATACAATGTCTCCTACGCATTCTATGCCGCATGATGCAGAACAACCGCCTCAGCGAAGGTCTTGCAATTATCTCCGATTTGGAGTATTTCACGACCGTCTTCCCAAACACAAAGGAAGAAGAGGGCGATTCCATGACGGAAGCGGACGACTCGATGGACGCAAACGCAACATCTGTGCGCTCCCGGGTGTCTTCAGCAATTGCAAACGCTCGGCGGCTAAGACGTTTAGAGCGACATCTGCGGAAGGTTTTTCTGTGAACGAAGTGACTCCATTCTGGACTGGACTTGCTCGTGTAGCAAACATCCCGCCAATTACACTATTTACAGAACGTTGAACCTGTTTAAAAAATTCACCCCGTTCGTCAGAATGCTTTTGATAGAGTGAGGTCTCCTTGAGGCTTCTGTTTTGTCCTTGACCGTACTCATCACCATCCATTTCGCACAATTCATCGTTATCTTTCAGAACAAGCAGCGGACGTGCTCCCGGATACCAGGCCACATCCAAATGATCCAAAATATCCGAATCAAAACCCATTGCACGATGGATCTCCCGCAATGTCTGGTACCTTTCCTCGGCGAAGCCTTCCTCTGAGACAAACGTTCAAGTTCGAGATCCGGAAATCCAGCAGCTTTTACGCCCTCCTCGGTGAGACGCTCAAGGGCCGATTCATTGTGTAAGCAATAAAGGGGATCCTAATGGTGCAGCTATTGGGATATGTCGATGACCTGCAGAATATTCCACACAAAGTTTATCTAGCTGACGCACAACGGATAGGAAGTGATCTGAAACAGAAATCTAAGCGTGAATTTACTTGTGCCGCTGCGTTCTTCACTCGCCCGCCCCACCAGCAACGTTCTCCCATTCATGATTCAAATCAGTCATCAGATTGAAATACGCCCCCCAATCTTCGAGCCTAAGCACAATCAGTAGGAGTCCTACACGGGAAAAGTTGGAATCCAAAGTGTATACGTACTCCAAACCCGTGGGCGCACTAGTCCAAATCTCCAACGGGTCACCAAAAACAGTCGCGTTCGAGACCCCTGGTTCAGAATCACCAGGGGCAAAACCACCCTCAAACCAGGACGTGGTGGCACTGGTCTGGAAGAAACTTGACAGTAGCTCGCCATCGCCATCAACCGCGCCTGGAGCCAGTGGCAAATCCTGGTAGCCGAACGAAGCTGTGGAGGTTTGACGAGGGTACCACGTATCACTGCTTCCATGGCTGCTCGGCACCGGTGGTGGCGACGCTGTAGCAGACTCTGAGTGCTCCGGCAGGGCGATCCTTGCCCCAAGTTCCCTCGTGTGTAACGGAAGTTTGACAAATGGACTCGGAGACGCCGCCCCTGGGTGCTCTGCGGCGCCGTCCTCTTCCCGCGCGCGCTTGTTCACATTATTGTGTGGTCTAGAGCGAGTCGCAGGATTTGGAAGAGGCAGCTTGCCGAGTAGAGCTAGCTCGTGCAATAGATCCCTTTCAAGTCAGGCGAGTAGTTTGGCATCGGGACGAGGACTGTAGATATGATAGCTTACCAGTATAGCCCTGCCGTCTGCCATCTGCAAGTCGAGGAATATGTTGAACTGAGTTTGAAAACTCCTTCCGACAACCAAACGCACCGGGATTCACACTCCTGCATCACGGCCATACACTTATGCACTTCCTCAACGGCGGTATTCATATGCGGTGGGAGCCCCGTACGTTTCCCTCTCCAGAGATTCAAGAGCATGATGAGCCCAGCCGTGAACGTGGGAATCTGGGCATGTCTTCAACCAATGAAACCGGGAGGGAAACGACACGCACAATAAGATGTGGAAGCACCCCGCCTTTCTTCCGCTGGCGAGCTATCTCGGCGACGTGGCTGCATGACCGAGCGGCGTTCGTGCATATCGCGAGAGATGGTAGAGCCTATGCCAATCAGTCATTCTCCTTCTCAGCAAAGGTAAGGACGGAGCGACCCACCGTCGACGCTCCCTTTCTTATCATAGGTATAAACGGGCGGTGAATCGTCATCTGCACATGGTAGTACGAGCAATACAGATGAACGGACTGGGCGAAGAAGATGGAATTGGGGTCTTCCATGCGGTTCGGCTCCCATTGGACTGCGAAAGGATTAATTACGGACAGCGAGGGATGGAAGACTCACGATGATTTGGCAGGTCATCAACCCACGCGTTGAGCGCTGAATCGAGCTCCGCAACGAGGTGTTCTTCCCACTTGTCGTTCCGCACCGCAAGGAGCTCTTTGGTTTTAGCCAGCGAGTACTGCGAGCGAGACGTGGTAAGCGTCGGCTCAATCCTCTCTGAGAAAAACGCACCAGCATTTTCAAACTAAAGCCGAGCAAGTTGTTCAACCGGAGGTAGCAATTAAAGAAAGTGATCGTGGACGGCTTGTCCTCCGGCTGTTTGAACGCCTGCGCTCCGTCGTCCTCCGGATTCCAATACTCGTCGTCGCATTCGATGGGGAGTTCTTGGTCAAAGATGCAATCACATATCAGGTTGATTTCCAGAGAAAGGGAAGATACAGAACTCACTCGTCCAACTGCGTATTACACGGCCTCCCGCGCTGTCGATACGTATAACAAATACTCCGAAATATCGTCCTGGCTTGACTTTGGCCACGATACTCGGTGAGTGGGGATCTAGACCAAAAGAGTGCTTGCAACCGTCCAACTATCTGGAAAGCGAACTCGAATGGAGAAAGACAGATGTCTTTTGGGAGTGGCGGAATGTACGTGGTACGTGGGTTGTTTCGTGATACGCGAAATGAGGTACTGAAGTCCTGTAATAACAGAACGTCAATGGATACGACGAAGAATGTACTCTTCGTGAGTAGATTCGAGCGAGTAAGACGGGAGGGCAAATATGGCAGAAAGCAGAGTCGTAGGAGGTTATTCTCTCCTTGGACAGATGTTTGGAAGCACTAGGCAAATTCTCTTTGCGATAGAGAATGATGGGTAGAAATGTGACATTTCACTACTACATACATCTTGGCTTATATACGGCCAGAGACCCAAAATAGAGGAAACAAACAATGAAACAATGAAAATGCAACCAAGAGATTATCAGTGGATAAAACGAAGAGCCAGTGTAAATGGGGATGTTCCTGAATGCAGGGGTGACCGTGTAAAAATCCAAAAGAGCCCAGGAATTCGGTAGCGGTCGTGCGTCCAATAGAAAGTCGAAACGCAGAGTCATCTGCCCATTTTGTCCGCATGGTGCCCGGAAATGTATTTCTTGCGGCGGCTCGGGGTTCTAATGAATGCAGGGTCACATGCTTCCATAGAGAAGTAAAAGGTTTAGGGTATAGGTCGGGCGGCCGAGCGAAACGATGTTTTCCAAAACCCGATCGGAAATTGCCGAACACTTTTCCATGGTTCGATCCCAGCCGTGTGCATGCGCGCACAACTCATATTCCAGTAGAATGAAACATATGGAATCACTGGCACATTGGAAGGAATCGTGAATGGATTGTGGATGTGAGGGAATGGCAGTTCCGAGGGTATTTTCATGTAAAACCATGAAATGGTGTCACATCCGCGGGGCACGGGAATAACCGACCGTCCTCGGTCGTGTTGAACGAAGTTGGACGCCAGGAAACAAGTGAGACGAGAGGAGATGTATATGATGAGATTGAGATGGGGGGAAGGATATGATTTCGACTGTTAGACATCATCTTCATCCAGGAGCTCGAGTGACTCCTCGTCTTGGTCATCCACGTCCATTTCTTCGTCAGAGTCGTGTTCGAGCATCCCATCAGTCGGAAGTCCGTCTGCTAATTGAGCCAGGCGAGGATCTCCACGGGAAATATACGGCAGAAGGCGTGTAGCTGCAATGCCCTGGGTGCTGATTGCACCGGAAAGTTCGCGTAAGACGTATGATCCGCCCTTTGTTCTGCGTACAACAGCGTAGGGACCAATCCATTTGGCTTTGGATTTACGACCAAGGTCATTGGCAACGCGGGAATTGCGAACAAGGACAAGTTCATCGGGATGGTAGACTTCGCGGTAGAATCTGGCTGCGTAACGGCGTTCAAATTCCTCCTTGGATCGAATACGACTAGCAAGCAAGCGCTCAGCAGCTTGTGCAAGGTCTGCGGGTCTGCGTTCGATTTGACGGGTGCGTAGAGCAAGCAGTTCACTAGAGCTCATATGTGTCTTCCATCCCTCGACCAGGAATGTGGACTCTGTGAGATCAAATGGGAGGATGGGATCGAATCCATGTAGTGTGAAGTAGGGGGTTTGTCCCGTAGCCCGTCTGAACGTAACACGATCCGCAAATACAGCAGGATGAAGCTTGAGGGGCCACAGATTGATGTTGCCCTCGCAGGCCTTGATGATGGATTCTCGGAGAATAAAGTGTCCGCGCTCGACAACACCATTGCCGCGTGAATTGTACGGGGAAATCTTGACATGCGGGATGTTGAGGGTGTCCATCAAGATCGCAAACGCTTCCTTGACTTCGGATCCGTTGTCCGTAGTGACCTGGAGAATTACGCCGTATCTGCAATAAATCTCTTCCCAGAAAAACTTGGCTAGGGATTTTGCATTGGCACGTCGCAGTGCTCTGGCTTCGGTGACTCCGGAGAGATCATCCTTGGCTGCTACAATGTATCGAAATCCACGTGCCAGGGGCATGAACATGATGTCGATGTATACTTTGGAGAAAACGGTGACCGGTGCGGATACGGTGAGCGGAATTTGCATGGAGGTTCGTGCGCGCAGTTGACATTCGTGACATGAACGGACATGTTCGAGTACTTGAGTGCGCATGTGGGGCCAGAAGAAACGTAGCTGGATCGTTTCCAGTGTTGCTGCTTCGCCACGATGTCCCAACATCTCGTGAGCTTGCGTTAGAATTTCAACCCGCTTGACTGGGTCAAAAATAACAAGCTGGGGCATTTTCCCGTGGTTGCGCTTGAACATCTGGCTTCCTTTCATGTAATAGTCGGCAGTCTTTTTCAGGAAGCGACGCTTGGCCTGTAGACGACGTTGCTTTTCCGTCTGCGGGAAATTAGGCAACTGGAGCGTAATGAGGAAATGTCGAATATCGAATAGAGTGGAATCGAAAGGGGAGAGAGGTGGTGAAGTGTGATTGGCATAAACAGAAGCAGTGGGATATGATTGAGAGGAAGTAAGAGTGGGACGGGCATGAGTGAGATAGAAATTGTGGAAGGTGGAAGGCAATTTGCCGGCATTGAGAGCTAGGAGAGCGATATCATCCAACCACGAGTCGTCGTGGTCTTCGATAGTTTCGCCCTCACCAAGTTCCCGTCGAGAGAGAGCATCAGGTGCGTGGAAAGATTTTCCGGGGACGTGAATCAAGTTGAAATCAAACAACAGGATGCCTTGAATCCAGCGATTGATAGCTGCATTGGGCTGCAGATCGGGTGCGTTCAACATGCCTTTGATATACTTGGCGTCAACCTCGATATTCAACTGTTTGATTCCGAACAGGAATAATCGCCAATGCTGGAGTGCGCGATAAAGGCCGTAGAGCTCGAGTTTGGGCTGCGAATATCGAGACTCTCGTTCGTTGAATGGCAGAGAACCGTAGCGAGCGGGTCTGCGACGTCCATCGGTGTCTTCCTGTGCCAGGATGAAGCCTGTACCACGGAAACTTGAATCGACCGAGAAGTAGACAGCGCGATCCGAGGAATAGTTGATATTGACTAATGCTGGTGCCGTCGTTACATATTCCTTCAATTTGGCAAAGGCCTCGGCTTGTTCTGTACTCCAAATGAACTCTGCGTCTCGATGGAAGAGCTGGGCGAGTGGACGGGCAAGTGCAGAATAATTCGGAATCCAAATTCGTACACCTCCGCAAAGACCGAGGAATCGACGAACAGACTTGGCGTCTGTGAGCGGCGGCCAATTCAAAATCTTGTTGACACGATTGGGATCAGGCAAGCGTCCGTCCGCGTTGCATATCTGACCGAGAATCAACACCTCAGCGCGTGCGATCTGGGTTTTCTTGGCTGAGAACGTGGCGCCGGCTCTTTTGACTCGATGCATCACTCGGTGCACATCAACTGCATGCTCCCAGACAAATTGTCGGATGCCGGGGTTCTCGGGCAGCTTGGTGGGTTCGCCATGCTCGTCAGGATACTGTGTCGAGGGACCTTTGATTGGCAGATCGTCGATGAACACATTGGCAACATGCGGGATTTCGTGTTGTAGAATGAATACCATGCACTGTTGGAACTCGGTAGGTGAATTGGTGAAGCCCTGAGGCAAGCAGGTGAGACGGAGAAGACCGAGTGGCGTCATGAACGCAGTGATGTCCCGAGCGACAGGGTCCACAGTACGTGCGTCGAAACCCGAAAATAAATCGAAGACGGTGAATATCTGGCATCCAGCGTATGGTTGAACAAATTCGTCCAGAATCGGCGGGACTCCGGCGTCTCGAACAGTGACTTTATTGAGAGGCTGGAGATCGTGGACAATGCGCAATGCTCCACTCTTCTTCAAAACACAAAACCAGCGTGATCGGTAGGCGCTCTGGGAGTGCTCATACACGCCGTGGGCTATCTTGAGCTTCAATAGCTCAACGACCTTGTCGAGAATCCCAGGAGGGATAGGGATATTCTTGAACGCCCATGGTATGTGCTCGATGACAGGATAGACGTAGTCGGAGAAATAGTCGCTGCGGAAGGTGCCTCTGTCCGTCTCAACAAATGCGAGAGCATCTTGGTTGAGAAGCATGATGTGCTCGAACAATTTCACTTCCTCGTCTGTGAGATTCCCGTCGTGGTTGATTTCAAGACTATCCATTCGTTCTCGAGTCAGCTTTTCGGTGGGAACGAACTCCGGAGGTTGTCGAGTGAGTGGTGGCAGGGATATGAGAGGGTCCTCGGGGAATTGTCGTCGAGTCCGCGCATATTCGGGGTACGGTTGTGCAAGTGGTTTCACTTTTTGCGCAACTCTTTTGTACGCTGTCAGGACTTCTGCGATTCCGTACTCGTCGCACGTCATTGGAAGCAAAATATCGCCCTCCTCGACATCATCGAGGGTTATATATATCGGCTCCATGCCGTCGAGGTGGGGTTTGATCGCAAATCCCGTCGTGGGTTCATATTCCGTGTCAATGTCGTAACACGGATCAACGGATTCGGTATCACTTCGCGGCACGGAAGAATCACGGCGGCGTGATCGATTTGATTGATCGCCTGATGGCTCGGGGATGATTCGCGTGAAATGCACGTAGTGTCTGCCAGGGACAAAGTAACGTTGCGTGGTCGAAGGGAATTTCTCGGGGATGGAATTCTGGTATAAAACCAGAATGTCGGCTGGGGAGTGATACGTGAAGGAGCACAGGACTCCAACAAACACGAATGGTGCTAGTTTAGGGCAGTAGCAGGCGAAGAGCTCGAACAGAGTGAGCAGATAGTGCGCTGGAATGAGCAGGAGGGATATGAAGAGTCCGATGGATAGGGTGCGGAGAGGATAATGGTGTTGAGCCATAGCAAAATTTAAGGTCGCTTGCCACGACCAAGATAAGAACACATAGAAATCAGATTCGTTATTTCGGTAATCGTAAGCGTCCGCGGGGCACGGGATAAATTTATACGAGCGGGGAAAGTGGAGTGTAAATGAAACGGGGAATACGACAAATCTAATCAGCACGTAGGTAACGGTGAACAACAGCGCGTAGGTAACGGCGAGAGAGTCGATACGAGGGAAGCGGCGCACATAAATCTACTCCTCACCACCGTACTCGTCAAACCCATTGCTGTTAGGGTTAACATCGGCAAACGGATCGTTCGACACCTCCGAACTGGCACGGCCACTCGACTCCTCCGAGTCAGCATGACTCTCGGAATGACCGTCGGGCTCGAACTGGTCCGCAAAGATCGGAACCTCCTTGACCGTGGCAAGGAATCCGGAGGTGAGCATGTCGGACATGATGGTGTTGGCGTCGTGCTCAAACCGGTAGCTGCGGAGTCGATCAATGGTCGTGGCCAAGGTGTGATGGTCGTTGAGATCGGATTGACGAAGAGCTTGCGCAGCGCGGCCTAAGAACTTGTCCTCGAAGACGTGAATGAGGGGATGGAAACGGTTGATGTCGTCAGGACCCTTGATGTCTACCGGAGGAGAAGGGCGACGGAATTCTTGCATACATGCGAAGAAGGACGAGAAGCGAGGAGAGTTCCTGAAATGGAAGATACGTTCAATCTTGTCATGCATGTAGTCAGCGAGACACGGCGGAAAAACAATCAGTTCCTGGCGCAAGGTAAATTCAACCTGCACCAGGAAATCCACGAATAACTGGCGAAAACCTGCGCACTGAATGGCAAAGGCGTCGTTGGTGACCCACTTGTAGTGCTCGGAGACGGGCACCGTCATGAACCTCCATGGCGTAAACTCGCCGGGGATGCGACTCGTCATGATTTTGGCAACGCAAGGATCGTGCAATTGGCGGCTCATGACCTCCAGCACAAGCAGTCGAAAGGGAACGAAATCGCTGGGAACCCCGCCAGGCGTGGCAAGTGCGGTGATGTGGGATGGAAGACGAGTCCAGTGGCGATGGACCATGATGGGGATGAGACCAGGAGGACTGGTATCGCACTGAAAGCCCAGGTTGTGCTCCCGGCCCAGATCCATGTACTTGATCTCCTCGATAGTAACGGCAGCGTTGTACTTGTCGTTGAGCTCGCGTTCGTAGTGGGAGTGCGTGCGGTCATCTGCACGACGAGCACGTTCGCGGAGAAGATCACGGGGATCCTCACCAACACGATCAACGGAGTAGGTCTCCGACCACTCATGCATCAAGCGAGCGAGCTGTATCGCAGCGTGGACATAAGTGGCATCGATCCGGATGGGATGTGCCCAGATAACGGAACGGCCATCATCATCAACCACGGGCTCGGGGGCGGGACGACGAGGGAAAGGTACAGAACGCCGTGCCATGCGCGAATTGTTGAGGTTCGTGCGAGCGGCGAAGATCATCGGCTTACGTGCCGTGCGAAGACGGGGATCGGTAACAGCAGACGGAGCGGGGATCTCCTCAACGGAGGGGGTGCGACGAAGGGAGACGGAGGACTGCACGGCCAAGACAGCGGGAGGTTCGTTGGTACCGGCAGCAGCAGTGTACTGCGAGTTAAGCGAAGCGCCGCGGTGATTAACAGGTTCGTGGGGGAGCGGAATCGACTGGGTGACAGGGGAAAGGACGTGTGCCGGAAATTCGGAGCGTGGGATACCAACAGACGCATACATATTGCGCAGGCCAGCCCTACGTGCCCGAGCCTCGATGGCGGGGTCGATCTGGGCCGTCGGAGGGTTGCAACCGGTGTCCAAGTCAATCTCGCCGCCAGGAGGCAAGATAATTTGAGTACGAGCAGCAGTGACAGTCGATGGGGGATTGGCAGGGACGTGTGGGTCCGCGGGCATGAAGACGGCAGTTGACGACATGATCTCTAAAATTAACTGTGAAACCGGAATGAGGCTGGGAAGACGGTTGTCGTACAAGTGCTCAAGTGGAGGTAGGGCACAAGTAATGAACTCGATGGGTAGCGCGTGGATGAGGGAGAGCAAAAACTCGAGGAATTCAGTAGCGGGAATGCAATTGAAAATCGCAGTGGAGAGAAGGTCGGGGCGTTGCGTGCAGACGAGTTTTATGAGCCGTAGTTCGTGCTGGATCAGTTTATTCCCCGGCATCAGAACTTGTGCTTGCCGAAAGAAGCCCGGCAAATTTGTCCCCATACGGCGTAGATCCAAATCGTTCACCGTCGGGACCGGTGACAGCCGCAAATGAAATTCTGATGCGCCTCGGGCGCCGCTGGGTCCAACATCTGATACACGCCTATGCTCGTTGAGCAACTTGACGATTCGGAGGAGGAATGCATCCGCCGTCATGCGGTCTTTCTCCGCAATCCAAATCAACTCTGGGTGCATTTTCAAAAAGCCTTGGATGAATTTCATCAAACCGGCCGGAACAAGCGCCTCGTTGCGTAGAACATTGAAATACATCCGCGGGTTTGACGCGAGAAGATGATGAGCCATGATTGGCGTTGCGTCACCGAGCATACTGATTCCAATCTCGAGAAGCTCGGATCTTTCGAGATTATCGAAACCCGAGTAGAATGTGTGCACAGATATGCCGTCTTTGTGAGGGTTGAATACGGCGTTGATCAAGGCATCGGATGAAAGCAGCTTTTTGGCCTCTTGATTGAATTGATCGAGGTCGTCCCACGATTGAACACGTTCGAACAGACCATCGTACATCGCGAGATAACACGTGGGACACACGACAGCTGCGATTTGATTATCGCCGGGCACGGGATTGAATGCCGACCGCGTAGATTTGGGGTTCGGGATAATCCGAGTCATGTACGATCCGGGCAGTGCCATTGGTGGACTGTCTTCAAGTTCCTCATCCACCAGAATTTCATATCGGCTGATTCGAGTTTCAGGGTCGCGGAAAACGAGGTAGGTACCATCGAGACGCTCGTCAATGGACACGAAGTTGCCACGCTGCCAAGGACGGCCGAGCAAAATATCGAACGGCGGGTTTTCTCCAACCCAGAAATTTCCATTCGTCAGGATTGTGCCTCCAACAGTGATATGCACGTCTCGTAGGTAGCCTCGGAGCTCTTTGGCACCACCGTTTGCATCTCCCATGGTAATATGGCGAGTAATGTCCATCGAAGTCTGCGACATGTGTTTGCGCCAAGCCGCCCGGGAAACTATGTTGAGCATAGACCCCGTGTCTACGATAGCTACAACCGTTCTGCCTTGAATCGAAATCTCGATGCGGATAAGCTTCTGACGGTCTTGCGTGATGAACGAGGTTGCGACGATAGCGGGAGTTGAAGACGAGCTCGAGGTAGGTGTGTCTGCGAAATGAACATTGCGTGCTTGATTTTTCAAACGTAGTGCCTCGATAAGAGCGGCAGAGACGCTAGGGGCGACTGCGAGCAATTGTCCTGCAGACACAGACAGGGGCGCGTCCAGAATGGAGTTGAGAATATGCTGTGGATCAACGTGCGATGAAACAGCTGATTGTCTCGGACCTGGCCGCTTGGAGATTTTTGGGGTCTGCGGTTGCGTATTGGTCGTTTTAAGAACCGGCTCGGCAACGTCTTCCATGATGGAATCCTCGTTGGAAAAATCGATTCGATCCTCCACCACGTCCACAGGCGTCTGGACCGCCGTTGAATCCTCAACGGGCTCAGCCTTGACTTTGCCTTTCGAACCCGAAGGCAAGAGACCTTCCAACGGAGCACCAGTATTCTTGACTTGCGAACGAGTATTGGGGTGCCTGGTGTTTGGATAGGGGGCCGGACGTTCGGGACGGTCCGATGACCGTGTGACTGCAAATATTTTTGCCAGCTCGCCGTCGGTGGTATTCGCCTGAACATAAACTGGTATGATGTCAGGGTCTTCAATCGCTTCGGCAGCATTGCACATGCTAATGGGAATTTCCGGGGAGAAAACCAAGTTATTGACAGCAGGCGGCGCCGGCGGAGCAGCAGGTATCTGGCGTTGACGTATATAAGCGTCGTACAGCGTCTCGTTCTGCTGATTGAAACGACGCAGTAACCTGCCGTCGGGCCATTCCACTCCTCCTCTTTCACCGCGTCTCAGTTCACCTCGCGAAATGATTTCTCCCAGCTTGGCACACTCGTAAACCCCGTGTCCACGAACACCGCATCCAAAGCAGGTACGCTCTTCGGGACGAAGCTGGGGGCGGACGGCGTTCACATTTGCGTTGGGGTTTGCACCGAAATGGTCTGCCTGCGGAGCGGCGTACTGGTTACCACGGAAGTGATTCTGAGGAAGAGGTGGCTGCGGTCTAGCGATAACGATGGGTGCGCGAATACAATTCACGGCGTGCGGGTCAAGCGTGGTAGCTTGGTAGTACAAGTAATTGTACTCGGGGTCGTTGAGGGTCATACGACTCATTTTCTTGATGAGGTCTCCGACTTGGTCGGTTGTAGTCGTCTTCGGCGTCTTGGGAGCTGCAGGTGTAGCGGGAGTATTCGTAGTAGGCACTGGTGCAGCAGGTGTGTCTCTTGTCCCACGCTTGCGCCGTTGCTTAGTCTTTTTCTTTTTAGACTTCTTGCGCGCCTCTGCATCCGAGTCAGAAGATTCCGACGACTCTGCATCGCTGTCCGAATCAGAATCATCGGAGGAAGAATCATCCGAGTCAAGGTCGGCGTCAAAACGACCGCGTTTGAGCTTGGTTTCGACAACCTTGATCACGTCCTCCCGTTTGAACGGAGTGGCCATATCAAGAGCGGGGTCCTGAGCAAGCAAGCGCTCCTCAACGCTGTGACGAAGGGCGGAATGCATTCCCTGCCAGAGGTAACGATTTGCCTCCGTGTCCGTGATGAGCTTCTTGTTCTCGAGCCAACCCGAGACACGAATGTATTGGCGATAATATTTGCGCCAGTCGCTCATGGACTTGATGGGACGCTTGCGCCACTTGTCGGTCAGCCTGACGAGGTCGCTGAACTTGTGGCGCTGGGCGTCTTTGTCGGCGTCGAAGATGGAGATCATATCGCTGACGAGGAGGGCCCAATTCGGAGTGGAGTAGTTCTTTAATCCTTCGAGGATATGAACGACTTTGCGGGAACAGTACATTTCGAGCGACTCGATGCGCTCCACGTTGTCGCTGACGTTGTTCTCGACAAACAACTTTTCGACATGGTTGAGAAAGCGGACAACGTCCTGGGCTTTCCCGGTGAATTTCTTGGGAGCACCACGAGCTTTCAACGCCGGCATGTCAATTTGACTGCGTGGGCGCGTAGCGGCGGGGAGATTGGTAGCCATGGTATTGCAGAAGGAAGGGGGTTCGGGAGTATAAGGCGGTGAGTTGCTGAAGATAGTGTGTGGTTCGAGACTGATTTGTTGATTCTAGAAAAACCCCCCCGCGGTGGGCTCCAGTTGTCGATACGTATAACAAATACTCCGAAATATCGTCCTGGCTTGACTTTGGCCACGATACTCGGTGAGTGGGGATCTAGACCAAAAGAGTGCTTGCAACCGTCCAACTATCTGGAAAGCGAACTCGAATGGAGAAAGACAGATGTCTTTTGGGAGTGGCGGAATGTACGTGGTACGTGGGTTGTTTCGTGATACGCGAAATGAGGTACTGAAGTCCTGTAATAACAGAACGTCAATGGATACGACGAAGAATGTACTCTTCGTGAGTAGATTCGAGCGAGTAAGACGGGAGGGCAAATATGGCAGAAAGCAGAGTCGTAGGAGGTTATTCTCTCCTTGGACAGATGTTTGGAAGCACTAGGCAAATTCTCTTTGCGATAGAGAATGATGGGTAGAAATGTGACATTTCACTACTACATACATCTTGGCTTATATACGGCCAGAGACCCAAAATAGAGGAAACAAACAATGAAACAATGAAAATGCAACCAAGAGATTATCAGTGGATAAAACGAAGAGCCAGTGTAAATGGGGATGTTCCTGAATGCAGGGGTGACCGTGTAAAAATCCAAAAGAGCCCAGGAATTCGGTAGCGGTCGTGCGTCCAATAGAAAGTCGAAACGCAGAGTCATCTGCCCATTTTGTCCGCATGGTGCCCGGAAATGTATTTCTTGCGGCGGCTCGGGGTTCTAATGAATGCAGGGTCACATGCTTCCATAGAGAAGTAAAAGGTTTAGGGTATAGGTCGGGCGGCCGAGCGAAACGATGTTTTCCAAAACCCGATCGGAAATTGCCGAACACTTTTCCATGGTTCGATCCCAGCCGTGTGCATGCGCGCACAACTCATATTCCAGTAGAATGAAACATATGGAATCACTGGCACATTGGAAGGAATCGTGAATGGATTGTGGATGTGAGGGAATGGCAGTTCCGAGGGTATTTTCATGTAAAACCATGAAATGGTGTCACAGCGCATAGCTGCAATTTGCCTATCCATAGAAACAAGGACCCAGAATCCCCGCTTCCAGAGTTCCTCCTCCGCCGTCGGCCTCGCGCCCCGCGATCGCGCGCGGTGAACGCCTACGTCCTGTGCCAACCTCAGGCCCAGACCGATGAGAGCCCAGCATGCGGATGGTGTCGAGGGTTCGAGGAAGATCGTCGCAAGCTAAGTACAGAGTCCATCAGAGCGAAATCGAATAAGGGGGAGAAGCGACAAACAGCGTAATATTGCAAATGGTACAGCTTCGGCGGGGAGAAGAAGTGGTTGATAGTTTGAGGGACCTGGTCAAAATATTTCCACCCACAGCGCAGAGACTCCTCCTCCGGTCCTAACACACTGTGATCGTCGGAATACCGCGAACCAATGGCGCACACGAGGAGGAGGACGGCGCCGAAATCGGGGTCGGTCGTGTGTAAATTGTCTTTGATGCATTTCTCTAGCGTCGGTCTGTGGAGGACCGGATAGAACAGGTTGACGTTGATGAAATATAGATTGATGAGAGAGGCAAGGAGGTCTTGTTCTGGGAAGGCCAATGCCCCCTCGTGTGGGACTTTATCTTTTGTCTTGAAGCGCAGTGGCATCAGCAGATTTCACGACACAGTGAAGAACGTACAGGACTGTAGGACCAAAATTTCATACGTCGCGACTCCCAGTGGAGCTCCTTCTCCTCATATTCTTGTCGGAGAACGACCACCGCCTTGGTCAACATGCTAGCGCTCGACTTGTCTTGAAACCGCTGGTGGTGTTCATTGAGTTCGAGATCGTCAATGTCCTTCTCCAGCTGGATATGCTCGAGATCTTCGGGGTGCGGTCCAGGGGGCCCGGAGATGCTCATAGCTCTGATTGTGAGAGCGGCAAGCTCTACACCGGGTCCGACGTCGGTGGTCGCCAAAGAATTTGAGGCCCCGAGAACGGCGGAATCGGCGCTCCATCCAAACTCCGGCGCGTCTTTGCCCGAAACCTACTGCGGATGTGAGTCAAACTACAAACCTCTTGGAATCCTTTCCTTGCGCAGAAGCTGCTCTGTCTTCTCCAACCGTGCCTCCAAGCCTTGAACGTAGCTATTCGATAACCTCCAGCATATGTAGGTATACGGACGATGTGACTCACGTTTCCCGTTTTGCGACAGCCCCATAGTAAGTGCACGGGACACCATTCTCTACGCATGTACTGCATCTGTGCTCTGACATGCGCAGTCCGTCGCCTGGTAATAACGGAGATCAGTACCTGTAAGCAAAGGGAATGCGGAGTACTGACACGCTTCTGCGAAGTTGGCTCAGTCGTGGATGAAGGGTTAATACGACGAGACGCACTTCGTTTGCGTCTGCACAAATCGCAGGCACGTTGAACCCGCCTTTTCTTGGCTGGTACAGCAGAGTGGTCAGAGGACATGGTGGGAGAAGGCAAGATGCTGTGCGAGGTGCCGTGATTAGGGAATCGATCAGATACCACAATCGTACCAAACATCATCACGCTTCACCTGCCCTTTTTCATGAAACCCACAAGCGCAACGCCATCTGAAGATGCAATGAAATCAGGCTCTGTAATCCAAGTCTTCGTTGAACCAAATACTCCTCGAGGCCTCAAGCTCAAGACTCATAGCCCTTTCTTTTTGGTTCCCGAGTAAGCATGGCCTTTCTGCTTGAAATAGTGTCCACTCCAAAGCCACTAACTAAAATCCAACGTCAACGTGGGGTAAGAAACCCGCTCTCAATCAATGAGATACAAGGTTCTACTTGAGAGAGCTGGTGGTTCGAATCCACCTGATGACATACTGCTGTTCTCAACATTCCTCTTTTGAGCCCCAAGACACCGCAATCGTAGTCAATCCAAAATTCGTAAGTACCCTGAAGGAAGTAGTACGGCTTCCACTGACGTCCGAACTAATCCAACAGTCAACGTGGGGTAAGAAACCCGCTCGCAATCAATGGAATAGCATGTTCTACTTGGAGGGCTGGTGGTTCGATTCCACCCGAGGACAAAATTCTCTCCAACATCAGTGAGATACTGCTAATACTCGTACCCCTTCTTTTTGTTCCCGAGTAAGTACATAAAGTCTAGCCTTACCGCGCAGAGTCGCTTCTACTCCACTGACGTCCGAAATTCAATCGACTGGTCAACGCCGTCCGACCGTCAACGTGGGGTAAGAAACCCGCTCGCAATCAATGGAATAGGATTTTACAGCCTAATTGAGACTCGGGAACTGGTGGTTCGAATCCACCCGCGGACCTGGGGCATTCGTAGTCTCGGGACCAGACTCTAGTACAACTGACGATCAAGTAGTTTCGTATGAATGCGACCCATGTGCATACTCATTCCAAACCGAAATACAGTGCCAGCGTCGAGCGAAAGAGAAAACATACACAGTCATTCTCAAGCCAAAATGCTTCCCGAGTAAGTATAGCCCTTGCCGTTGAAAGTCGCGTCTACTCCACTGAAGTTCGAACTAAATCCAACGTAAGAAACCTTGGTCTTCCCGAGTAAACTCACCCAATTTTGTCCACCCCGGACAGTCAAACTCGAGCTACCTAGCCTCCAATATTTCGACTCGATCACGATTCCTCACTTGTTAGGAATCGTTCTTTTTATCCCCCCTTTGCCATCAAAATACCTCCCCACATGACCTCGCCACCGGCTGATTGTCGGAATTACCGCCGGCATCTCCCAGTGATAAGATCTTGGTGACCCGCGTTCGGATGTGGCGATTGCCGCCCCGGCAACTCTGATCTGAATTGATCGCAGAGTGACTGACCTCGGCCTGCCCACCGGCATCATCGAGTCGTCGAAAATGATTCGGCCGCATATGCCACTGTTATTACTCGGCTGCCTGGGGTTTACATTTGATTATGCTTGCCCTGGGTGTCGGTATCACTTCGGCTTGTCTCGGCATCCATGTCCCCAATTGCAACTCCGGTTCACTCGAGTCAGGTCACAAGAGGCACAAATTCGAACGAAGAATCGGACTGCGTCCTGGGACGAGCCTGAGCCTTGATTTGAGCAAGCAATCCCCTTGTTGCCAGTCCGGACCGTCCGGTTGCGATACAAGCCGACGACGGAAACGTAAGTACTTGTGTTGATCGATCAAGCAAATGAGCCATTTGGAATGTGGTTGATGTGGGTGAGAGCATGACTCACTCAATTCGGCAAACGTACAAACGTAGACTCTGTAGAACGAAGAAGCGTACCCGTCCGCCGTAATGTGGAAGATCTGAACCGGAGGTGAGTGAGACACACATCAATTATGAAGATTCCAAAGCTGGAATCGTGCCTGCCATGCGGAGCCACTTCAATGGCCTCAAGTGTATGGGACGCTGGGTGCGTATCGTAATGTCTACTGCGAGAGGTTGAAACCTTTCTTTTAGTCAGTCCCGAGTGGTTTCCCATCCTTTCCGTACCATTCGGTGCGATCGATGTCCGTCTCTGTGCCAATGCTTTTCGCGAACTGAAGTGTGGCCTTTCCGCTCAAAGTAGCCTCTATTCCACGCCCATCCCAACTGAAATCCAACAGTCAACGTGGGGTAAGAATTTAAACCCGCTCCCAGGCAATGGTCCACTGCTGTCAGAACCAGAGTTGGTGGTTCGATTCCACCTGAGACATGAATGAGAGACAGTGGACATTTTTGACGCAGGTACCGCGCGCATACTCATTCCAAAGCAATTACAAAGGGAAACACAATGCCAGCCAAGAGAAACACAATAGAAATTTCTAGACAAGTCATAATACCGGGACCCTTCCCTTTCTTTTTTCTGGTCCCAAGTGAGTATGGCCTTGCCGCTCAAAGTCGATGTCGCCACTACTCCAAGGCCACTCACGTCCGAGATTCAATCCAACAGTCAACGTGGGGTAAGGAACCCGCTCCCAATCGATGGGATAGAATGTTGACGCCTACTTGAAGAGCTGGTGGTTCGATTCCACCCGAGGACATAAGGACTTTCTGTGCGTTTCGATTTTGACGCAGATGAGACCTAACGATAGCCTCAACACAAGAGTGATTCCAAAACCAAGAGACTACCAGTCGTCGTATCCTTCCTTTTTCATTGTTCCCGAGTATTTGTGGCTCTTACCGCTCAAAGTCATGTCTATCCCACTGACGTTGAAACAGATCCAACAGTCAACGTGGGGTAAGAAACCCGCTCCCAATGAATGGAATAGGAAGGATGTCGCAGTCTACTTGAGAGAGCTGGTGGTTCGAATCCACCCGATGACATGCCGGCGCTGTCAGCGTTTCTGTGCGATTATTTTTAGTGTTGACTTGAAAACGCAATTCATTCCAAACCAAAAAAGACTACCAATACTCGTTGAATAACTCGTAGCAAGAGTCAATGTGGGGTAAGACACCCGCTCCCAGTCAATATTATGGCAGGATGGTGTAGCCTACTTGGAGAGCTCGTGGTTCGAATCCACCCGATGACATAGGGCGCAATATTCATTGACTTTTTGACGCACGTCCACCAAGTAAAACCCAATAGTCATTCCAAACCAACGCCTTACTAGTACTACCAATACTCATACCCCTCCCTCCCCTCCTCAACACAACCCTCCGCCTCCCGCCTCCCCCTCCCATGAGTCTGACGCACACTCTTAACAGAATAAACACTCCCCCCACTCTCCCTCGCCACATTCGGCGGCCTCTTGATCAACGGCGCCTCCGAACACCTCGACACACCCCCAATCGACACCCCATTACCACCCTCCAAAGTCGAAATCGTCAACGCACCCGTCGACTCTCCCCAATCCGTAGCTTTCCCAATCCCATAATACGCAGGATCAGGAACGTTCAACCGCCCAGAATCACTCATCCTCGAAGACGCAGCCGAAGACGAAGAGAAGGATCCATCCCACCCGCGGAATCGAGCCCACCCAGCCTCCCTCCTCTCCCTCGCCATACTCGGCGCGCGCGTAAGCCGGTCAACGTCATCCTCCACCACAGGACTGAGCGCCCCACCACGAACGCCCGTGACAACTTGCAGCGCACCAAGTACACTCGCACGTAAAGCCTGACCCCACCCTCCTTCCTGCTGCTGTGGTTGTTCGGCGGGTGGAAGATCATGATTCCGATTACGCGGCGTAGATTCAGGCGCACCCAACGTACCCCACCCGCCTTCGAGCGTCCTATACGGCTCCTGATACCCCTCATCCGCATCATGCGCATTAGCAACCCACAGAGGCCCCAAAGTCGCTGCACTATGCGAAGTCGAGCGTATACTCCCCGTCCGACTACTCTGCTGACGAACGACGCTCTGCCTTTGACACGGATGCACGGGTAGAGGACGACCACGAGGAGTAGCAGACGTCATCGCTCCAGGAGGCGGTAGTGGTAACGGGCTCTGCGTACGCGGACCAGGGAGGATCATCGGGGGTATGAACATCGGGGCAGCACCAGCAGGAGGAGGGAGTGGATACGCCGTGATTTCAGCGAGAGGAGGGTGCGTGTAGCCGTCGACGAAGGGATTCGAGTTATCCTCGGGATTCGTGTGGGCTGGATCGACAGAGGCACGGTGTGGATGAGGCGCGCCGAATGGAGTCTGATACGGCAGGTCGGAGCTGGCGAGAGAGTGGGCTGTTGACGGACGTCGGGCGATAAAGCTCTCGCTACGCTTGGGCTCTCCGACGTCACGGTCACCGGTGAGGGAATACACCGAATGCACGGGAGGCGGGATCAAGCCTCCTCCTTGGCCCTGCTCCTCACCCTCCTTGGGCTCCCGGTCGACGTCGAGCACGACGGGGTCCCATCGGATCTTGTCGACAGCGCGATTGCGAGTAGAGCGCAGACGGACAAAGTACGCAATGGTGACGCAGATGCAGGCAACCCCGATGAGCGTGCCGAGGGCGATGGCTGCGTCAAAGGGGACGCCATGCGAAAGGGTCTGGGGGCCATTACCGCTGCTTGACGCGGAAGGAGAGGCGAGAGCGACGGGCGAGGGCGAGGAGGAGGATGATGGAGCTGACGAGGAGGCTGCGCTCGAGCTGGGGGCACTCGAGGAGGAAGGGAGGGCAGAGGAGGGCAGCGAGGATGATGACGTCGTCGAGAGCCTGGACACACTCGTCGCAAATGACCGCGTATGACTCCTCGTGTGATGCCGCGTGGTCTCAGAACTCGGCACGAGTGGGGGTACTTGCTGCGGTGCCTGAGGCGCATGCTCCTGGGGTAAGACTTGCGAGGGTGGAGCGACGTAGTATGGGACGTCTGCATCCAGGACAATGTCAGACTCGCCCGATGGAAGACCACTGATTTCGAGCTGAGGCGTGGGGTAGCGTAGGTGCAGTGTGGATCGTCTTGGCATGCCAGTGGGAGACTTTTTGGGACTCGGCGGGAACGTAGAATGCGTGAAATATCTCGTAGAAGAGATGAGGTGTGGTAGAAATGGGATCGGTCGACCTGCGACGATGTTATGGGAAGAGAGAAGAGATGGAAAAAGGAGGCTGACCGTGTCTCGATCGTCTCATGTGTCGACTCAGCCCCTCCAGCACTCCTCTCCTCCGCTCTCGTGTCCAATGTCCATCACCATTCGGGCATCGACCAGGGTCCAGCAGGCTTACTCATTGGCTTGACCTTGACGAATTCTTGTCCAATGCGAGCGTCTACTTCATCGTGCTACGCACATGGTGCCAAGGGTAGCTGCGAGAACCGAGGCAGTCGATTGGTGGCATACGCAAGGCGTACGTCGGAGACAATGGACTTGCCATGGACGGCGGTGAAGAGGTGGATACAACGGATCACCTTTTGGTCCGAAGCGGATGCTCTCTCTTCTTGACCACGACCACGACAATCTTACATACGGGTCTCACTCCTGCCCTGGGCCTCTCTGTACTTCCCAACATGCCTCGGGAAACTCTCTGCGGAAATTTGGTGAAAGTCGTGCCTTGATTCTTGAACCGATTCAATCGAATGCCCCAGATAACTGGCCATGTTACACTCTCCAATAACTCGACGACCTCTCCAAAGTCATCTCAGCCCTTATGTCCGGCAAATCCATATACCGCCAGCTCCCTCGTTCGACTCGAGAACCGGCCATGAGGGTAGTTTTCCACGGGCACAACTCTTTTGCTTTGCCTTTTGCTGTCAACATGGCTCTCCAGCTTCCGCGGAGTACTCCTTTCTTGAACCACCCATCCTTTCAAATGGTTCCTGAAACAAATACCCATCAGTATCTGGAATCGGCCTCGGCCTCGGGCTCTTAGCAGAACTCATCTCGTTTCCGCATCCTCACCGGGCGACTCGCAGCCACTCCTCTGAGGAGGTCCGTTCTGATTGACTTGACTCTCTTACACGCTGCAATCCCTCGAGAATCGCCAACCTCAAGTTGTCCCAACTCCCCTCCATATCGCGAGCTCCCTCGTTCGAACCGACGGCTGGCCTGGTGTTTAGACTGGTGATCGTCACGGGTCTCCCGCGGGTATTTGCGAGACGACCCGTACCCGTACCCGCTGAAACCCGTACCCGCGATGACGGGTACCGGTCTGGCGGCGGGTCGGCGGGTGACCCGTGACCCGTGGAACCCGCAGTGGATTTGTGAGCTGCTGGTGGGTTCAGTGACTGAAATCATGCATGAAGCACTGAAATATGCCTACAGGATGCATAAGTTTCCGTGGAATCGCTGGGAAGTGAGCACAATCAAATGCCGAGTTCAATCAATCACCACTGATTTATCTTGGATCAAGCGGCACAGTGCCGGCAGTTCACCGGCGGCGTCATCGGCATTGATTTCCACCGTTCCAGTCAGCCCTCGTCTTCAGCGTGCTCGCGCAAGGCGTATTCGGCGGTGTCTGTGCTATTCCCACGGGTTGTGGCGGGTACCCGCGGGTCTGCAAAAAATTCAGCTGCCGACCCGGACCCGTACCCGTAGGTACCCGTACCCGTGACCCGCGGCGGGTTGCCCTACCCGTGACGAACACTAGTTTAGACTCGTCTTCACTTTTGTTTTCCCCGGTGGGGCTGTCAACACGCGTGTTCTACCTTCCTTGTCTGTCGGTGTCTTACAACTTGTATACTGAGTAAACCCCTTCTCACACCATTTCCGATTCAAGCCTTTAACTCTGAAAGGCAGTCTCTTCCCTGTTCAGCATCTGCTCCTTGGCTTATCCTGCGCCAGCGTCACTCGAGGACTAATTACGGATGAAGTTGACGCTCTCTCTCGCGGAGTTGGAGACAACTCTCCTATCCGGCAGCCCTACGTCCTGCGAACTCCCTCGTTCGACTCGAGAACCGGCCATAGCCATGTTCAATGTGAAGAATTCCCTTTTTGGCGGGACATATTGGCTTGCGCCGGCGCTAATTGGCTTGTTTCGGGCGTGGGCGTGCATTTTGGTGTCATCACCCGCTCCCGCCCGGCTAATTGGGGTGCACGCCACTTTGTTAGCTCATCGACCACGACAATCTTGTCTCACCCTCACCCTGGGACTCTGACTGAACGTTACTCGCTAGACTGTTCACGGAAATAATTTGAATGGAATAACTACTTTGGTCATTTGTCCCAAGAACTCTGTTCTAATTCACCGATCGACTCCCCCATCGTTCGATTCGAAGGCTGGCCTTAATTCGATCCGTTTCTCGATCCTTTTGTCTCTCTTTGGGCTGTACATGTCAACGTATTCGCTCGTTCTCCCTGTGCCCGATACCAGATACAGCAAACTTCTCCGAGTCAAGCCGTTTACGACGGAAGGCCGATTGCACCCGATAAAGTCCGGAATCTAACATCGCATCGTGACCGTCACGGCGCCTTTCCCTATCAACTTCTCTTTGGAAATCGTGACTCAATCGAATACCCCGACCCGGAGTCACTCGTTTCAGGGACTATGGTCTGGTCCACCGACTTGTACACGCTGTAATCGCTCGACGCTCTCATACAAAGTCGTCTCACCTCTCCTGGCCGGCAGCCCTGTATACCGGAGCGAGCTCCCTTGTTCGACTCGAGAACCGGCTCTAGCCAATGTTCAGCCACCTTTTCATGTAACGTCGACATGGCGTATCCTACCTTAAGCTTTGGCCCTCGAGAGTATATATTGTGCTTGAACCATCCATCTTTGCGAATGATCCCTGGAACAAGTTACAAGTACCGAGCCTCTAGGAGGGATACTCCAGGACCGGCCTCTCAATTTGCCTTTCTGGCGTTCTGATTGTAATCCAACGATCACCATCCTAGCCTCCACAGCGTGCAGAGCCCGCAGAATCCGACTGTGCGCCTGCCAGTCTCTCGTTCGATTCGAAGGCTGGCCTTTTCCGTGACAACCTTGACACTCTTTTGTTGGTTGTCTCGCTTTGGTCCGTCCACCGCTCTTCACTGCGTTCCGCACCCCCGTGCACTGACATGTGGCTCCATGAGTCCATCCCACGTCCAGCCTGGGTCCATCACTGATTGACGTCGGTCTGTCCCCGTGGACAGACCGAGATGGACACACGCTGCCAGACGTCTGGCTCCTTGAGTGCAGCTCACTTTTCGGGCTGTGTCCACCCTCCGTCTCCCCCTGCTTAGCTCCCTCTACCCTCCATGCACTGGTGCCTGCACTGGGGTAGCCACAGCCTATCAGACTGCTGTGTCCACGAGGGTAGACACAATCTCTGTGCACGAGGGGTGGGCACGCAGTGCTTCTCCTTCGTCGCTCATGCCTGTCTCACTCGTCCAGCTGGGCCTCTTTCTGCACTTCTGACTCAACACCGGCTGTTCCGTCAAACTGTATGGAAATCGCGCCTTTCAAATCCGTTGGCCATTTTGCTCTGTTTTGTTCCACGGAGTCGGACATCCTGCAGTAACTCGAGGGTTTCCCAAAAACACCAGTCCCTCAATCTCTTCTCCCGGCCGGCAAACATACCGCTAGCTCCCTCGTTCCACTCGAGAACCGGCCATACGAAGCTGCGAAGCAGCCCGGTTAGCCCAATTTTTTTTTGCCGTTGACATGGCCTCTCCAACCTTGCGCTTTGGCTCTCCATTTCATCCGCAGAGGATTCTTATAGGCCAAGTCACAAGAAGTGCACCGCGCCTCTGGGAGGGAATAGAAGCCTTACTTTCCACATGGCTTTCTGGCGTTCTGGCGTTCTGATTGTAGTCCAAAGACCAACATATCTTACCAATGCACAATCCGACTGCGCGGCATCTTACAACTTCGCCGCCGGGCTTTTCTTGCCCTACCAGTCACAAGTACCTCTCGTTCGAGCCGAGACTGTCCATGAAGTAGGCCGATTTTAGCAACTCTTTTGGCCCTCCAAACTTGGAGACCAGCTCTTTCAGTGCTTCGATTCGATTCGAGTTCAAACGTTCAAGGCTCGGCGTGCTATTCGTTTCCTTGGCTTTTCGGCGCTCTGGCTTCATACTTTATGTCATCATCACCATGGCGACCCACTCCTTTCTGGATTCCTGCAACAAACACTTGTCTGCAACCCCGCCACCCCGAGACAATCCGAGACTATCCATACTGAAAGGTTTATATTTTGGCCCGCATCGGATGCCCTCTCTTCTCGACGACGAGACTCTTGTTCCTTATCTCACATACCTGACTCCCACATTCGTCTCGCTTCTCTGCTCGGGCTCCTCTTGAAACTCGCTGTGGAAATCTTACCTCGAATTGTTTGTCCCAAAGACTTTCCACTGACTCGAACGTACACTCGACTCTCGAGTCTCCAATACCTCAATGATACCTCAAATGTCGTCCCAACTTTCCTGTCCGCCACGAGCATACAGTCACTAACGGCTGAGCGAAACAAAGAAGAAGATGGGGATTTTTCGGGACAACAACAAGGCCGATTCTTGAGGGGTAAATTCTATCATACAGAACACGATCTTGGCTATAATTTGATACTGTGGTTTCCCCATTTTGACCAAGTCTTCGTTGAGAATCGTCCACATCTTTCCGCACTGCCAAAAGCGGTCATTTACACCACAACGAAACAACGGTTTCGGGCCATTCCGGCCGCACTCCGAGTTGATATTGGGGAACCAAAACCTGGGATGGTCTATCCCAGTCCCCTAGAATATGCACTGATCCTGGGAGTGTCCATGAACAGTGCCGGTTCAAATATTACTGATTTCACAGTGTTGCGGGCGGGTGTCAGAATTACCATTTCGGGCCCATGTTCACATGCTGTGACCTATCCCATCGTGTTCCCAGACCTCAAAAACGGGGGTCAGGAGTCCTTCTGATGCCATCATACATCGAGTTCCACGCTGTTTCGCCGCGTGGTATGTTTCGGCCAGCGGTCAGCGACTGTACCTCGTTCGACCCAACGAGAACCGGCTATGTCAACGAATCTTTTTCAGTCGACAGCTACGAATGTGTCTTGACTACCATCGGCTCGTTCATTCAGTCCAAATTGGCCTCCTGCTTGCTAGTGGCTAATTCAATGCTTATCCGCATTCATGTGCAGGTTCAATGTGTCTTTTTTGTGCGACCCATCTAACCCGCACAGTCGAAATATCCTCGTACACATTCCAGCCTCTCTCGTTCGATCCCGAGACTGGCCACATGCACGGGGGGCAAAAGCCAGCGCACGTCAAAGAGCGTGCCCTGAAAGAGGGTTCCTTTGACGTTTACCTTACGAAGACATTCTGTTTTTTTTTTTTTTTGGCGGTGTTGCCATGGCGATAGTGGACTGACGGTCCACGTCAAGCCCAAGTCAAAGAAACCTTCTTTCATTGACGTGCCTTGGCCTTTGCCCCCCGTGGTGGCGGAAACTCAATTTTTTCCGTCGACATGACCTGTATGGCAGGTCTGTGTGAATTGCGACAAGTATGATGTCTTCGTGGGCGGACAATCTCGTTGGCTAACCTCAATGGAGACGAATATCTGTCGATAGAACCCGTTGACGTGTCAAATTGTCCAGACAATGACAGCCTGACACGATGCATGTTCGGACAGGCGCCGACAAGGCGCTAACCCGGCGCGTTGGCGCGTACCCCGATCTGGCGGAGGGGATTGCTGCCTCGGAGCGAGGTATACTCTATTTATGAGGCAGCAAAGTTACTCATTCGTTCATAGATTAGTGCACTCACTGACAGGAATGTGGAAATGAGAGTCCGACGGTATGTGTTTTTTTATTTTTTTTATTTTTGGAGCGTTATACAATGTATAGAAGTCCGACGGTATGTGGATTGTGAACATTCGAGAGTGACAGTTGGACAGCTGATAGCCGCCCATTTTGGGGTATATAATGAGCTTGTGACAGCAATGCCCAAGAGCTGCCACCCACACACTGTCACCATGCCCCAATTGTGAGTTGAAATTATTGTGATTTACGACTGCTTATTCTTGATAGTATTCATGTCCACAGTAATAGGAGCCCGTCTCTGAGAATCATTCCACTGACCAGTTTCACAGACATTCGAATCACCTCGGCAGATAACCCACATCCTGATCTCATGAAAGGGATGAAAATGTTTGCTCAACTCATAGTCAAGAATTCCATTGTCCAGCGAGCTGTGTCAGTGGAACAAGAGAAAAGTGGCAGTTCTCCCACTTGGAAAGTCAAATTTGACTGTGATCTGTAAGGATATGTCTTGATTGGATTTATGACCGGTCACTGATACTCTGCAGCCCCTCCAATGCATACTCCTTCCACATAGCCATCATGCGTGAGGTGGAGGAAACAATCCGAATTCTTGGACATACTGAGATTTTGCGCAGTAAGGCCCTGGCCTGCGCAGAACAGAAAGAATGTGAGGCATATGCACAGCTCAGCCATACCAATTCCTGATTCATGAGATGTTGCATAGCATTCAGTGTCTCAATTACCAAAGTCAACACTGATGGTCCTTTGCTCAAACTGTCCATCGGATTCTCCACTGTCACTCATGTCTCAAGCATTGAACATGGCCCTGGGGTGCAAAGTGAGCTTCATTCCGACTAGAAGAATAAAACTCAAGTGAATACAGTTGGTCCAGCAAATGGCCCGATTGTTCCAATATCTGATATTATATATCTCAGGGACAAGCTTCTGGAGATGCAAGCACAAAAATCACCAGATTTCCGAGCAATACAGATGCTGCACGAAAGCTTGCTTTTCCTTTTATCCGGCAGCCCAGAGCGGGGCAAATGGCTCAACATTCTGGGGGATATTTTCCTAAAGCAATGGCAAACCTCACAGAGGATGATGGTCTTGAATCAGACAGTGCTGGCCTACGATGATGCAGTGCGAGATCGCAAAACAGATTCCAGTTCTCTGTATGATCTCGGTGTTGCCTTGTGGTATCGTGCGGAAGCACGGCATAGCAGTCAAGACATGAACAGAGCTGTCCAGGTGATGCAGGAAGTCTCAGACACCACTCCTGACAGTCATGATACCAAGCCCCAACGTTTGAGCATCCTTGGAGGCTGTCTTCTTACACGATTCTTGCAGCAGGGAAACATATCGGACCTGCATAGGTCTGTGCTGTTGCGGGAAAGGGCGGTGCAGCTTACACCTGATGGTACATCCTCCAAGCCTTCTTGGTTGACAAATCTAGGAGCTTCTCTTGGGACACGTGCAAAGCATCTTGGTAGCCTGGAAGATATGCACCGATGTGTTTCCGTCTGTGAGAAGGCTGTCCAGCTGACAAAAGATACTCAACCGGAGGAAATGGCTGGCCGAATGGGGAATCTAGCCCTGGCTCTTGACTCCAGATATGCAAAATTAGGAAACATCAATGATCTTCAGAAGTCTGTGGTAGCACATGAAAATGCTGCACGCATGATTCCAGATGGAGACCCTGAGAAAGCAGCATTCTTAAGCAACCTTGCAGCCGCACTTGCAAGTCTGTTCGGATGCCTGGGTAGCGCAGACCATTTACATCGGTGTATTGCTGCTGGGGAGGATGCCCTCCGGCTAACGCCGGATGGCCACACATCCCGAGCAACCCGCATGTCCAACTTGGGAGGTTATCTATTAACCGAGTTCGAGAATTTCGGTGGCTTGCACATTATTCAGAGATCTGTGTCACTCCGTGAGACTGCTGTGCGAATCACTCCTGTTGAAATCCCAGACAGGCCAATGATGCTAGTCCATCTTGGTGAGTCTCTGGATGCGAGATTTAGACATCTGGCAGACTGGGATGACCTCAATCGTGCTGTATCAGTCGGCGAAGAGGCTGTGCAGCTGACTCCAGATGGGCATCAGCACAAAGCAAGTCGTTTGACCCAACTTGGAGGGGCACTTGCGACACGGTTCGATCACCTTGGTAGCCTGGATGACATTCATAGATCTGTCTCTATGCATGAAAATGCTGTCCAACTCACTCCCAAAGACCATCCCAGATGTGGTTATTATTTCATGAACCTTGGAAATTCACTCATGAGACGATTTGAGGTACTTAGCCACCTGAAGGATTTGCAGAACAGTGTTTCAGCATATGAGAGGGCAGTCAGGCTAGCACCTGATGGTCATCCAGAAAAAGCAACAAGGTTAGCCAGCCTTGGAAGCTGTCTGTACAGGCGCTCTGTGCAGCTTGGTAGCATTGAGGATCTTCATAAGTCACTTTCACTGGCTGAGGATGCTGTGCAGATCGCACCAGATAGTAATCCAGACAAGCCAATGACACTGACCAACCTTGGGGAATTGTTGGTCCAGAGACATCAGAAACTGGGTGACTTGAAAGACCTGCTCAAATCTGTCTCTGTTCGCAAAAAGGCTGTGCAATTGACACCAAATGGCCACCCAAACAAGCCTGTCATGCTGATGAACCTTGGAGCATCCCTTCTCAAAGTATTTTTGTATAACAAGTTTGATATGGATGCCTTGAGAGAGGCCAAGTCTGTGCACCAGACTGCTGCTTGTTTGACTACCGGACCAGCCGATATTCGCTTTGATTCTGCCTCACGATGGGCAATGTGTTGTTCGATGTTGAAACAATCTCCCATGGAAGCTTGGCAAATTGCCTTGAACCTACTTCCAGAGTTGGCTTGGCTGGGACTTTCTATTCCCGATAGACATCGTCATCTTGAAAAGGCTGGATCAATTGTTAGAGATGCCGCTGCAAGCGCCTTGGCTGCTGGCCACCCAGAGACGGCAGTTGAATGGCTGGAACAGGGACGTTCAGTTATTTGGGGACAGCTTCTCAACTTGCGCACACCACTGGATGCTCTCAGGGACAAGGACCCACACCTAGCCGGCAAACTCCTCGCACTATCCGCTCAATTGGAAAGATCTGGAACGAGAAATTATGGAGATACACCCCAGCAGGATTCTGGTCCATCTCTCCAACTGATTGCAGAAAAGGCCTTCGAAGCCGCTCACCAGCGAGACAAACTGCTGAAGGAAATTCGAAAACTCGCGGGCTTTGAACGATTTTTGTTACCGAAAACAATATCAGAGCTTTCCATTGCAGCACACGGAGGCCCAGTGGTCATCTTGAATGTCTCTTCCATGAGCTCCGATGCATTGATTCTTACTCCTGGCATGGAGAATGAGGTCATGCATATCCCTCTGATTGATTTCAAGGAACAATATAACTATGTGGAGGGCCTCGCAAAGTCAATTGGGAAACTTGTGGGACGAAATACCAGGCTGAAATTGAAACAGGAAGACCAGGTCACATCAGATGAACAGTTTCAACACATGCTATCTAGTCTCTGGACTGGAATTGTCAAACCCATTCTGAATGGTCTGGCTTTCAATGTGAGTAGTTTACATTTTCTGAGTTCTCCAAAGGCTGAAGCTCAGATAGACACCACAAAAATCTGCGCAACAACGGATCTGGTGGTGCTTGACTGGATCCCTCGCATTTCTTCCCATTCATGCGGCAGGTATCTATGGCAAGGAGGGAACCCTAGGTTCCAAAATCTCTGATTATGTGATATCATCATACACCCCATCCTTGACAGCCCTAATTGAAGGGCAGCGACCCCACTCAGCCTCCCCGAACACCTTCCAGATACTTGCAGTTGCACAACCTACTGCATCAGGACAGATAGTAATTCCCGAGACAAGGACAGAAATCAAGCATATTGAACGGATTGCTCAAGGCAGGGAGATACCTGTTGTCACTCTCATGGAGAATACTGCGACACTTGCTGCAGTTCAAGAGAAGATGAAAGAGTGCCAATGGGCCCACTTTGCATGCCACGGGGTTCAGAATGCGGATCAACCCACTGAAAGTGCCCTCCTACTTGCCGGAGATTCACGGTTGACTTTGTCCAAAATTATCCAACTTGCTCTTCCCAATGCCAATTTTGTGTTCCTTTCGGCATGTCAAACAGCAATGGGAGATTCCAAGCTTCAGGAAGAATCAGTTCATCTCGCAGCGGGCATGTTATTGGCTGGATACAAAGGAGTCATTGCCACAATGTGGACCATTATGGATCAAGATGCTCCGCAGGTTGCAAAGGATGTTTATGGCCATATGCTGGAGGTATCTCCTCCTGATACTACCAAGGCAGCAGAGGCCCTGCATATTGCGATCCAGAAACTAAGGGAAGGACCCAATGGGAAGTCTTTCCTCCACTGGGTCCCGTATATACATTTTGGTGTGTGAGTTGATTGTACAGTTACAAGTTCATCAGGTAGTTAGTATTTACACAGTGCGGAAATCTGTCGGTCCTTGTTGTGATTACTTATGGGTGGAAGCGAAGAAAAGTAGAATTACTACTGTCGCAAGATGAAGGTCGGTCGCTTGGAATGAAATAAATCAAGAACTGTGTCCCGATGGATCAAAATCTGATGTCAATCGGAAAGATTACCACAGTTGAATCATCAGCTGAATAAGTACCAGCCCGTTGCGAAAAAATCACAGTGAGCACATTCTACCGTGATCCGTGATTTGTATTTTTTACGAATGCTCTGACATGTCAGCCCTCTACTTATACCGCGAGGCTCGAGCTCCTTCGGTCGACTCGAGACGGGGGGATATCAAGCCAGAAAACCTTTTTACCGTCGACATAGCCTCTTCAACCTTGCGCTTCGGCTTTCGATCCCCGTCCGCAGAGTACTCTTTGCCCTTGAACCACCCATATTTGCGAATGATTCCTGGAACAAGTTACAAGTACCGAGCCTGGGCAGAGGTTGCGACCGGGCACCGGGCTCACGCATGTTGCCTCCGGGAGCCCTTGGCGCCGCACGAAGGTGTACATGTAGTGCGGGTTTCGTTGGAGGGAAGAAATTTGGTAGAGTAGCGTGGGGGAGCGGGTGTATCCTGATTCAGGAGGGCCAAGCAAGTCGTCGTCGGACTCGTCCTGAGCGGCGGCGGGTTCGGATTGAAGTGCTGCGAGAAGGGCTTCGGCAAGAGCGCGTTTTTTTTTGCCGCAGATGTGTTTATGTGGTGGGGTACCGTGCTTCCAGTCTATAACCTGACAATCTCTGTGTGGAAGGTTCATCATGTCATGGGTGAGGCAGAACAAAATGACACGCACTTGGAGCAGTAGTACACGAAACGATTGGTTCGTCGACAGGGCCCGCAGACAGAAAGCTTGGCGTGGCCCGCTTCTTTGGCAGACAGACCACACGAGGAACAGACGTCACTTCAGGCAGACACCTATGACCCCCGTATTGGGTTAGTCTAGGTTTCGAATAATGACTTACCCAAAGGGCCTCGGGGAGCACTAACCGCAACCGTGGTACATCCGTGGCGGGTGCATCCGCCGTATTTCTGGCATGTTGGCGGGTGCGTCCGGGGCTTTTGTGGGGCACCAGGGCGGGTGCATCCGGCGGGTCTGCTGTTTCTGTGGACGGATGCACCCGGCTGCCGCGCGGTAGCGCGGCGCGAAAAATTGGTTTCTGGCGGCGTATTGGGTCCCGTTTGACGCCGTTTGCGCGTGTGAGTATCTTCGAGTCCCGCGCGTAGCGCGGGGCGAAAAAATGGGTTTGAGCGCAGAATTCGCGGGGAAAGCGGCTGTTTAGTGGGGCCTCTGGTTGTCTGGCCGTCCGTTATTGAAATAGTCCGTCCTGATCATTGCTGATATTTATTCCATACTACTTATAAGTTCACCAATTCTACACTCTGAATAATGATATTTATGTGAACCACACGGACAAACGTACCGGAGTAAGTATGTTGGCTGGTAGGAAGTAGGAAGTAGTCCACGAGTTACCCGAAGAATGTGATAGCTGATGTAGCGCAACCTCGTATGTAGTGTGTTCATCGGCCCCACTTAAATCAACTGCTCATGGGATTCCTCGCTGCCTTGCTACGTGCTTGATGGATGTGGGTGGACGCGTACTTCAATTAAGAATATATCACACATGGATGACCGTGCCTTGCTCAAAACAGGTCAGGGCGGAGGCGTCCCCCTTGTTCAAAAAGGTTGAGGCGGGTGAGCCCGCCTGGTTCAACAGGATATTGGCGGATGGGTCCGTCTGATTCGAGAAGATAGAGGCGGATGCAACCGCTATGGTCAAAATGATGTCGACGGGCTCGTCCGTCCCATTCGAAGAAATGCAGACGGATGCATCCGGCTTCGTTGAGACAAGTGGGGACGGATGCACCCGCCCGTTCAACCAAACGGAAACGGATGCACCCGCCATATTCAGAACGACTTGGACGGACGCGTCCGTGTCATCCAACATAAATCTTGACGGATGCACCCGCCTCTGGTACAGATTTCAAGGACGGATGCATCCGGTCAACACCATCTGAGGGACGGATGCATCCGTTGAAGTTGTAAATTTCAACGGATGCACCCGCGGTGAGGTACCCCAGGACGGAGGCGTCCGTGTTGTTGCAAAGACAAGAACGGATGCATCCGATCTTTTTCAAACGTTGAACGGATGCGTCCGTCCATGGGGTCTTTTTATTTCCCTGAGCACGGGTGCGTCCGTCAGGTAGTCTTCAAAGTCGGATGCGTCCGTGCCATCCAACTTGCAGATGACGGGTGCGTCCGTGTTTCATTTCCCCCCTACTCAATCTCTTGAAAGTATTCTTCAAGTTTCTTAGGTTTCGTCGGCAAGTCCAGTTCAATAGAAACACAGTCAGGTAGCCCTTTCTATACGAAACACCCAACGTCGTGTCTATTGAAATCTATTCTAGTTTGCTGTGCTGACGGACTTACCCAATCCAGCATGCTGTGCTGAGCCAAACATCAAGACCATAACAACCGCTATCGACCGAATTGGGAAGGTATCTCACGTCACAAAAAAATGGAGCAGAAATTGTATATAGAGTAATGCAGCGAATCATCTACACATTTGAGTCAGTCCTCAACGTCGCTATGGTCACTGTCGCTGTCGACCTCCTCCGTATTCAGTGTATCCAACCACCCAAAATCCACCTCGTCCTCCTCTTCTTCCTCCGCCTCCTTCTCTGGCTCTCCCATGAACGCCTCGAAATCGTCCCTGCCCCTCGCGGCGGTGGCCCGCTGCGCCATGTACCGTGCTACCTCCCCATCTGAAGGACCCCATGCGATCTCATTCGCGTACTCAGCGTCGGGGAGGTATTTACGCCATGTAGTACACAGTGCCAGCAACCGACGCCGACGCCGGTGCAGAAAGTACGCTGCGGCTTGGCTGTCTGCGATGGGGGTTAATTGGAACGCCAGAGGCCGCAGGCAGGGGACGTACCTGCATGCTGGATGGCCAGCTCCAAGATAGACCACTCCTCCGCAAACCAGATACGCAGCGAGCGCCGCTCCTTCTCCAAGATCCTGTCCTCCTCGTTTGCTCGATCAACGACCAGCATGGCCCTGATCCCTTTGCGCACGGACTCATCCCCAAGCCACGGTGGTACCTCCTTCTCCTCCTCCTCGGGGTCCTCCAAGCCGATGTCTTGCCATACGGTGTCAGCGATGTCGAGTTGGAACAAGATCTTCGGGTCAATCTTGGGCGGGGGGATGGCGCGGCGAGGAGCACGTTTCGACTTGATTTCGGCCGCAATCTTGTCGCAAGTCTCGTTGTACTGACGATTCAATTTAACGATCTTCGGCCGTCGGAGCTTGATGGCGTTGAGCGTATGGTCCCGTAAATTACGATCTGTATAAGACCATGAGTGATGTATGTCGGGTATGTATTTGTGAAGCATAACACACCTGAGCCCTGCTGCCGCCGCGAATTGCGCTCCAGCGCCTCCCGCTCGAATTTGTGAGCGCGGAGAAGATCCCGTAGACGTTTCTTAAGAGCAAGCGCGCTGACGCGCAGCTCGAGGAACTTGGCTTGGGTCTTGTTGTTGAGCTTGTTCCGGCCATCGACTCCGAGCGCGCCCTCCTTCCGCTTCAGTTCTGTTTGGGCTTTGCCCAGCGCAGCGCGAGCCTTCTTGAGGTCAGAGGCTAGGAGAAGGGTGTCGTCGGTGTTGCTGCGGTCAGCAGCATCCAAAAGATTCGCCTCAATTTCCGCCTTCTTTTCCTTGAGCACGGAGACGACTTGTCGCTGGGCGAGGACGGAGGCGATAGCCTTCTCACTTGCCGACTTCTGGGTCATACCTGCTGACCGTCAATACCATGAACGACGGTGATGCATGGTGGCGACTTACGTGCCACTGGCTTGGTCTGCGATGCCACCTGAGCTTTCCATTGTTTGCGCAACCATGAGACAGCATAGTCGCAGTCTTCAAGCTCATCCTCCGCCTCGACACGCTTTGCCTTGGAGTGTAGAGACCGGCGGTGATTCCATTCTGCAAGCTTGAAGAGACTGGTCTCGTCCGCGTGCTTGATTTGTGCGTCCAGGACATAGAGTCGGTGGTGCGACTGTCCAATACGTTAATCCATATATGAGGAAGCAAAAACAATTGAAACGCACCCCCGAAATACGAAGGTGAGCGATCAAATGGCTGATCGAGTGCCAAAAGCGCTCGCACCCTTCGCCGTTTGTGAATCCGAAGCCCTCGCGGTACCGTGGGTGGAATACGAGTTGGCAAGGCCAAACGTGCCCAAACGCATGGAAGACAGCCACCGCGAAGGCCAAGCGCGGGAAATACCGCTCGAGAAAGCCCCACTTGAGGGCAGACCGTGCAAGTTGGCAGACGATATCGTACAGCAAGCCCACCTGCATGTCCTCCGGCAGGTGCTGGAAGAGCTCCTCAACGAGAAGCAAAGCCCCAAATTGCTTCTCACCCGTGGATCGCATATTGAGCAGCCATAGAACGCGGTCGTGGCGACACAGTAGCCCCATGATAGCGGTGATGTCGAATTGCTGAGTATTGGATTTGGTGCGCCGCTCGTCTGCTGCCGTGAAC
Source organism: Roridomyces roridus (assembly GCA_029378245.1). NCBI lineage: Eukaryota > Fungi > Basidiomycota > Agaricomycetes > Agaricales > Mycenaceae > Roridomyces > Roridomyces roridus. The sequence continues at coordinate 157,782 of JARKIF010000048.1, forward strand.
GACTCCTCGCAGACGTCGAGATTGGCCTCGGAGACATGGAGGTTAGGGTGCGCGTAGTGGTCGTCCTCGTCCTCCACCTCCTCGCAAGTAGCCTTCTTCGCTCTCTTAGAGGTTTGGTCACCTCGCACGCGCTCCACGTACTCCTCCATCTGAGCGGAGAGCTCGTCCGGGATGAAGTGGGTATCGGGATGTGTCTTGGGCGCGTCGGGCTGGCTCTTGTGCCGTTTCTGAGTAAAGCACGCGTCCACGCACACAAACACATCAGCCCTGGTTGTAGATTAGCCAACTGGTCAAACGACGAGAGGGATGAGAGACATACGTGGAAGAGGGATCGTGCCGCAGCTCACCCCCGAAACACGCCGGGCATCATTTTCGCAGGTACTCGCTCGGACGAGTTCGAGGCTTGGGGTCTGGGAACGGATTCTGCGCGGGCTCCGGCACCCTGGGTTGTAGCCACAATTCATTGTACCTTGCCATGGCAGGGGGGTACATTTAAATAAGGTGACACCTTGACAAGGCAGCCATCATGTGCCCACATTGCAATGTACCTTTGGCAGTGCACAGCAAAGAAATTAAAATGCAGCAAGGAGGAATTGAACCCAAAACCTCCTGCTGTCATCCAGGGAGAGTGGATGGCAGACACCTTGACCAACTGAGCTAGAGAAGAGTAACAGACGGCTCTCCACATCAAGCCAAGCTATGCCCTCAGACTGAGATCCAGCAGTGAATCGGCGGTTAGACGCGGGTTAGGTTTGGTGAACCCCTAAACAAATGACATCCCCCCCACGGTTTCGTCTGTGAGTGGAAGAACTCATAATCCACTGTGAATGGGCGGTTAGGGGCGATATCTGGTATGAATGGTGGTTAGGGGCATCATCCAATGGGAATGACAGCATCAGATCAGGGCTGGTCAAATAGGGTAGTAGTGGCATCAAATAAAGCAACCAGTATGGTTCTGTAGTGTAGCAGTAAGCAGTCATTCCTAATATAGTAATCCCTACCCTGGAGGTCTGGGGTTCAATTTAGCCTGCTGGCAGCTATTTTGCCCTGCTGTGGCTGGGTGCAATTCATTTAGCAAGGCTGTGACAGGGTACAATGCAATGTGGGCACACTGTGGCTGGGTTGTCAAGCTGTGGCCACAATTAAATGTACCCCCCAGGCATGACAGGGTACATTGCCTATGTGGTACAGCTACACCTCGCTCCGGGCTGGGGGATCTCTTGCGCTTGCCTTTGCCCTTGGAATGGGCGCTGGGGTGGGTGACGAGGAACGTGTCGACGACGACGAGGATGAGCGTGAATGGGAGGTGCTGGAGGTGCTGGAGGCGCGAGAGGAGGAGCGACCCCGCTGGGTGCCTTCGTCGTCGCTGGGTTGCTCTTCTGCAGCTTGCTCTGTGAGGTATTGCTCGCGCGCTCTCGAGTTCCTGATCGAAGAAGTATTCCACCTGGTTGCGTAGGTGGGTATACCACTCGAGAGAAGCGGCGAAGAGCCGGCGGAGAGCTCCCTGTTTAATTGTTAGTACGTTAGACGAGGTTGTCGAGGTAAGTGCTGCGTACATGGTGCTCCAAACTGAAGCCAAGCTCGTCAAGGAATTCCTCGTATGCCTCCGTGTACGCTGTATTGTTTGGAGCCACACGCAGGAACAACCTGCGTACCATGTCCAACACCCGCACATCCACAGCTACACTCAGACGAACAGGGGCGCAAGGAAAGAGGCCCACCTCCAGCAACTGATCTGCGGCGGGGGTGCAGGCGCATATGTCGATTACGATGTCCTTGATTTCTGCGTGCTTTGGTTAGGATATCAAGGGATGTCAGGGAAAGAACGAAGACGTACCGGTGAAGTAGACGGCGCTGACTTTGTGTATCACGTGTCCTTTGCAGGCGCAGGTTGCGGCGTTGCGCTGAGGAAGCGGAAGCTTGTATACGTCGCGCCATCCTTTGGTCTCGAAGAACATCCGCGTCCACAGAGGGACAAGACGAGGGATCACTTCCGTGTCCCAAGTCTCCCATTGGTTTGTTTTCGACTGCCGATACGATTTGGACGGAGACTCGGCTTCTTTGCAAGGGGATGCCGGCGTGGTATCGAAATCTGGTGGATTTTCCACCGAGGGAAGGTCGGAGAATGCGTCGGACCTGGAAGCTGACGGGCCGATAGGAGTCCGTACGAGTTTTTCGATCAAGGTGCCTCCGTTTCCCGCATAATGTACAGGCTTGGGACCCTTCGTGGTACGATAGTGAGGATCCTTGGGGCTGGGCACGAGCAGTTTTTTGACGTGTTCCTGTACGCGCACAGTCTTCTTCTCTCGTTTGGTGACCCTCAGGAAGGGCATGATGTGTGGTCAAAATTCGAGGATGGTCGGGTGTGAATTGGATTTGATTGGTGGCAGGCGTCGGAAGACAAACAATGGCGCGCGCGCGCACTGCAACAAAGACGAACAATGGAACGCATCTTGACGCACGGTTGATATTATTGATTGACGAACAATGGGACACATCTTGAGTTGGCAGACGGATTCGCTTCACTTGAATATGCATTGACTATGAAATATACAAGGTTGCTATGAAAATATACAAGGTGTACCGTATTTACATGACAAGTCTACATATTGCGTTGATTAATCTACAGCAGAAGGCTAAAGTCCGTCTTGGCAAATACGACGTCCAAATGCTGGCGTTCTTCGTTCTCGGCAAGACACAATGCTTTCCAGTGATAACGGCCACGCGACGAATCCAAGTGCCGCACAAACGCATGATCGACCGGCGCGTTGTCCATGTCGAGGACCTGGCCATATTCCCCCAAGTGCGAGCGGTCGTCCAAGTGGTCAGGGCCAAAGATAACGACTCGCTCGTCAGCGCATTTGTCAACCCGCTTGCCCTCCTTCGTCCTCAAGGGTTTAAGACAGCCGCTGGTAAACCGGACCATGCTCTGGCCCTGGATGCCATAGACGGGGATGGGATGTCCGGCCTGGTATGTCTCTTCGACCAGCAGGAAACCCTGTTTTCCCTCTTGGTCTTTCTGTTGTTTCCGGTTCTTGAAAGCCATGCGGCCCCCCTTCGCCGTCGCTGTACCCTCGATGATGACGTCCAAACGCTTGTTGAGGAGATGATCATTGAGCAACCAGCGCCCGTCTGTCTCCCCGGGCAACTCATATGTCGACAATACATCTGGGTCAGGAGGAGGAGTCGGGATGCGTTCGGCGGGCAAGTCGGGAAGTGGTTGGGGCAACTGGTACTGTCGGGAGAGCCTGTCCTGCCTGACATACACGGCCGCAGTGAGCGGCATCCCGGTGCTGCACCCAGAGTTAGGGCCTGCCGACGGGACAAAAGGAGGCACTCACTGGTACTCGACGATGTCTTCGATTGGCACTTTTTCCGCCACCTGGTGGTCCCCGTACGCGATGGTGGCCAATATGCCGTACAAATTGTATCTGCAAGCCCGGAGCAGCGATTTGACACCATTAAACTGTTCTTGGCGCTGCCGACGGGCCTCCGAGTCGTGATCGCCCGTGATCACACCTTTGCGGGTTCGCTGTGGGTGGCCCGAAGCAACAATCTTCACTTCCAGCCCTTCAAATCGCTTGCCCGTCGTCATCAGGCGATCTTTGAGGGCTTCCAGATCCCGTGTCTTTTGAAACGTGTTCTTCCAATGCTGCCCATCTACCTGGGCCTCCAATGCGGCCGCCAAACGTTGGAACAAGTCCGCATCGTGCTCCAGCGACAAGCTTACCGCCTTCTTCAAGCAGTCTGCAGCATCATCGTACATCCCCAGTCGGCGCAAACAGTCAGCCTTTTGAAAGGCCCGAAGTTTCAGGGCTTGGGTTGCGGGCTCTTCTGCTGTGGCCTCGTCACAGACTGCTGCCATGGAGAGTTGAGCAAACATCGTCTTCCATGCTTGGGCAATGAGGAGCTTGAGTTGCGCGTCTTTCTCCGCGTCTTGCTCCTTCTGAGTCGGAGGGAAGAATCTGTCGCGGGTGATAGATGTCCAAGTGGAAGCGTAGATCGTTGGATGCCACCGGACAAAATTGACATCCGACGCTCGCACCCGTCTCACCTAACAGTTACATTTAGCCCGCGTCTTTCTTCCGGGACAATGCCTACCTCTACTTGTGCATCGGAGCCGAGGATAATGACAAGTCCACCAAAAAGCGCGTCGACGTCACGGACAACGGCCTTCTCCCCACGTAGCTCGACCTCGTCCCCGGGCAGAAAATAGCGAATGCAAGACGCAATTGGGACCTCCACCAAGCCCGTCACGGTCCCACCCTCAAGTGTTAGGTTGTGGCCTTGGATTGACGCAATATGGGAAACCACATCGAGATGCGCGCCCTCGATGACCAATACTCGATCATGCACTCGAGGGACGGGTCCTGGGTCCAGAAGATGGCGACGTAGGTCGGAGAGGAGAGGGTTTGGGGTGCCGTTGGGCCAGCCGGTCATGACATCAACGTAGAGACCGTCGCTGTTCTTGTCCAAGTGCTCGATCAATCCTGGCCATTTGCGCCCCGGCCCAGACACCGCAAAAACCCGATCGCCACCGTTGAGGGCGAAGGATGTGCATCCCCAGTGTGGCTTTTGCAGTCGCCGATGGTTGCTGCGGATGAAGGGCTCGAGCTCTTCGGCGGTTGGGTGTACGACGGGAGATGATTTGCGAGTTCTGGCTTGGTGCTCGGTGCGTATCTGCAGCAACGGCCTGTTTGCGCGGGGAGGGCGGATGCTTTTCACGAGGAATTTCTTTGCCGTGGTGTCTAATACGTAGCCAATGACACGCGGGTGTCGTTCGAGGCGCACCCATTCCCCCTCGCGCACCAAGTGCTGATTCATGTACTTGAGGTGAGTGCGGATGGACGCGTTGCCGTCAACGTATGGGTCCTGAGATGGCAGCACCTGGAGCATGTCCTGGACCATGGCATCTTGGGCCCAAGGGCCTTCGTCGTAGCTAAATGCGTACTGCATGTTATCGAGGTGATTAACGAGATGCTGTTCTTCCCAGTATCGCCGCGAGACCTTGTCGTGCGGGGGGAGACGTGCATGAGGCACCAAAGGGTCGCGCGCTGGGATGGGAATGGTGGAGGGAGGAATGACAGATGGAGAATCCGTGTCAGCCACCAGCTCTCGAGAAGACGACACCGGGCGGAAGCCTTGTTTCCGTAGCTCCTGCTCCCTCTCCTGTCGAGTCTCTCGGTCGTAGCGAGACTTTCTGCTGTGGATGGAGCGGACATGCTGCTCCTCGTCCGCGCTATCCTCCGAGATGCCAGGAGCTGCAAGTGTTTGGCGCATGGGCTCGTTGGGATCAGGGTGCTCGTCGGGCTCAGGGTCGTCATTGAGAAACTCTGAAAACGTTCAGTGAGATTTTTTCCCCACAGATGAAATCAAAACTAACCGTTGTCGAAAGCAGTCTCATCCTCGTCATCTTCCTCGCCATCGGAATCCTTGGCGGCTAGGTTGAGGTACTTGCGAGCGAGCTTGGCTTCAGTGGAATTCGGGTTCTTGGATCGTTTGGACTGGGAGGGTTTTCGAGAGTCTACGTTCTTCGAGCTTCTGGCTTTGGAGGAGCGGGATGCAGATTCGGTGGGTTCTATCCACATTCTTCAGTTTCAGACCTCTCAAATTTCATGGACTCTAACCATCAGGGGAGGATGTGGAAATTTCGGGTTCTTGTTCTTCGACTACATGATCGCGCATGTACTTAGCGTGCATGTAAAACCCCATCGAGTCCTGCTCATTATCCTCATCGTCTCTCGCAACAAATTCTATTGAAATCTATGAGCGCTCATCGGAGAAAAAAAAGCGAAAACTGACCTCGGTCTGATGTAGTTTCAATGTCGAGTGCATCTTCATCTTCATCCTCAGAAATTACAGGAGGCTGATCCCCCGCTTGAGAATCCTCGATGTTGGAGTGTTCTGCAGCGAGATCCAAAAGATCGTCGTAGTCCTGCTCGTCTGGAAATACTGAGCTAGTTTTTTTTTTTGGCGTAAGTATGTATTTACCATCGTCGGAGAAAGTGGGACGCTCGTCATCTTCCTCGACCTCGACCTCGTCTCCCGACAATGCAGCCAAGGCCGCGTCAATCTCCGCTTGCGTAAACTAAGTGGACATAGGCAATGTTAAGAACGAGGGCAAAAAAGGGATGGTCGACGCACGTCCATATCCTCATCCGACTCTGGGTCTGTCTCCAAATCGGATGCTGTATGCTTTGGGCGCAGTCAGAACGGAAAAAATGGACCAATAAAAATGGGACGCACCCCACCAGGTCCTCCTTCGTAGTCAGGTGAAAGTATCGCGCGCATGACCCTCCTTCTTTTCCTCCGCTGTGTCCTTTCATACGCTTCGTCAACAATCTGTTGCTTTTCCGCCTGCGCTTGTCGCTTCTGTTCTTTTTTCGACTTCCTGTGTGCTTCCTTTTCTCGCTTTCTCTTACGATGCGCAGAATTGAGTGCGACAAGGTCGACACGCAGGAGGGGAGGCGTCGATTGGCGCTCCGGTGTACTTGTACGGGCGCGCTTGGCAGGGGAAGGAGAAGAAGGGCTTGCACGATGTTTTGTATTAGTTGAGGTCGAGGGCTGATACACTGTCAATTGGATTTCAGAATCAACACAGAAGTCGTACCATTTCGGGGGAAGCAGGCACAGCAAACGTAGAGTTATTCGACTCGTTCTCCAAATCAACCATCGAACCAAGCTCAAGCATGGCGAGAGCGGCGGCAGAGTCGAGCGTGGTGTGCTGGTATTGGGAATGGAGGTGGTCGGGCTATTGAGTGTGAGGACATGTAAGGAGAGAAAGAAAGACGACACGTACGACAGAGGAAGAAGGGATGTATGAATCAAAATCGAGCGCGGGGTCAAGCTCTCCGTCTGGCTATTGAGTAGTCAGTAACACGAATTACAGAGAAAGACTGCACATACGAGGGAGGAGGAAGGGAAGTAACGTGCAACGAGAGCGGGGTCGAGCTCTTCGTCTGGCTATCGAATATTTCAGCGGAATGTATTCAAAAAAAGTACTTCACATACGAGGGAGCAGGAGGGGAAGTGACGTGGATCGAGAGCGGGGTCAAGCTCTTCGTCTGGCTATACAATACGCTATGAGTACTTCACACAAAGTCAATAAGGATGGGACATACCGAGGCGCTGGAATGCAATGGAGAATTGTCAAGCCTTAGGGGCGGATAGTCCACGGCGCCCCATGAGACGTTGGGTGAGACTGGAGAACGAGACGCCGAGGGCGAGGTCGAGGTCGAAGTCCATGCTGCAGATGAGGACATCTCGTCAAACGTGCATGGATCGACGGTGGCGGTAGTGCCTGGAACTTGAGTATCGGTGGACGTGTTCATGAGTAAACTATGCGTCGCTCATTAGTGAATCCACGAGCGCATGAGGGCGGGATGGGCGGGGCATGGTCTCTAGCTACTTTTTCTCTTTCAAAGCGCCTTTAGCGCAAACGAACGACGGCGGGAAGGGGCTGACAACAGCGTGCATTGGAATGACTACGCTAGCTACTGACTACGAGGGCGACGATGGCGGGGCGTACTTACAGAGCGGCAGGGCGGGATGCGGACTTGGTGGTGTGAGTCAAGGGAAAAAGCTGTGCAATTAGTCAGTTGCACATACAGAAGTAAAGGTGATGGTGGACGCGATCACGGCTCGACTCGGCGAGCTGATAAGAACACAGCGCCGTGATCACGCCGTGATCGCGTCCACCATCGCTGACACAATAATGATCGCAGGCGGAGTTTGAAAGTCTTGACCACTTGGTCCTGACTCCCATGTCGGCGTTGGGAGGGGGCGCAGTGGTGGGGCGGGTGTGCATGGGACGACGGGCGGGCAATGTAACCACAGTGAATCCACGAGGATTGGCCTTGAAATGAGTGAGAAGACGGCAAGGACGACAAAGCAAGTGCTCACAAGAACGACACGACACGCTGGTGGTCGGGCGCGTAGCCAAAGGACGAGTGGGCAGGGACTCCAGGTAGACAAGCAGCAGGCAGTGGGTTTCAATGAGCGACAAGCACGCGCAGAGCAAGACACTCACTTGACAGACGAGACAACGGCAGACAGTGCAATGAGCCCCTGGAATACACGACTGAGAAGGAGGGCAAGGACGACGACAAAGACAGACGGACAAACGTTGGCAGCGTTGCCAAAGGATATACTGGGCTTTGAATGAGCGACAAAAACGAGCGGATAACGAAGATACACACCAAGACGACCCTCGTGTCCCACGGACTACACTGCGTAGGATGGGCCAACGAGAACGAGCGGATAACGAAGAGACTTACCAACAAGAAGACCCTCGGACTACACTGCGTACGGTGCGTACGGTGAGCTGGGTAGACATTCAAGTACGCGACATACTCTTGGAAGACAACATGGAGGAAGAGAAGAGCGAGGAAAACCGGCCCACCGACCTTTTAAAGGGGCAACGACGAACAATGGCAACGCAGTCGTGTGCGCGTGGCGCTGCCGAAGAACAATTGGACAAGGTTGAGCCACTGGAGGACAATAGCCTGCGCGCGCGCGCAAAAACCCAATATGGCAAGTGCTCATTATGCGCGTCTCGCTCTCGCTTATTCTAACGCGCTTGCTCAGCTGGATAGATAATTTCTGTGTACTCTTCTTTCCAATCCACCTACTTTCCAATCTACCCCATGCGTACACGTTCAAAGAACCGCGTCGAGGCCGAGGATGCTGCCCCCGACCCTGTCCCTGTCCCCGAGCCTCAGCCCTCCAAGCCCAAACCTAAGCCCAAGCCCAAACCCGCGCCCGCCAAACCCAAGACGACGCCGGCTGCAAAGAAAGCAAATCCAAAAAAAGCAAAGCCGAAGAAGAAATCTGGCAGGGTGCATACTTGGCATACTCTCGCAGCAACAGCTGCTGAATCCTCATTTAGAAGTCCAAGGTTATGACACCCCTGACCAACGACGAGGAAAATGAAGACATCATTGAGCCCATGCCCACTGCCCCGAACGTGGAGGCCACCAACGACGAGGAAGTTCCGAATCACGATGAAGAACCCATTCCTCCTCATCACGAAGACTTGGTTCTTGAAGTCCAAGCGCCTGACGATGTCAATGGCGATGTCGTTATGCAGGATGTGCCCGCGCCGCAGGTAAGATATTCATTGATTTCGACTTGGACTGGCTGGTGCTAACCCATAATACAGATCAAAACCCCTAGCAGCCCTCGCACAACTACCCCTTCCCCTGCCGCACCCGTTGCTCATCCCCGAGACCATGCCACTGACGAGGAACTCGTCTTCCACCAGCCTGAGTTGGAGGCGCCGGTTTCGCCATCCCCTCTCGAGGATTTCATGCTCCTTGGGCGGCACTCGCGTTCGCGTACCCCACTGTTCCTCTACGACGATGAGGATCATCTTCCTCTTCCCCAGCAATCACACGACGAAGATGTCCTGATGCGAGACGACCAGGAGGACTTCCAGCCGCTTTTCGGGGGTGAGGAGGAGGAGGAGGAGGATCACACCCCTGACGCCCTCTCCAACTCTCAGAACGACCTCAACGACGAGGAGCATCATCTTCCTCTTCCCCAGCAATCACACGACCAGGAGGACTTGCAGCCACCTTTCGGGGGTGATGAGGAGGAGGAGGATGATCACACCCCCGACGCCCTCGGCAACTTGCAGAACGAGACAAAATCTCCATCTCCAGCCGTGGCGCCCCTTCGTAAGCTTGACCTTACCATGCTTCGCTTCGGTGGCGGGAGGCGCATCCACTTTGCTGGCGCGTCCATTTTTGCCCCTCGACCCGCCTCCACCGTGGCACCTGTCTCCGCTGAGCATGATTCGGGTGATGACGGAGGCATGGACGACTACGAGGAAGCAACAAAAGTGGAGCAGAGGGAATTTGAGAGGAAGCGTCGTGTTGACCCACACCTCACGCCTCAGGAGGAAGAGGATGAGATGGACGAGGAGGAGTTTGAGCAGGAGGCCCGTCAAGATTTGGAGCTCAAGGGTACGAAAGGAAGGCAGCCGGAGACTGATGGGGCAGACGAGGAAGAGGAAGTCGCGCAGCACCAGGATGAGCCTGACGAGGATGAGCAGGATGGTGAAGCGCGTCGTCCTCACAAGTCGGGACCGGTGGACAAGGCTACACGGGCGGAGATCGAGGCCTTGAGAATCGAGGTCGCGGGTCGTGTCGACGCCATCGCAGAGCAAAGTGGCAAACCCCCGCAGACCATCTACAAGATCCTGTTTAACGCCACGGCCAAACCCCGAGCTCAGGGCGCGTGGAACGCGTGGCAACGTTGGGCTGCTGCCGAGGACGGCGGTAACATGCACTTCTGTAAGTGGCATTCGTCTCCCATGTGGCGCGCCGTGGCTAACTCGTGATAATATAGCTAGCAACGCAGAAGCTCGTGAGAAGTATGAAGACGATGTCGAAGCTGCTGGTCTGACCCGCAAGGATGCCAGCAACACCGCCCTCGTGTTTGAGAAGATGCCGTGGCTGCTCGAGTGGAACCAGGAGTTTACCGCGGCGCTCATCGACGAGCGTCAGCATAAAGTGTCTCACAAGCGCACCGTCCAATTCTTTGCGAAAGAGTTGGGCACCCTCGTACGTGTCTCCGTGTCTTGAGTGTCACATTTATTGAGGCGCGAATTTAGAGCCAGCGGGCTTGGGACGAGGGTCGTGTCCATGTCCTGGGTCATGTCATCTCTACCAAGGGTAACAGCAGATCCTTCGGTGCAAGTCCATTGGCCGTGCTGCTAAAGGAGAAAGAACCGGCCAAGGCTGCGCGTGCGACCTCGGATCTTGAAACAAAGCTTCGGTGCGTTGGCCTTCCCGTTTTGTTGGCTGGAATATGCGCCTGATCTGGAACCTCAGGATGTATGAGCTCGAGGCGGAAGAGAAGAGCGACATCGACGTGGCCAAGACCTACCACCGCCGCAAGCTCCAGTTCCCTAGCCTTCTCAGGCTTGAGGGTGTCACCGGTGATGCACTCCGGGATACTGGGCGAACCTTTTTAAAGGATGGATTGGTACTCGATATGAGTGAGTTACGTTGTCATTCTGAGACCCATCTCTAACATTGCGACTGGTAGTTATGATCAAGCTAGAGCGCGGCGAGCTTTTGCCCGACCAGGCGCTCCAGCTCAGCCTGAAAATGCAGTGGAGCTCGTGGGCAGATTACGCATACACGAACCAAATCACCATGATCAACTACGACGACCTTTTGGCGCACAAGGGCGAGCATCCGAAGAAGGGCTTCAAGCCCACCTTCTCGCCAGACGTGCTCAATCGCATTCTGCCCGCGATGGAGGCGAGACATGGGATCGCAGAGGCCAGAGTGGAGAAGAAGAGGCGTCATCGACAAACGGGCGAGGACAGTTCTGATGAGGATGGGTCTGACGAGGATAGATCTGACGAGGACGGGTCTGGCGGGGAGGAGAAGCCCGATGAATCCGACTCGGATGACTCGGACGCGGAGAACGCGCCGAAGAAGAAGACCAAGAAGCCTCAGCGCGCGTCTGCCCAGCCCGAGGACGCTTTGCAGGTTGTCTCTTGGAGCGACGGTAACGGTTTCAATACCATCTGACTGCCCCATACTGACCATCCGTCAAGCTGACAGGAATGTACCGTTGGATCGCCAAGCTCGGATCCCACTCGTCACCTCCCGCAGTGGCACGGCCCTCGTCCGAGTTGGAGATTCCAAGAAGTGGCTGGATGCGAAAAAGAAGCAATTGGAGCAAGAGAAGAAGGCGGCGGACAAGGCAGCCAAGAAGGAGGGTAAAACCTCCCGTGCTAAGCGCCAGCGGTCCATGTCACCGGACACGTCTCGCAAGCGCAGCCGGTCGAAGGAGGGAGAGCAGGAGGAGGAGGAGGAGGAGGAGGAGGAGGAGGAGGAGGAGGAGGAGGAGGAGCCGCAGAAGACGGAGTACACTTTCTGCTTCGTCTATGCGAACGGCAAGCGTAGTCGCTCGTTCAAGGGGACGCTTCACCAGGGTGATCACCCCGCTCGGGAAAGTACCATGCGCAGCGCGTTGCGGGCCTGGACAGGCGAGAAGTGGTCGAGAGTCTCGCTGGACTGTGCTCTTGGAGTGGCGCAGAAAGACTTGGAAAAATATAAAGACGCCAGGAGGGCATTGTAGACGGGTACTACACGACGAACTTGTACTTTCTTCCTTTACTATTGCATTACTTTCCTCTCCTCCATATTCCTTTTCGACTTGAGTCCAGTTTCTTCAGCATTCGTGCCACGCGGTCATCTGTCCCGAAATGGGAAATGCGCAATAATTCGGCGGACAATGTAAAAGGCAAGCAAATTGATGGCGCGCGTCGGGTATTGGACGAACAATTGGCCATGAAAGCAAATTGATGGCGCGCGTCGGGTAATTGGACGAACAATTGGCCATGATGGTGCACAGCGGTAAATTCGGAGGACAATGGCCCTCGAAAGGTGAGTATAAAGGTGAGGGTTCGCCCAGCTTCTGCATTAGCCCCCATAATGCCTACTATGTTTGACCGACTGCCTGCACGCCACCTCTACGACATCGGCGCGACTCGACGATCCGACGACCCTCTCGTCCCCGGCACCGCCATTCTCCTCAAGTCCGCGGAGGTGAGGGAGCAGGTGGCCCACCACATGACCCTGGACTGCCTCGAGTGTGGCCATCCCGTTGGCACGTTCGGCTGGGGTTGCTACGAGTGGCACACGGCCGACCCGTCCAAACTACGGCCCTCGTACCGCGAGTGCAGTGGATGTTTTGCCTGGAGTTTGAGCAATCCTGGCCGCAACAGCACTGGCACCAAGCCTGAGGTGTGTGTCTATATCATTCTTACCACGGTTTCTCACTCATCTTTCCAGTGTACTTGCCCCCGTTGGGCTCTCGTCGGTCCAGAGCGTCCCACCGACTGCGCGCTGCACAACGGTGAGCCACAATCCATTCTGACCTCCTCGTCTCATTTCTATAAATTAGTACCGCACATCGTTCAATGTGATATTGGCGTCACTGTCATTCAACGCAAGCTTGACTACGGGAACACTTTCTGGATCCTCGATCAGCGTCTCGATGCCGCATACGATGCATTCATCAAATTAGATTCTGCCGACCCACAGTACGACGCAGCCCGCGACACATATTACGCGATTCACGCCGAGGTTGGGCGCTTCCATAACACCCCTCATCATCTCTACACGCTGCGTACGTCTCGAACTCGCTTGTCTCATCTGTCTTTGACGCATCTTGATGTTTCCAGCCAAGGAATTCTTGAAGGCTGCCCGCGCTCCCAAGATTGACATGAGTGAGTGCCGTTCTTCAATCTGTAGTTCTCGGAGTTTGATTCTTCTTTTCAGAGAAGCGCCTCTTCTTTTCTCCCAAGGAGAAACCCATCGACTACCCCGAGGATGAATACTACCATGATACTGGTTTCCAATATTGACGTCGTCTACGATTCTTTGTACTATTCCTTTTCCTGAAACTGTTTGACTTTTGAACTTGAATTGAATTGCGAGAGACTTTCCCAATTGGGGCAATAGCGGTTGTTATGGTCTTGATGTTTGGCTCAGCACAGCATGCTGGATTGGGTAAGTCCGTCAGCACAGCAAACTAGAATAGATTTCAATAGACACGACGTTGGGTGTTTCGTATAGAAAGGGCTACCTGACTGTGTTTCTATTGAACTGGACTCCCACGAAACCTAAGAAGCTTGAAGAATGCTTTCAAGATATAGAATAGGGGAATGAAACGCGGACGCACCCGTCATCTGCAAGTTGGATGGCACGGACGCATCCGACTTTGAAGACTACCTGACGGACGCACCCGTGCTCAGGGAAATAAAAAGACCCCATGGACGGACACATCCGTTCAACGTTTGAAAAAGATCGGATGCATCCATTCTTGTCTTTGCAACAACACGGACGCCTCCGTCCTGGTGTACCTCACCGCGGGTGCATCCGTTGAAATTTACAACTTCAACGGATGCATCCGTCCCTCAGATGGTGTTGACCGGATGCATCCGTCCTTGAAATCTGTACCAGAGGCGGGTGCATCCGTCAAGATTTATGTTGGATGACACGGACACGTCCGTCCAAGTTGTTCTGAATACGGCGGGTGCATCCGTTTCCATTTGGTTGAACAGGCGGGTGCATCCGTCCCCACTTGTCTCAATGAAGCCGGGTGCATCCGTCTGCATTTCTTTGAATGGGACGGACGAGTCCGTCGACGTCATTTTGACCATGGCGGTTGCATCCGCCTCTATCTTCTCGAACCAGACGGACCCATCCGCCAACATCCTGTTGAACCAGGCGGGTGAGCCCGCCTCAACGTTTTTGAACTGAACAAGGGGAGCCGCCTCCGCCCTGACCTGTTTTGAGAAAGGCGGGGTCATCCGTGGATATTCCATCAAGTACGTAGCAAGGGAGCGACGAATGTCATGAGCGGTTATTTAATTGGTGGTGATGAACACACTACATACGACGTCGGGCTACATCAGCTATCAGATTCTTCGGCCAACTACTGGTGGGCTACTTCCTACCAGCCAGCCAACATACCGCGGTACGGTTGTCCGTGGTGTGGTTCACAAAAAAAAACATCATTCAGAACGTAGAATTGGTGCACTTGTGAGTAGTATGGAATAGCTATCAGCAATCATCAGGACTATTTGAATAACAGACGGCCAGACGACCAGCCATCCATACCCCAAAGGCGGCGCTAAATAGCTGCTTTTCCCTCGAATTCTGCGCGCAAACCCATTTTTTCTCCCCGCGCTACGCGCTCGACATGAACATACTGGGCGCGCGGAAACGGCGTCAAACGGGACCCAATATGCGGCCAGAAACCAATTTTTCGCTCCGCGCTACGCGCGGCAGCCGGATGCATCCGTCCACAGAAACAGCAGACCCGCCGGATGCACCCGCCCTGGTGCCCCACAAAAGCCCCGGACGCACCCGCCAACATGCCAGAAATACGGCGGATGCACCCGCCACGGATGTACCACGGTTGCGGTTAGTGCTCCCCGAGGCCCTTTGGGTAAGTCATTATTCGAAACCTAGACTAACCCAATACGGGGGTCATAGGTGTCTGCCTGAAGTGCAGACGTATGCAGACTTGGAGGAATCTTTACTGGGCGTCCCTCAGAAGAGAGTCTCGACGTTGACCCTGCCCTACAAAGGCTCCTTGGCGCGGTTGAGATCATCCTGGGTGTAACGCCGTCGCTTGACTTTGGTCCACTGGAGTGCGCTACCGCACTGCAAACTATGAATCAATCGTAAGGGAACAGAGGACGCACTCACGAAAACACGCATTATTTCGAAAGAAATGGCAGTCAAACAGAAACTCCGCTCGAGGTCACCGTATTTCTTCGACAACACCTCTCCGGGGTGCGGCGGCTCGCCTTTCACGGCGGTGACCTTCTCGTAGACAGCGTTCGGGACGGTCTTGAAGTCCGTCGGAATCTTGCGGGTCTCTCGAGCGTGAGCTCGGAGCACCTGCGCAGTTCAATGACATGGAGATAGGACGGGATAGTAGCCACTCACCACTTTCTTCCGGCCTCCAAAAACTCGGATTCGCAGTTCCGCCAAAGATCATCAAGGATCACCTCCTCGCTCTCCTGCGGGCTCTTTTCCATCCAGTCACCGTCAAAGTCATCCCAGGCGCAGCGCTGAGTAAGCTCGACGCTCAAATTGCTCTGCATCCTACAAAGGTCAGCAACCGTCGTGTGCATATTCGAGGCATACGTCTCGGAATCGAGTAGGATGTCAAACGAAGCTTCACGCTTTGTTGGATCGATGAACGAGGGTGGGTGGAAGCCTGTGTGTGAGATTTCCATGTCGGAACCGAAGAGTGTGGCTATATCATCCTCCCAGGCGGCGTTCCAGTCTTCGGAGTCAAGTCAGTGATACAGTGGCATGGCGACGAGAAAGAAAGCACCCCGTCCGAGTCGGGCAGACTCGGTCCCTGTAAATGCAGGCTTCTCGGGCGAGGCACCGTATCCAGCTGCAACCCAAACCTCGACCTGATCGTCCGACTCGGAGGCGCGGGCACGCTTGCGCCATCCCATGGTGGTGCTGGTGGTGGTGAAAATTAAAAAGGTGATGGCGGATCACGGGACGATCATCCCGTATGATGTAAGCGCGATGACCTTGTTCTCGATCGACTCCAAATCGACTATTAAAAATGCACAGAAGGATAAGTCAGGATAAATTAGACCCGCATGGTCCCTTTCGGAACGCGCCGGCTTGTAGCGTACAATACACCGGCCCATAATGCACTGTGCTACACCATGCTTATTCACCCGTCGACGAGCTCGCCACTTTTAGGGCTGTAGATCTTCGGGCAACAAGCACAGCCATGAAAGAATTTACCGAGCTGCCCGTAGCATCCAACCCCACACTCAGCCTTAGAAGTGAAGTCGTTTCAAAAGAATTGCCTTTGTGAGGCTCGAGACAAGGTGCGGACCTCGACTCGAGCGAGGAGTTGGATAACGAACTCGGTGCGCACTCCGTGCATCCAATTCCACAATGTGCACAAAAGAAACCCTGAGGACTTTGACGCTACCAGAAAAAACGGGGAACTGCGGCAATATGTCCAGCCCTGCATTCGAACGAGGGCAAGAACAAGCTACTGTACATATACTTTGTCGGTTGAATGTACTTACTTGTTCGACCTCGGCATGAACGAAGATGCCCACTTGTGGTTGAAACATTCAACGCGAGGCTTCAGTTTGGAAACCAGATTCGCAAGAAGACTGTCTTGGAGCCCGGTTCGGCGATTCCTCGGGCCTCCACGACGCCGAATCGCCCGAATCGCCGAAACCCCCGTCTCCGTCCGAGTTTTTCAAGTAACTCTCGGACACATTCTCGGGCTGAACGTCCACTCTCTGGATACAATTCAAATTGACCATGAATGAGCAAGTCCGACTCACTCAGCGTCATCTTGATTGCTGCCGGTGAATTAGTGCCGTCTTTCGAACCAACGTTCAGCGTGCATTGATTGGCGGCGGCCGACTCTTGACTGACTGACACCAGAGATGATTCAGAACGACGCCGCGCCGTGAGTACCTCGGCCTCACTTTGAGAACAATAAAACTGTTCCCAAAGAGAATTTCACGATGCATAGGTAGATACAGTGTGCGCATTGAATAAATATGTGATATCATCTCGTCGTTGCGAAGAGTACACACTACAAGGCTCGCTGAGCCCGGGCACGACGTCGCGGCTTTAACATATCGGATGCACGAGTCTGCGAAGGAAGAGGAGTCAGCATGAGTCAAGGCGGGAGGGAGGGAAAACTCACATGTCGGACGTCGGCGCGTGTGTGATAGGTGGATAACACAACATCCATGACTTCACGTTTAATCGCGTGTCGGGGGGAGAGGTGGAGTCAGCGTCGGGGGTGCTGTGCATTTCCGCAGGAGGTTGCTCAGCGTCAGCGCCTGAGTTTTCCAAGTCTCCTTCTCCTGCGTGAGGCGTTCGACGGCCTCCTCGAGCTGTTGCTGGTGCATCTGCTTGCGCTTGCGGCTCCGTCGAGCAGCGAGTGTGTTCTGCCGACGTTTGTACTCGATCTTCTCCTGATCGGTAGCGTTGGGAGCGAGGGGCTCCTCCGTCAGCTCGCCATGTGCGAGCACGAGGTGATCATGCCGGGATGCGCCATTCGTCTGCGGCGTACGGGCGTTGCGAGTTAGGTCGAGGTGAGCCGAGAGTCCTGCAGAGCATGTTTGGGACCATCAGGATCGCTCATGACTAGGCGCGCCCGTGTCCGAGAGCACACGCTGGAGACGGGTCTCCCGCTTGGCCCGGAGGAAGGGTACAGCAGACAAGTCGAGCATAGAAAGACGGGGAATGTGCAGCGGTAGAAAGAGTACGAAGATGGAGCCATAGTACACCGGCAGCAGTGCCAAACGACTCGCTTGTGACATCCAGGCACGCCTCCTCCACTTTACTGCCACGGGAGAAGGTCACCAACGAAGACCCGTGCTTCTCCCCTAGTCGGATATGCACTGACGGCGCGCGTGGGTGGCAATGAAGGGAGGGGCGGGCGGGCGAGTCGGCCGTCCGTGTGCAGCGTGCACGGATAGCCCAGATGTCACAAAAAGACGACTTGACGCGATCCTCGAGACATGGGTGGACCTTGCAAGTGAGACGGTCCAGGACACGACTCGAAAGCAGAGAGGGGGGAGGGCGAACGCTGAAGAGGAGTATCAAGATCACGAAGCGGCTGGGAGGGTAAAGGAACACACCTTCGTCGCTTATCGCAGTCTACGGCTCGCCACGTCACAGGCCCAAGGACACGACACCGATCGGCGAGCGGGAGCGCAGCGATATCAGCCTCCCGTATCGGTCGTCCTGACCACCACCACCCGCCCGTACATGAATCCCCACACCCGGCGTGCGCGGGTTCCAGATACCGGACAGGATAGATTCCCCATGCGCAAGGTATCTCCGCTATTGTCAGAAAACGACGGAAGCGCCGACTAAAGCAACGAGGTAGAGTGAATTGGGATGGACGAGGCCGAAGGGAGGATGAAGGCGATACGACGGGTAAGGTGCTGCGAGCATGGGAGAGGGCTTGCTGTGGTCTGAGTCAGAAAAACTTGGATCATAGGGTGTGCAGTGGCAGACGCACGGAGTTGTCGGTCCTCGTGCATGCATGTCGCTACCTCCAGCTTGCTGGCCTCCATTCGAGCTTGCATATGAGCACGATCCACGCATTGAGATCGAGCGCATCGCCGTCCGTCTTCCTCATCAGCCGATCGCGAGTGCCGCAGCCGTTGCCGCTGAGCATCTGCAGCGCACGATAGAGCGTGGAAAGCCAGTCGCAGCTGGGCGGAGGATGACGAGACGAGGACGAGCATGTAGATGAGCCTGAAGATGCATCACAGGACCGCACCACGGTAAACGAACGTTCCGAGGGCAAGGGACGCCATGCGGAAGAGTCTGGGGGCCGTCGCCGCTGCGTGACGCGGAGGAGAAGCGAGGGCGAAGGGCGAAGGCGGGGAGGAGAAGATGGGACTGAGGATGAAGCTAGCTGCGCTGTCCAGCACGTTCTATCGGAATTCGTGTATCACACTGTGGACGAACAGGCCCATGAGCTCGACGACTTCTTGTGCAATACCAGCGGCCATGGACTTGAATGCAGCCTGTGACTCGGAAGAGGTGGATGCACCGGATCACCTTTTGGTCCGAGTTGTGCCCTCTTCTCGACCACGACCACAATCCAGCCTTTCATCGATGGAATTCACTGGCCATTTGTCCATTTGTCCCAGGGACTCTGTTGTGGGCCACTGGCTCGTTGTACACTCTGCAATAACTCGACGATCTTTCAAAATTCGTCTCACGGTCTCAGCTCTCCTGGCCGGCAGCTCTCTACTTATACCGCGAGCTACCTCGTTCCACTCGAGAACTCGCCATAGGAATTTCGAAGATGACCTTTTTGCCGTCGACATGGGCCTTTCCACCTGAAGGGGAGTACAACGACGTCGTCTTGCCCGGGGCCACTTCTCTGTTCAGCATCCCCCCTTGTTACGATAAATTTCTTGCCACCCGATAAAATCCGGATCCACCATCGCTTCGTGCACTCATCCCCTGGCGCCTTTTCCAATCGAGCTCTCTAAGGAAATCGTGCCTCAATATAATACCGGCCGACCCGAAGCCACCCGTCTCAGGGACTATGCTCCAGGTCACCGACTCGTACGCTGTGTAATCACTCGTCCGACGGTCTCATCAAGTCATCTACACTCTCCTATGCGGCAGCTCTGCACTCGTTCAAGCCGAGAACCGGCTACAAACAGGTTAAAGCCATCTGTTTTACCGTCCACATGGCCTCTCCATTCTCAGGCGTTGGCTCTTCGATCTCGTCCGTAGAATAGTCTTGAACCACCCATCCTTGGCTTTCTGCTTACTCCAATGAAACAGACCGATTCTGGCTGTCATTGTCAAGAGACCGATGCCAATCGACAAACAATCTGAATTTACATTCCTCATCTCTTCTCGACCATGACCACAGCCAGTCTACTCGTCCACCATCTTTCACGCCAGTCAACTTTCACGCACGGCGCCAATTCAAGTTCTGGTGTTCTAGATCGGCTCCTGTTCTAAACACAGTCATTCTTGAGAATCTTTCTCCGACCACGGCTAGGAGCTCCTTGTCGGACGGATATCCTCGTGTTTTGTTCTTGCCGCTCACAGTCGTACTTGGACCTGGAATCCTTCCGATTTTTTCGACACCTTGAAATCACTCCCCTCATTCCGCCACATGGGGAACTCTCTCGTTCGAATCGAGACTGGCCACGGAAGAGAGCGTGTGGCAACACCAATTTTTGGGCATGAACAGTCCAAGAACGGGTTGACGCCTTCGTATCAAGAGTCCTCATCGGTTTTTCATGCATCGGTATCGCTTGGCTCGTTCTGAATTTCTGCCACTGACAACAATACAAAACCGCGACCCACTCGTGCCCGAAATTCTTGCAGCAAACACCGGTCTCACCTATGTAGGTGGTGCCTTGAATGGAATCCTCACTGCCCAGCTGTCTCAGGGACTCTGTTCTGGTTTCACTCCGCAGTAACTCGACGATCTCTCAAAAGTCGTCTCTTTCCGGCTGATCTCTGTACCGCGAGCTCCCGGATCCCTCATTCGACTCGAAAATCGGTCATGCATGACTCTCGCCATACTCATTTTTTCGCCGTCGACATGGCATCTCCATCTTTATGCGTCGTATCTCGATCTCTTCCGCAGAGTATTGGTTGCTCTAGACGTTGAACCAAGTACTAAGCACCTCACCGGAGGGATATCTCTCGAATCTGATGGTAGTCCAAGGACCAGCATGTCTTTCCATCCGACCGTGCAAAATCCGTCCACGCGCCGTTCTTCGGCTCCCATCGTTCGATTCGAAGGCGGCCAATGGATGCGTTCTGCGACCTTTTTTTTTCTGTTTCGGCCCTCCTGGCAACTTGCAATTTTCTCATTCACCCTGGGCACGATATCAGATGCGACTCTGGCCATCTTCAAGTTGGTTTAGACTACTTGCGAACACGGATCAGGTATCGGGCTTTCCATCGGCGGTGATGCCGAGCCATCGAACATCACAATTTGTCACAATCGGCAAACTCGGACGATATGCAATTTATTCCATGTTCATTCATGCCGAAAAACTCCGAGTATGGGGTTACGCACATGTAATACTGATAGCCTTGCCACAGTGCGCGCCTCTGGCATAGTCGGATGGGTTGAGCGCGACGGCAAAGTCACCGCTGTGGATTGTATGACCGCAGGTGCCGGCTCCGCCATTCGGGACGAAGAAGGTTGCTAAAGGGTGGGTCAGAATCCATTGTGGCCAGCGGTTGGACTCCCTCACCTGGACCAGTGAATGCAGAGACGGTGGTCGCGAGAGCGAGGATGAATACAGGATGGGGAACTTCATCGGGTCTTCTTGGGATGGATGTGTTGGGTTCGAGGGCGCCCTTCATATATTTATTGTAAATATGCAATTAGGACTCGGAATCGGAGATACGTGAGAATTGGTCTGGACATTTTGTTTCACCGGCTGTAGTATATTCCTCAGAAGACTCCATGTGGTGTCCAAATACCAGATCCGATGCCTAGGTCTGAGTGGCACAGGACCGCGATCGGTAAATTACTCGTAGCGTCTTGATCATGCCAAGTGCAAAACGAAACGTGCGTCCAGATCGCGGAAACAGCGCCGGGGCTGCGATATCCGTTTGAATTTGAAGTGGCGTCAAGGAAAGCAAGGGTAAATAATATCTTTTTGTCGTCGGCAGAGAAAAGCCTTGAAGGCGCCCAAGTTGTGGCAAAGTCTTGCAAAGCCTAAGCTTTCGACGCTTCTCTTTCGAGTTCCGGTGCGGAGGTGGACTTGCGGGAGCAACAGTCCGTCGGAGGACGACAACCAACTCTGGATTACACGCTCATTGTCTGTAGCTGTCTTGAACGACGTGTCTGCATGGGTTCGGATATCTGGGGTTCATACAAGTTGGCCAACACAAATTACGCACACAGGACTTGCACACAACCTTATGGCAGGATACAGGTAGCAAAATTATTCTGTGAATCAGGAAAATGACACCACCTTTGACACAAAAAATGCACCACTTTGGGCTTTTGGAAAAAAGACGCAAGCTTCGGAATTGAGAAAGTTGAGGGAAATCACAGATGCCGTGGCACTGGCACATGCCGGGACATCAAGCATTGATGATTTCCACCAGACGGCAATGGCTCGGCTGCTGCATTGCTGGAATGGTGAATCCACCAAGACTGCCTGAGGCGCCCTTTTCGTACCCATCCGACTACGGCGGGCTTCGCGCTTCTCCATGGATACCTGTTTCTCGCACAACCACCCACCGACAATGCAAATTGCATTGAAATCCACTCCATCTCCGCCCTCGCCTCCTTCTGGCGCCCTCTGACGTCTTTGCATCCAGACAGCACCGCAACCGGGCCGAGGCCGAGTCCCCAGGTCTTGCGTGCTCCTGGGAACGAAGGCACTCGCGGCGACAACAACCGCTACATAACTGTCTCCGCTGTTGAATGTCCCATGCACCACGGTACATACGACCTCACCGTCGAGGACCAAGATATCTCGCCGGGATTTTTGTGTCACCTCACACGGTATCATTTTCGCCCAAACACGGAGCCCGTTCTCCGCTCTTCATTCCATCACTCGACGCTTTACGCCCACCCTTCCGGCGCTGGATATGCGATCTCATGGGAGTCGATGACGTCCAGGTATGTTGTCCAATTCAGGAAAGCTAATATCGGGACAATCAATATGCGGCGGCTCACCGCAGACGGGTCGGGGATCGAGGAGCGCAACGCGTTGTCCTTTGGAAGGTTTCCGGCACGGGTGCATATGGCGCATTCGGGTGTTGTCTTGGCTGTGTATCATGGGAAGTTTGTTGTGCTGCATTATCTATGAACTGTGTGTGTTTGGAAAATGAACTGTGTGTTTGCAAAATGATGATGATTTCGAACTGCGATCTGCTCCGTCTTGAAATCAATCCGCGGCATTTGCATAGGTCTCCGCCCAACAACATTTCGCACTTGATTTCGTACACCTTGATTCCGAATCGAACGGTCACATGTCAAGAGATGAAGTCATCCATCAAAGAGTTTGACGCAAATTGAGGACGGTGAAATTCGAATGAAATAGATCAAAGATTCTACACCCGGGCCGTTGTTAGAACTGTGACCAAGGAAGGAAAGCCGATCTCGTACACATCCTCAGGCGAATATTCCCTCGCCGCACGGACCAGACATTCCCGGAAATACTCCAGATGCGTTCCATCGTTAGCGAGGATGGCGTAATCCAGCAGCCCTTGACGCCGCACGAAGGTGTACATGGTGCATGGAGTGCGGGTTTCGTTGGAGGGAAGAAATTTGTTAGAGCAGCGCCGGGGAGCGGGTGTATCCTGGTTCAGGAGGGCCAAAGAAGCCGTCGTTGGCGGACTCGTCCTGAGCGGCGGCGGGTTCGGATTGAAGTGCGGCAAGAAGGGCTTCGGCAAGAGCGCATTTTTTTTTGCCGCAGATGTGTTTATGTGGTGGGGTACCATGCTTCCAGTCTACGACCTGACAATGTCTGTAGAACCGGCGTCATGTCGTGCGCGTGCGGCAGAGATTGGACAAGACACGCACTCTTGGAGCAGTAGTACACGAAACGATTGATCTGTCGACAGGGCCCGCAGACAGAAAGTTTGGCGTAGCCCGCCGCTTCGGCAGACAGCCCGCACGAGGAACACACGTATACAGACTTGGGATCCTTACGCGGCGTCTCCCCGAACAGAGTCTCGACGTCGACCCTACCATACAAAAGCTCCTTGGCACGGTCGAGATCAGCCTGGTTATCACGCCGTCGCTTGACTTTGATCCACTCGAGCGCGCTACCGCACTGCAAAAGCTGAATCAATGGTCAGGAAAGAAAGAACGCACTCACGAAGACACGCATTATTTCGAAAGAGATGGCGGTCAAACAGAAACTCCTCTCAAGGTCACCGTATCTCTTCAACAACACCGCCCCAGGGTGCGGCGGCTCGCCTTTGACGGCGGTAACCTTCTCGTAGACGGCGTTCGGGACGGTCTTGAAGTCCGTCGGAATCCTGGGGAGATCTTGCAAGCAAAGTTGTCTGAGGAGGTCGAGGAAGCCTTGCCCCGAGTCGCGATTGAGTCGCTCGAGCGTGAGTTCAGGGCACCTGGGCAGTTCAACGACGTGAGCATATGGAGGGACAGTCACTCACCACTTTTTCCCCGACTCCAAAAACTCGGAATCGCACGTGCGCCAAAGACCCTCGAGGATCGCCTCCTCGCGCTCCTGCGGGCTTTTGTCCATCCAATTGCCCTCAAAGTCATCCCAGGCGCAGCGCTGAGTAAACTCGACGCTAAAATTATTCTGCATCTTGGTGGCAGACGTCTCGGAATCAAGTAGGATGTCAAACGGGGCTTCCCGCTTTGTTGGATCGATGAACGAGGGTGGGTAGAAGCCGGTGTGCGAGATTTCTATGTCGGAGCCAAAGAGGGTGGATATATCGTCTTCCCAGGCGGCGTTCCAGTCTTCGAGTCGGGGGAGTGTGATACAGTGGCATGGCGACGACAAGGAACGCACCGCGTCTGGCAGACTCGGTCCCCGTGAATGCAGGCATCTTGGGCGAGGCACCGTATCCAACTGAAACCCAAACCTCGATCTGACCGTCCGACTCGGAGGAGCGGGCACGCGTGCGGCGGCCCATGGTGGTGCTGGTGGTGGTGAAAATTAAAAAGGTGATGGCGGATCACGGGATCATCCCGTATGATGTAAGCGCGATGACCTTGTTCTCGATCGACTCCAAATCGACTCAGAAGTCAATCCAAAAGAATATTTGTTTTTGTGAGGTTCGATACAAGGTGCGGACCTCGACTCGACCGAGGAGTTGGACAATGATAGGCTTTCTGCATGTGTGACATAGTGTGAAGCGACTCGGTACCAACTCGGTGCACACTCCCTGCATCCAATTGCACAACGTTGATCGGGGACTTCGAATTTTGTGCACTCGACCGTTGCAAGAAAAAATGACGAACTGCCAGCACTAGGTTCCATCCCTGGACTCGAACGGGGGCAAGAACAAGCCATACTTTGTTGGTTGATTTTAGTTGGACCTCGGCATGAACGGAGATGCCCACCGGTGGTTGAAACATTCAACGCGAGTCTTCAATTTGGAAACAGATTCGCAAGACCGATGGTGGATCACAAAGACATGGCACATGTCACACTAGATCACGATGCGAACATGTGAACAACCAATATACACGACAAGATGTGCCTCCGCTTCGCTCCGGCAGGACGTGCATCGTGAACAGGAAAATGGAATGTGCATTATTACTCGAGTTCAGCTAGGACATTCAATGTATGTAAATCCACTAGACGGCTGGAGATGCGGAAGCCCGGAGTGCGGCGCAGTCAAAGTGAGCCACATCTCGTGACATTGCAGCAGTGCCGGATAGTGCCAAGAGCGACGACCATTGATGGTAGGTTGCAATTTGTGCACAATGCTGATACACAGAGTTCAGGTGGCGAGTTGTTCGAGATCACAGATTGTGGTCCAGTCAGATGGAGAGGGACACGTTGGAACTGCCGGAGCACCAGCCGAAATCCAGGGCAGCAGCGACCAGTCGAGATTTTGCAGGGTTGAGAGTACTGTTTGCGTGGCAGTGGAGGGACCCAGTCAATAGCGGAGAATAAGATCCTGGAGCGATGATTTTGAGATTCGACGACCGATACAGCTGGAGGAAGAGAGGGACGGAATGGTGGCTGGAGATGGGTTCAGAGGAAGTTTATATGGGACAGCTGCCGAAGGCATACATATGCACGGCAACGCCTGAATCCCCCGAGAAGATCCTTCCTGGTAGCAACTGCTGTGGAGACCAGGTGGCCCGAGAACGCGCGTTCTCGCCGAGCTGATTCTTGGTCAATAATGGAGAGAAGGCACTGCACCACCTGCCATGAGACACGTCAACAGAACAGAGGAAACCCAACCGGTCATAGTTTTCCCAAGTTCAAGGCTGATACGTCGCACTCGGCACGCATACGTCGCATCGAGCCGGCGGTGCATCGTTCGAAAGGCTGTTGAACAGCGGCTTCGATATGGAAATGGAAGGAGATGCCGGTGGCGCTCGTGGAGAAATTGATGAAAAGGCTGTTGAGAAAGGACTTCGCTGGCGGCAAGATGAGGGAGGAAGACAAAAAGGGCTTTGGGCAAATGGGGATTGAACAAACAGGTGCAATGACACTAGAGACATCTCGTTAAAGAACGGATAATCTTCGGGTGAGTTTCGGTTGTGTGGCTTACCGGCAAACCCAAGGACCGAAAAACACGAGCATTTGAACTCGGATTCTTGAAGTGTCGCACTGAAGACCCTGTCTTGGAGCCCGATTCGGCGATTCTCCCCCGGGCCTAACACCGAATCGCCCGAAACGCCGAAACCCCCGTGGCCTTCTCCGTCCGAGTCTTTGGAGCAACTCTCGGACACATTCTCGGGCTGGACGTCCACTCTCTGGATGCAATTCAGATTGACCATGAATGAGCCAGTCCGACTCGCTCAGAGTCATCGTGACCATCCTGATTGCTGCCAGAACCCAGGTCAATTAGTGCCGTCCTTCCAACCAACGTTGATTGGCGGCGGCCGACTCTTGAACTGACTGACAGCGGAGATGAATTTGAGAGACGCCGCCACCCCGGCCCCCACTTTGAGAACAATAAAACCATTTATCCATTGTTCCCAAAGAAAACAAAGAGAGATATGCACGATACATAAGATACAGGTATTGAATAAATATGTGATATCATCTTGTCGCGAAGGCGAAGGCGAAAGCGAAAGCGAAGAGTACACACTACAGGGCTCACTGAGCCCGGGCACGACGTCGCGGCTTTAACATATCGGATGCACGAGTCTGCGAACGAAGAGGAGTCAGCATGAGTCAAGGCGGGAGGGAGGGAAAACTCACATGTCGGACGTCGGCGCGCGTGTAACAGGGTGGATAACATGATCCATGACTTCACGTATAATCGTATGTCGGGGGGAGAGGTGGAGTCGCACTAGTCAGCGTCGGGGGTGTTGTGCATTTAGTCCTGAAACTCGGGGCAGGGAAGGCCGTGGCTCCGCAGCAGGTTGCTCAGCGTCAGCGCCCGAGTTTTCCAAATCTCCTTCTCCCGCGTGAGGCGCTCGACGGCCTCCTCGAGCTGCTGCTGGTGCATCTGCTTGCGCTTGCGGCTGCGCCGAGCAGCGAGTGTGTTCTGCCGACGTTTGTACTCGATCTTCTCCTGATCGGTAGCGTTGGGAGCGAGGGGCTCCTCTGTCAGCTCGTCCTCCTCGTCCGAGGGCTGAGAGGGAGGGGAGCGCCGTTGGGAGAAGAAGGCGGGGAGGTCCTTCTTGGAGGTCATGGAGGGCGTGGCGTACGTCCGCGGCTGGGTGGGAGCGTCGGAGATAGGGACCATGGTGTGAGGGTACTGCTTGCGGACGGCGCTGATGGAGGGGTGGGTCCGCTGTGGACCCACCATGGATTCGAGGGGCATGGAGGACGAGGAGGGGGAGCTGTTGGGCGAGTAGTGCCCGCCGGGCTGAGTGTAGTATCCACCAGCCTCGGCGCCCTGCATCGAGGAGTAGTCGAGGTCCTGCGGGTATGTGTACATGTTGGACATTGTGGTGGCGTTTATAACTTTCGATCAGGTTTCGGGGGCCGAGTCAGAAGTGATCGAGTGATCTCGGAAGCGGCGAGCGAGCTGAGGTGGGATGAATGCAAAGGATTGGAGCCATGTTCTTATAGCGGGCTTCCAGAAAAACAGGGCGGTGCGACCTATTGATGCGCATAGCCCGACTCGTCGGGATTGCTGTGTTTCCGATCAGCTGCCGCCTTTTTCTCGTAAGGCGGTGACAAGATGATCTCCATGTGGCTGCTTGCCGGTGAGGCAGTCCAGTGGATACCGGGGCTCGGCTTGGGAATTTTAGGCTTTTTTTCCGCCGTCTGCGCCTGCGATGCATGGGATTATCCACGCCTATTTCCGCACCGGAACTCTTCCTCATCAACTCACCAACTGAGGCGATCCTCCGCTGATTGTTCTCTAAGAATGATTAGCGTTGCGGCCGCGCCCTATCGGTACCGACCCTCCAGAGAAAGACACAAATTAAATGCTACGAGCTGGTCAACAGAAGATACAAGTACATACCCGTCCCTCATACCTGGTCGAAATTACTCCCCGGAACAACCCAGCATTCCACAGACGGGCTAATTTCGTGGCGCCGCCTTCCCGCATACCATCACACACAGCCCGCCGTGTAAGTGGAACTATAATTGAGCACAGATCTGGGCTCGGCAGCTCTTGCAGTGCCAGGAACGATATCGAGAGAAGAGAACTCTGCGGCTTCTGTTCCTGGAGGAAGGTGGGTTGGCATGTACCTCAGCCCCTAGATATGTCTGCTTCTCACGGGATATCGATGGCAAGTCTGTGGGTGGTCAATATTACAGCCGACCCTAAGAGAAATCCTGCGAAAGAAATCGCACCTTGAATCTGAATCTGTATACTTGCCTTGAAATTCCCCGGATCGGGACACTGGCGTAGTGTTCCCAGATTGGGTTTCCGAGAATGACAGACGTCGACGTTGGAATAGGTTGATTGAAAGTCCCCGGCGTATCGAATAGAATACAATGCCTCATGATGAGATGATAATAGGCGATGGCATCCCAGCGGGGCGGAGGAAGAAAGTTGCCGTTGTCGCCAAAAAAAATCGACACAGCCTGGCATTTCCCGTAATTGAGTTTTTTGGTGAAGGGCTAAATGCAGAGGTAGAGAGAGATGAGCTCAAGCCACCCGAGATGAACATGATGTACGATCTCTAGATCCCTTGAACGTGTCTTGAAGCCGTCCAAATCCACGCGAAATCATCCCCGAACCCCATACCAGAAGGGATGTCTGTAGAAAGTCAAGGATCTCAAGATCGACGGGCAATCAAGGCCCAGCGGCGGTCGGTTAACTGGGATAGCTGGCTGGCATGATGAAGGTCAGAGGCAGAGCACGGGCTGTACTTACCGGGGGTCCGTGATGGAAGCACATTCATTGACGGAACAGAGACTCAAGGCGGTGCGCGGAGGGACTTTCGTACCGACGACTCCGAATTGAATTGAGGCATTTTTGGAGCAGATTGGGATTGAGGTTTCCTGTCTATCATCGGTACTCGAAAAAGCCGTTTTTGTAAATTCCGGGTCGCATTGCGCATTGCCACGGACGAAGATAGCTCGACGAAGCCTAAAGGCATGTCTTCCACGACGAAGAAAGATGGCAAGTGTCACGACACCGCGACCTTATCCATGCATCCATTGGCCGGTATTGTGCCATCCCAAGTATCGGCCACAGGGAAAATGCAGAAAGAGCATTGGTCGTCGTCGATGGTCGATTCGCATCTACACCACAGACCGGACGAAGAGAGGCACATTACGCACAGAGCATCATATTCGTGGCCCCCCAGAGTTTTGAGGCATTCGGGCTCGCATACTTTCTTGACTAAATCGAGGATGGTTGTGAGAGAAAGGAGAATTCGCATGTAAGAATGGTCGTGACGAGAAGGACAATCAAGCGGGCTGCTCTCCAAGATCGAGCGGGGTAGTACCATAGTGGTGGCCCTTTGGCATTATCCCAACGTCGAGCGAAGATTCGAGGTGTCAGCCGGGGAAATTCTGGTCCAGAGTGAACGGAGGAAGGCGAGGGAGCGTGGGAGTTGTACCTGCCTATTTTGGCAGAGCGCCCATTCTTCCGGGTTCCCGCTTGCTCCCCGCGCCACGTCCAACGATTTTGGATGCTTCGGCGCACACTCACGGGCCTCCTCTCTCCATTCCAACTGCGCAGAATGGCTACATCCACCACCGCTACCATCCACCCGTTCGACCCCAAAGCACCCACCACCTCTGCCAGCCAGCTGTGGCCCGCTTCCACCGCCAAAAACCCCAAAGCAGGGACCACTCGCGTCTTCTTTGATGCGGGGGGTGTCACCGCGCTCTCATCTCTTGGTCCTGACTTTTCGCGCAAAACGGGCGTGGTGAAACGCGAGGTCGTTCGGCGGTCGGTGGGCAGTGCAGTGAAGGAGATTAGTCGTGTGGACGAGGTCATCGAGGTCGTAGTGGATGCTTCTGTCGATCCTCATGCAGCCGGTGCGCCTCTTCGTGTGTCTTCTTCCATATGGTATTCACTCTTTTTCCCCAGCCGTTGCGGCGCACCTCGCGCTATACAATTTCACCCTCAAGACCGACCCTCCATCGGGTTTCAATCCAAAACTCAAAGAACCCATCCCCGATAAGGTCTCGTTGAAACCCTTGAGTGCGTCACGGGAGTGGGACAAGGGTGTCGTGTATGCCAAGGCACAAAATCTCGCTCGTACGGTAAGTTTCCGTCTTCTTCTTCTCGTATCCACACTCTCAATGCAATCCAGCTCATGGAGCTGCCGGGAAACATGATGAATCCAACGCTCTTCTGTGAGCGCGTCAAGGCCGAATTCGCAGGTGTCGAGAATGTGCAGATGTTTGCGAGGGACGAAGGTGCGTTCCAGCATCCCTTGAACTATCGCCTTCTCAGTTCCTGCAGCCTGGGCCGCCGAGAAGGGCATGGTACGCATCCTCGTCGGTCCTAAGAAGGCTCTTACAAGTCCGCAGCGAACCTTCCTCTCCGTGACTCGGGGTACCGCCGAACCCGCGAAGTTCCTCGAAATGTATATGTTCGTCGTGCCTCCGAAGGTTTAGTCACTCACTCTCGTTTCAGCCACTACAAGGGCGCACCGGATGCCTCTGCTCAGCCTCTCGTGCTCGTCGGAAAGGGCATCACTTTTGACACCGGAGGAATTAGCCTCAAGCCCGGGGCGGTATATGTTTCGACTAGAAATCTCCGTCGGTCCCTCTTGAATGTTTGTTGCAGGATATGAAGCTGATGCGCGGAGACATGGGTGGCGCCGCTGCCGTCGTGTCTGCCGCGCTGGCTATCGCACAACTGAAACTTCCGATTAACCTCGTGGTTTTGACCCCGCTGGCGGAGAACATGCCCAGTGGGACGGCGACGAAACCCGGGGACGTGTAGGTCCGCCTTTAAGCTACTTACAACCCATTAAGCGATTTGTAGCATCTACGCGATGAACGGCAAGTCAGTCGAGGTCGACAACACCGACGCCGAGGGGCGGCTAGTGCTTTCCGATGCCATCTACTACGGCTCGACCGAGTTCAATGCTCATACGCTAATTGATGTGGCCACGCTTACTGGCGCAATGGATATCGCACTTGGCGAGGTCTTCACTGGTGTGTTTTGTGTGCGTC
This sequence comes from Roridomyces roridus, assembly GCA_029378245.1. Classification (NCBI taxonomy): domain Eukaryota; kingdom Fungi; phylum Basidiomycota; class Agaricomycetes; order Agaricales; family Mycenaceae; genus Roridomyces; species Roridomyces roridus. The sequence continues at coordinate 189,058 of JARKIF010000048.1, forward strand.
CTCTTCTCTCTTGCTTTCCTCCTTTGACTGATGGTTGTAGACCTCGGACGAGCTTTGGCACCGTCTCTACGCCGCTGGTGAAACCGAATACGACCGGTTCTGGCGTATGCCCCTCGACGAGGACTATGGGCCGCAAATATATGGAAGTAACGCGGATCTATGCAATGTTGGTGCCTTCCCACCCCTGCATTCCGTAGCTTACGTCGTTGACAGACGGGCGGAAAGCCTGCGGGGAGCTGCACCGCTGCGCTCTTTCTCAGGGCGTTTGTTCACGGGCTCGAGCCCGAGGAGGGGAAGGATGCGTTGAAGTGGGCGCATGTTGATATTGCTGGGACGATGGAGGTCGGATATTTATTTTTTGATTGTGATTCCTCTTTGACTGACGGTGATTTAATTGTAGGCGACGCGGCCGACGGCGTATTTAGGCCGTGGGATGACGGGGAGTTCAGTGCGGTGCGTGTCTTGCTTTTATTTTCGAGTCGTGCTAACAAGCATCCAGGGCGTTAATCGAATATGCGAGACAGCTGTAGTTAATTTACTCCTTCTGTGCCATGATCCACGTCATTACACCCCAAACACCTCAGCCAGCCGACTCACCCAGCCCCGACGCAGCTTGGGCCGTCCTACGTCTCGTGCCAACTGCGAAAGAGAAGGAGCCCTCGCATACGGATGGCCTCGCGCGCGCCTTGTAAGCCAATCGTCGAGCACCCTCCGTTTCGCTTTGCTTTCTTCTTTGTTTGTTGTATTTGCTGTAAGTACCAATTTGTGATGAGGAAATGAATCATGCAACACGAAGAACTTTCCCTCAAGAACGAAAATGCGAAGGCACAGCACAAGCTTCAGAACTGAGGTGTCTCCCGCTGCGGGACGAGAAGGTGAAGTGTGCGAATGAGGAGATGCGGGGCAATACGAGGAACGAAGGTGGGTCGTTGGAGAATAAGGGAGAGTGAAAAACGAAGGAAAGGATTCACGATTATGAAATGAGTTGTTTCAGCAGCAAAATACTCTAACATGAGCTCATCACACATTTTCTCTCAGGTCCTGCCTCTCAAATGAGCCGCTGATGGTGCAATCGGTCTCCGGACGTCGCGGCCCGCAGGCCATCAGCAACCCGTGCATAACGGGTACGGGTCGGGGTCCGGCACCTCACGGGTTACCCGTGGCCATCACTAGGTTGACTCTTCTTCACGCAGGTTTGGTGATCCCGTGGCATGATGTTGTGAACACAGTTTCTTGCGTGTCGAATACGGCTATAGACATTTGCAGTTGGCAACATGTACATGTATATAGTGAGGTAATCCAAGAGCTTAAACGCGTAGAACTTGCATTTTGCGGCTCAGCACAGGCTTCCGAACTCGGGCGTCTCCCAGTTCCGGAAGAAATTGAACAGTCCGGAGGACTCGTTTCCGGGTACCGCCACTTCGACCCAATGAGAAAGAAATGAATACAATGAACGGAGAATATAACACACTTCTGGCACTGGTAGCTGGTGCAAGAACCTGTTCGGGCAGTGCGGATGATGTATTCAGCGGAATCAGCGGAATATCGCCTTCCGTGGGATATCAATCTCAGTCAGAAGACATGACTGTTGCTCTCACCGATTTCTCGAGTCTGCTGGCCTCTGCTATGATCAACAGCTGGTGGTTCAGGCACTTCAAGTTGCTCATCAACTGCGTGAAACTTCAATGGGAACTAGAACTCTACGGTTGTACAAGGCTCACCGTGGGCAAATGTTTCCTCCCTCTCGCTGGCGAGCTGGTATAACGGATAGCCCAGATGAATGGCGACTTCCTGGCTGTCAGGGTCGAATCCCCTGGCGGTATGGAACTTGCGCAGCGCGTCGTAGACGCTGGCATCCCAGAATAATGTGCGTAATCGCATCCTCATCTTCACCTCAGGAAACCCCTGCTTCGCGGCGTCTTCTGCGGCCAACCGATCTTTCCCCGTTGGATCGAAGGACCAGAACCAAGGATCTTGGGGGAATCCGAGAGCGTTCGACGCCCTTGTAAAGTGCTCAACTGGCGACATGAAGAAATATCCCGGGGACGATCCTTCAACACCGGGTTTTTTCATGTAGACATCAATATTAACCCAGATATAATCAAGGAGGCCTGCATGCTGTGGTCACCCCAATGGGTCAAGGAGAGAGGATGGTGGAGACCTCACCGTAGTCCTCGTATCTCGAGTTGATTTGAAGTCGCTTGAATATATGGTTGGCCTGGGACATCCACTGTGAATAGGCAGAGACCTGAGGTTCCAAGAGAAACACAATAGAACCTCTGTAATCTCTGAGCTCCCCTGAGTTGAAACTTGATAGCTTAGCATGGTCATCCCCTCTAAGCTGGAAAAGAACTCACCGCATCCAGCCATCGTCCATAACCACGTGTGAGGGTCCCAGGCAGCTGTGCCTCATCAAACCAATATCGGGCAAAAATGCCACTTCTGCGAGTTGCTCGATTGGAACTGTGCCCGGGGGAGCAAATATGACTGCGCCCATGTGCACATCTGCCTGATGAACACGGAGTTCAACATACCGGTGGTTGGCAAATTCTACGAAGACAAGCGTGCTGTGAAATTGGGGTATCGACAAGACTTTGAGAGCGTCGGACTCTCCGATAGAACCATTCCAATCGAGGTGTTCATGGGCAGAAGCATAAAACCCTGGCCCCCTGATACCGTAGGACTCAAGGTCTACACACAGTCGACCGGTGGAGTGACGGATCCACCAGTTCTTGTCGCGGATGGATGAGCACCATGCAAATAGCCCTTGATCGGAAGCTCACCATGGACTGCGTGTTGGGGAGGTAGTTCCCGATGTCCTGTTTCCGGATGGCATCAGAATGTTCGCATCCCCCAGGGAAGCCTTTTACTCACCTCGGATTCTGAAGTCTTGAAATTATATCAAATATGCAGACTCGAAGTATGTTGAGTGTTAGATACGAACCCATAGTGCAAGCAGAAAAATCCGCAGGATAACGGAATGGCGATGCAGGGCGAGGTATTCAGTATGAGGTATCAGAGCTACGTCGAGAGCCTTATCAATTCGGAGATGCAGAATTAACGAGGAATGCATACAATCTTGTGCAATAACGGCATGTTTCCCGCCGAAATTGGACACGCCAAAGATTTGCATGATGTTGGGATGCCTGCGAGATTGATGAGAGCCTCATTCCAAAGGTTCTCGAGCCTCGACGCTCACCAGAGGTTCGCGTATTTTAAGATATACTGTCGACACTCCTGTTGTCAAGGGTTGATGCCAGAGTGGATGAGCACCGGGCTGATAACGGACCTCTTCGGCATCTTCTCCCTCATACAAGATCACCGATTTTTCCGATTGCTGTCGAATTTGTGCAGAGAACATGCGGCGTGCGATAACACTAGATGGAATGGCCGGTCCTACGTACAGGCGAATCTCTCGTCGTAGATCAATGTCCCCTCGTCTGATCTGCTCGAAGTCTGCGGCAACATTTTCCAATGTCAAGTATTTGAGACAGCCGCACGTACCTCCGAGTTCAGGAGTATGCGTTGACCGATTATCAATGGTGACATTTTCAGCAACCAGCTTATAGGATTGACGGACGTGAGGAGCTTGGCCGTCTCCCCCACGACCTCCAATACGACCAGCCTGGCCACCGCGACCGCCCGTGCCTCCTGTTGTGCGAGTCAGCCTTGTGGTCCTCATCCTCGCCGCACGGCGCACCGGAAATGTGGTTATTGAAGACGATATTGGATTCTCCCCCGGGCATGTTTTATTTCATCCAGTAGCGTGAAGGCAGTCGTGGGTGGTGGTGGTGGGAGCGAAGGGGAGGTGTCGACGTGACAGCCTGTGAAACCCCCGCTTAATCCACGCTTTGCCGCGTCCCGTTGCTATTCGGAAATTCCAATGTGATTCATAAAGACACAGCTATCGGGACAGAAACACCGCGTTCACGGTCTGGAGCTATTGGATCGCTAGAGATACGAGTCCGTCTCAAGCCTGGCAATACGACCATTGCCCTGGCTTGGCCTCCAAAGCCGGGGTAGATGCGAGTCTGTGGTACGAGAGACTACAAGCGCCCTGGGGCACGAAGGCGCTAATAAGAGCCACCGAGGATACTGTAGTATTACGTTCAATTCGTATGGTCACAGGTCACACTGGATTTTTTATACGGAAAATTTCGTATGTCACAGGGTCACAGAGCCAATTTTTCGCCTGCCGAAGGATGCCGGGCTTAGCCGAGATCAGATCACCGATCAAATCTCCTTTTTAGGCGATGCCGGCCGTCGCATACGAAAGGTTCCATTCGTATGAATTGTCACATGCCAAAGTACCATTCGAATTGAACGGAATACTACAGTAGACGACTCACGAGAAGCTGCTGATCGGGTGTGTATCATTAACAGCAAAGAGAGCAAGCGCCGAGTTAAGGTTCAAGTATAGACGCACATTCGTGGACACCGGCAGCAGAATTGGAGACCTGCCTGGAAATCGACATTCGGGACATGGTGGTTCTTCGAATCGGCGATCACGGATGGGCTAGGCCGTGCCGCTGTCCAGACTGCGCATCACGTCTGCCACCACGACTCTCACTTGCTTCTCCATCACCGACTCCATGGGACGATGGACTCAACACGATGAAGTGAGCTTCCGCATACCCGACTCACTCCCCAACTCAAGTTTCCAGGACTCTGAACGCCTACCAGAAGGAATGGAGCGAATTGGATACGACAGCGACACCGCACGGTATTACTTCAGGGACCCAAGCGGAGCGGTATACGAGGGTGCTCAGGGTGCGAGGTCCAGTCAAATGACTCGAGGTGCGTGGTTCTCTGTCCAGCCAGCACTCATCAATACAGTGTCGGGCGGTGGTGGCACGTCGTCTGCTCCCCAAGACGATGTCGAGAGTGCTCCCCGGCGCTCGGACGGGTACCAACCTCTCGCAACAGACGCAGTTCGTCCTTTGTCGTCATCCCTTCTCGTGCTCAATCACATCCCACAGGGTCGCACGGGTTCCTGGCGCACCCACAGCCCAAACGCGAGTGCCTACCGCACGCTCTTTCCTTTCTTCCTCATCATCGGCGTCGTACTGCTCCTCGTATGGCGGCTCATCCTCTCGCCTGGCCTCGCTCCCCCGAAGGATCCATTCCTGACAGGTGCCGAGGTGTACCTCGTCGAGCCAGGCGATTCGTGTTGGGAGATTTCATACACACGGCTGCTCGTTAGACGAGCTCATTGCTCAAGAAATGGAATGGGGGACTCGAGTGCGAGAGACTGATGCCTGGCATGACGCTGTGTCTTCCACTCCCAACGACAGAGTAAACCCTCTACGCCTTCACATTATCTATGTTAATCGCAAATGGACGTTTTCGAGTGTCCCTTGCTTTGCAGCTATTTGATTTCGGCGAGTGTCTCGAATCTCCTTACTTTTGCTCTTGCCTTCTCCCACCATCTCGAGTTGACCTCGACATCTTTATTTGCTTCAAACCTGCTTCTACAGCCTCTTAACCAGCCTCTACACCGCCTCCCCTCCTCCCTCCTCCGTCATGTCCCACTTCTCTCGAGTCTCAGTCTTACATTCCAAATCTTACCGGGGCCGCCGTCGACGAGGGGTATCTCAAGCTCGTCAAGCTCATCACTACCAGCAGCTTCTCGCGGGTGTACAAGGCGGTAGACACGACGTCGTACGACGAGCCTGACGGGCCTGCCTACTACGCAGTCAAGTGTATGCGGAATCCCATCGCGAGGACCAGGTGTGTCTCAGATTCTCCTTTCTCTCCCCGATTCTCATCTCACGATGATCATAGCATGGCCTCAGCCACAGCGCGCGCATTCCGCACTCACTCTGCCGTCAACTTCATCCAGGTGTCGTTCCCTTTCGCCGCACCTTCATCGACGGTCCTCCTGTTTCCCTTTCAACAAAAGACGATTTCATATTCATGGTCACGGATTATTGCGCTGGCGGCAATTTGCAGCAGGCTATCGAACGGGGGGTGTATGATGGCAAGCCGGTGTTGACGAAGCGTGTGTGGGTGGAGTTGGTGGATGCGTTGACGGGGTGTTATGAGAAGGGGTTGGTGGGACATGGGGCTTTGAATCCTGCGAATGTTCTGCTTGTGGAGAGGAGGAAGGGCGTGAGGGTAACGGATTTTGGGCTGGCGAGGATGGTGGGGGAGGGGGAGGGTGCTAGTGAGAGTTGTGGGGATGTTCAGAATCAAGCGTACACAAGTCCAGGTGAGTCTTATTCACTCCTTTCCTTCCATCGCTCACTAACTAACCTGACGTTAGAACGCGCTACGGGTAAATCATACGACCCGCGCGCAGACGATACATGGGCGCTCGCCATGACGCTTTTCACGCTGCTAACGCGCAGCACGCCATGGGAGATCGCATGCTCTCGCAACGACGACGAATACGCTGCATTCCGCGCCGACCCTGAGCACTACCTCCTCCGGGCCTTCCCCACCCTGGCGCCTGAGGCGAACGAGTTCCTTGTACGGTGCTTTGACGTCGATCTCGCACTGCGTCCATCCTTGGTGCAGATGCGCGGTGCAGTCAAGAAGATGGCGTGTTTGAAGGCGGTGGAACTCACACAGACATTAACACACTCGGAGGGCAGTTATATGTTGTCATCCCTGGCGACGGACTCGGAGGCAGAATCGAGCGCATCCAGCAGCTCATACTCTCTCCTGGATGCACCCAACGTCGGTACACTCGCCCCGCCGTTGGTTCCCACTCTGCTGCATGGCAATACCAAGACGCCGACGCCCGAGTGCGAGCCCATACCAAAGTTCCGCATACTCGGTCCTAAATCGCGAGTGTGGCTGACGGATAGGTTGAGGAGGATGGGAGTACATTTGCGTTGAGGGTCGCGTCGGTGGACGGGGAAGAGACGGAGAGGAGGGGTGAGGGCGAGAAAATCCAGAAAAGAAAAGAAGAAATCGGATAAGCCGGGGAGGGCCGAAAATCCTATACTGAAAGGGTGGGCGCCAGTGGGGGTGGGGAGCTCGAGAGCCGGTGAGGGAGATTTACGGAAAAGAAAAGAGAACATTGGATAAGCCGAGGAGGGAGGGAAAATCCCATAGTATAAAGCAAGGAAGTGTTGCATGGGGAGAAATTTGTAAATAAAATAGTCGTATCAACTGTGCCGCGGATGGAATGGAACGTTGGGGATAACTGAGCATGAACGACGTGGCGGGATGCGGACCGATGCATAATGTGAGACGTCCCGTCTCGAATGGAGCCTTGAGACTTCAATCACATAACTCACGGGGCACAGTGTGCAGCCCTGAAATCACTAGAGGCCAGGCTGATTCCTGCCCGAGCTTCACGCGTACAATCTCTTGGAGCGACAGCTCAACCCCTCTAGCCTGTTCGATTCTCGCTTGAGGCTTAGTATGTGAAACTGGCCGAGTTTTTGCAGAGCTCCATTTGGGAGCTACGGGATGCTGTCGAAGCCTGTCGTGCATGATGCTCTATATAATCCAATCATAACACCCAAGACCCGCGTCGCCAGAAAGAATTGCATCCCGTTCCCTGTTCGATTCAGACCCAGCCATCCCCGGCGCACACCTTTGTAGTTTTTTGTTTGTAAAAATACATCCAAGTTGCAATCGGGTCCTGCCACTCGGGTGAATACTTGACCCCGCAAGGCCTGAGAGAGAAAGACTCAAGTATTCGATTCAGAAGGCGGTACAAAGTTCCAAGTAAAACGAAAACATATTCATTCTCTCCCTCAATCTCAACATTCAACACCCATGCCCACTGTAGACCTTGACCACCAGCGGCAGCCCCGCCGTCTTGCCCCTATCTTTCCCAACGACAGCCGGCCGATGAAGAATCAACCCCACCGCCTGCGGGACGACGTCCTCGCTCCGCACCGCGGGAGCAAACTCGAACGCACGAACGAGGGTGAATATGATTGCCTTTAACCTGAGGATATGATCGTGAGATCGGGGGCTCGGGGAGGAGAATGGCATTGGAGAGAGGGACGTACTCGACAAGTGCGAAGCGATACCCGATACCTGATCGTCCATTGAAATCAGTGACGTTTCGACGACAGAAAGATAGTACGCACAATTATGCACGCCCCCGAAAAACGTCATCAAATGGGTGTACACACCAGGAATCGCGCTAGTGCCAGTGGGCAGGGTTTGAGGGTTCTCCCAGCGCTCCGGGCTATTCGAAAACCAGTGAGCTCCAGGACGAGGGGAGAGGCATAAAGGAACGCACATGAACTTCAGAGCGTCCTCGCCCCAAATCTCCGGGTCGGTGTTCACCGCGAGAATAGGCACGTGTATCACTTGGCCTTGGCGAATCCTATGAGGCGGGAGTGCTTCAGCACTCAGTCTGTCCAGTAGATATCGATACTCACACAAGACTCTGATGCTCATTCCCTCGCTTGTCGAGGTACGGGTTTGACAGAGGTATCACATCATCTTGCGCAGCGACGCGCTGTGTGAAATGGATGGGGGCATACAGACGCATCGTCTCCCTCACTGTCAATCATACCCTCAGTTCAGTATTCAGACATGACAGACGAGAAAGGACAGCAACGCACCGACACACTCTAAATATGGCAGTGCATTCAACTCGTCCATCGTCGGGTTCTCTGTGGTGGCCAAAGTGAGCAGTTCGTTCCGCAGCTTCGTCTGTATGGCGGGGCTGTGCGAGAGGGCGTGCAGCGTCCAGGAAGCCGCCGTACTCGTCGTTTCATGGCCGGCAAAGAGGAACGTCGGGATTTCTAGTGGTAGCATCAGAGAGCCAGGAGGAGAGAGAGAGAGAAAGGACCACTCACGCGCAGCCAACTCGGCGTCACTCATCCTCTGGCTCTCCGGCAAATCCTCCGCCGCGATATTGGATTTAAGCAACACCGACAGCAGATCGCGCTTTCCTTTCAACGATGTCGATGCCGCCGTGTCCTTGGATTCAGCTTCAGCTGCCAGCTCCGCCTTGCTCCCCGAAATAATCCGATCCGCGATCCTCTTCATCGCATCGCGTGCGTCATTCGCCACTTGCTTTCCAGGCACAGGCACGAGTTTCAAAATCGGGGCCATACCCTGCGCGGTCCTGAACCCCGCGTAGAGCTGGGAACGCGGAGAGTGGATCAATCGGGTGAAGGCGTCTTGCATCTCATTCTGCTGTTCGTGGGCGTGCGCGCTCAAGGAGTTGAAGGAGTAGTTGAAGCCTGCCTGGCCTATGATATCCAGCGTAGCTCGGCGGAACCAGGCCGACACATCCAAGGTAGCGCCGTCGGGCGTTCCGGTGAGTTGATCTGCCCAGAGGTCACGCAGCTGGATGGCTGTGTCGGTGAACATCTCGGTGAGGAGGCGGATTTGGGATGGTGCAAAAGCTTGGTTCTGGGTGTCGGGTTAGGAGTTTCAACCCATGAATTTTTAGTTGAGCGAGGACTCACCATGATGCGCCGCTATGGGAGTAGGTAAAACAGTCAACAACTTGAGACGGTGGTATCCAGCTGGTGCATACCTGCCGCTTATGCTCTTCCTTCTCCACCGAGAACACACCTGCATACGCGAGTCAGTCGTTTCATATCCACTAGGGTCGAACGTAGTGGGACATACCACTACCGAGTAGATATTTCGCCACCTCCAAATTCGACGGCAGCTTTTGATATACCGCGTTGTTCCTGACGATGTGATTCACGGCTTTAATGTCCGACGTGTGAAGCTCCATTCTCTGGTTTCCGTTAGCGCGAGAAGATAAGTAGAAACCATGAGATGACAATGGACGCACTCCAAATAGGCTCCGGAAACGAAAGTTGCGGCCGAATTGATCCCGCCACTGCGAGGTGAGGGATGAATCCTCCTGGGAGCGATACATATTATACCCAAGACGAGGTCTAAAGTGTAGGGTTATCACTCACAGCCATCGCCTTGAAATTCCCGAGAACGAAACTCGGGGAGGGCGGACCTGGCATGTTGCGCAGAGGCGAGGTGAGCGAGTCGTAGACGCTCCGCGCCAGGCGTACAAGCGCATAGAATGCCACGGAGTACGCCACAGGGATGAGGATGTTGTTTGAATTCATGAGTGAGTGATGATTGAGCGGTTTGGGCCTCCAGGCGTCCTTATAAGGAGCCTCTTCACTGGTGACGAAAGATGGGCTGACGCGAGGGTCCTGGATGCCGGACGGGGGAATTCGGCGGTAAGGTCAACGCTGATGACGCGGGGTGGTTGGTAAGAGGCAACGACCCGAGGTCCCGGCTGAGAGCTTGATATGTACATGAACACCGGAAAGCGAGTGCGTCTTACTGGTAGGCACGCAGCGCAGTGGGTTGCGTGATCAGGGTGGAGACTGGGCCAACGAGCAATTGGTGGTCAATCTGGTGCCAGGAAGCCAAGGCACCCGGACCCGCGCGTAGGCAGAAGCCTTCATTATACCGCCTTCGCCGTCGTCGTGGACCTCGACTCGGCGGCTGAAGACACGCCTGACGGTCTTCTCGACTTTGGCGGCCACGATGGCGTCTTTCCCCGCAAATTTCTTGATAAGCAGCTGGAACTTTTTCACCAGTGACGAAAGGTGGGCTGACGCGAGGGTCTTGTCGGATGGGGAAATTCGGGGTTAAGGTCAGAGCGGATAACACATAAGAAGGAACGACCCAGTACCGGGCTTCTTCGAGCCTGATATGTACTACTGAACGCCGGAAAGCGAGTGTTTCGTACCCGCAGCGCCGTGATCAGGATGGGAAGGCTGGATGAGAACTCCCCCGGAGGGTTTCTTGGAAAAACAGAGAAAAATGTTGGGCTATAGCAAGTGGAAGATTCCATCGTTCCAGTGGGTCCAGCCAGTAGCATTTGGGTCCAGGGATCACGAGAGGTGTGAGGAAGGCAAGTGGAAAGAGCCCGCGAACGGGCATAAGTTTCTCCGATGACGAACATTGAGTTGGTCAAGCCCATGAGTGACGGCGTTCAACCGAGATGGAAGTGCAAGCCAGCGTCAGTACATGGTGGTCAGAGTCAAAGCAAGGGACACGTGCCCGGCCCATGCAGCGGATGACAAAGTCGTTTGATGCAAAACAAACACGCCGCTACACTGGATGGCGACTTTCTTGTGTACCGCCACCATCTATCTGAATCGTTCTATCTGTAATGCCAGCCTTCCTTCTTTGCTTCTCCTCTGTCTCACTCGCATCCGCATACCTACTGTGCTTGACTTTGCTCGACCAAATTGCCGGAACGTCTTCTGATTACTTTCTTTGTTCTCGAGCTCGTCGCAACTTCTCGATACTTGGTCATTATCTCGCAGAAATACAGCTCTCAATCTATCACAGCCCCTCTCCATACAGCACTACACAGCGGAGCACCGCCCGGTCATATTCTTGGTTTATCTACACCAGGCTGTGAGGTCGGCGCTTGTACACTTCTTCCTCTTCCACCACCACACCCATGGAAAACGGGCCTCGCTTCAGCTCCAATTTCTCGTTCAGAACGGCCCCAGATGGGGTTCCTCAGTAGGCCTTGCCACTACCTCGACACTGAGGCTCTTGGTTCATGACTTTCATCCAGGTATCCGGGCGCCTTTTTCCCAGCATCGCAGGACGTCGTCGTTCAGGGTGGCACCTTCACCAGCAATGTGCATATTCATCAGGAGCATCCGACTCCAACCGAGGGTATGCGCTAACCCATACCTCCGTGACACCGTCGTCAAGCTGACACTGCCTTGGAAGATTACAGGTGGATACGCCGCGGTGACATCCACCTCATGAGGGAGATACGCTTGGGCCGCGCATGCAGCGCAGTGTATCGATGTCCCAATCTTCGGAACGACGTGCGGCGTGTCTACTCTGCAAAGGTCCAAGGGGCGGAATCGCAGCAGGCCGTCGTTGTATACCAAGGGGAGAATGCCCAACATGTATTCAGACATTTTTGCTCGCCCGTCAGACTGAACTTATGTACAGCAATGGCGTGATTTCGTTGTGCGACATTCAAGATTCTGGTGCGTCGTAATCACACCTCCTGGACGGCGGGTGAAAGTGGTCGAATAGGCATCCAAATGTATTGCAGATCTTCGGATTAGCAAATTTCAGCGGCATATACGCTGTTATCACCCAAGACGGTTCGTTGTCTTTTAGGTTCGAGCGAGGCACTGACATCAGCTCTTGGATTAGATTTACTGACATACGCTGATTACCTCGAGCTCCGTCGTCTTTCGCCCCTCATGACGATATACCAATACGCTTGCTGGGTATGTTACCGTCTCTTTCTGAAGCTCCCTGCTTGAAACGGGTTAGGAAGTCGATTCTTGGGTGGGTAACAGTATACACACATTGGTCTGCTAAGCCTCGGCTTTCAGAATATATGGCTTCGTTCTGAACCCCCATTACCAACTGTACGCGCCGATATCTTCGACAATGTGCCAATTTGACGCCTCTCCAGATTGACCAAACAATCCCATGGATAAAGTGCTCCACCGGTCGGCTCTGCGTTGAATTTTCAAATAGCTGCTTTGCTCCCGACATCAACTTTCTTATTTCTAGGTCCGGCTTCAGACTCTCCAATGTGCCAGAGGCCCTCAATGAGACAAACTCGGAAATGATAGCTTGCCAAATGCTACCTTTGGATCTTCATCACGACCTTTGCTTGCGCACCTTTGCGCATTTCGTGCGAGTCGAAACACCGGGGGTAATTCCTGGGGCTATTGTATATGGTCCGACAGGTTCTTCGGTGATTGTCCCCCCACCTCCTGGCAGGTTTGCCACTGGCGGATGGTACTGCGCCAACCACTGGAAACGTGATCCAGTCCTGTTTGAGGATGCTCTGGGGAATGGCTGGACGGGGTGCGATCAATATCGATTCAACATTCTATTTGACTAATTCCCTCCATATCCAAAGGTTCAGTGCGTGCATGATATACAAGGGCAAGATAAGATCTTGTTATAATGCATACGAGGATTGGTTGCCTCAAGCAAACCACGTGTTCACGCACTTGGGAGTTTTCTCCGACCAGAAAGACTACAGTAAGTTGTGGCAAGCATCTTCCTCCGAGGCCTCGACTCCGCTCATTCCGTGCCACGACAGTATTTGTGCGTTTTGCACAATGTGTACTGCACATCCCAACCCCGAGAGTTTCTCCTCCGCCGGATGGCTATCTTTTCGTCCGCTCTCCGGTTTATATGATGACTGATCGGTCCTCGTTTGCCTGGTCGCAATCTGCCTGGTTTTGGTCCCTGGATCCGACAGGTACCAATCCCTTGACCGAAGAAGATGCTTTGAATCATGGGTTCCCGGTCGTTGAGCTGACCACGTCCCTCTTGGGTGTTTATTGGGACACCGAGTTCTACAAAGAGCTACGCAGATTCCACGCCGCAAAAGGATTCGACCCAGATAGCCAAGATGTTGCAAAACACCTTGGATGCAGTTTAATGGAACTACCCGGGGACAAGGAGACTATACATGCACATGGTCAGTTTCATCGCGCAACTCTCGGGTTGACTCACATTGGTTCAAGTTGACGAAGTCTCCGAAGAAGAGGCCGACGATGAAATCAGAAAAAGAGACGGAGCCGAATCGTCCGCGGACACGGTTGTTGGTGAAGCTGGAAGGTGAGGCTAGGCGTAAGAGTAGCTTTGAATTCAATTCTCGATGAATCTTTGAACGGCGCCCAAACGGCGCCCAGCCCGAGTGACGAGCAAGGCTCGTTATGTAATCAAACATGTGGAAAGTGGTGGGGGAAGGGGATGAGACTGCTAGTTGCAGCTCGCTCAGACACGGACACGGATAGTGGAGGACCCCTGAGAGTCCCCCAAGATGTAGGATACTGAAAGTGGCAATCAGAGCATTCTTGTCCGGACTGAACCACTTGGGAGGGTCGAAATTTTCGTCCGGATTAGGATCACACCCTAAAAAAATTCGAAAATCTTGTCCGGACCGAGCATCAAACCTCAAAAAAATGGCCAAAAATTCAGGGGAATCTGCAGATAGGTAGATCTCAACTCATTCACTCGCTGTCCAGGACCCGAACAATGGCACGGCACACAGGTCCCACAACTGATGCAAGCCATGAACAGCTCACATGCCGCGAGAACAATGGTACAACTTGGACATCAACCATCATTTTGTCCGGACCAGTATCCAAGCTACCCAGGGCCGAAGTTTTCTGTCCGGACCAAGGATCCGAGCTCTCGCCGTCGGAGGCCATTCTTGTCCGGATTTGAATCACACATGAAGCCCAGTGAAAACGCGGTGGGTTCAAACGAGATAAAAACAGTATCAAACGGGATATGTCAGCCTGCCAACATGGAATCCCGTTTGATACCGTTTCAAACACGAAAAAGTCAGTAGCCGAGCGGTGAAGTGTGCTATAAACCGGAGCCAGCCATTTTTATCCCTTTTTATCCTGGCTTGTGACACACAGCTGTCGGCACGGACTGGATTAAATGGGAACAAATGGGATTCTTTTGTGAAGAGGTAACGAACGAATAGGATTAAAAAGGATTAAAAGTTGTGCTACTGTGATAGATCTTTTTGTTGCTCCGAATGCGCCCGAACCCCGCCTGCCGCCGCTCGCTGCCATCCCCACCCTCGCCGGCCACACCCAGGTCACGCTGGAACCTCCGACGCTGGAACCACCGCAATGACGCCTCGGATAGCCTCCAGGTCCGGGAGTTCTTTGACTCCCTTCTGTTTCTACGAGAAAGAGCGTCAGTTTGTTGAGTGGATAGGGAATGGAAAGTGGACGTACCAGTTCTTTCGAGTACTTCTCGTAAGCCTGAGTATGTGCGTCAATACATAGAAGTAACATTGAGGAACAGAGGAACAGACCTGGTATAGCAACGGACAGTTCTCCCGTAGTGCGGTCCAGTGGGCACCGAACTGGGGATTGGACCCGCCCACATCGGCGGCATAGACGGCCATCGCAATGTTTCTGAAGGACGTGAGTCAGTCGCGCGTGTGAATCCTCGATAGAACATACCGAGCTGTCACCGAGTCGAGCTTCGGCTTCGCTGGGTTGACCGTAGGAGTAGCGGCGGGGGCTGCAGATGCTGTAGACGAGTTTGCGGCTGGTGGTGGGGGCGGAGGTACATGGATCGAAGAGCTGGGATGCGGGTGAGTAAAGAGGAACAAGATGGAGATAGGGCGAGTACACACAGGAGGCCAGCACGCGTGCGTCGAGTCGTAGGGGCGGGAGGCATGATCTCCGTGTTTGCGGGCGTCGTCTGCGTGTTCTCCGTGTTCGTGGCAGGCGTGGGCGTCGTCTGCGTGCTGGCGGTAGGCGTGACCGTGGGCTGCGTGACCGTGGGCTGCGTGGTCGTCGTCTGCGTGACCGTGGGCTGCGTGGGCGTCGTCTGCGTGACCGTGGGCTGCGTGGGCGTCGTCTGCGTGACCGTGGGCTGCGTGGGCGTCGTCGGCGTGAGTGGGCGGCTGCACCCCGTCTCCACTCCCACCAGTGACATCGGGCATCTCAATGAGAGCGGGGTCGTCTAACGGGTCTGTAGAAGGATAAGTACAAGGGTGTGAAATGGAAATGAAGAAGAAGGACGGGGTGAGAATATCGGCTCGCTGCCCTGAGGTAAAGTGGGCTGAGGCGAGTTAGAAGGGGGAGGGGGAGGAGAAGGGTCTGGCTGTGTGGTTTGTTCGACCTGTGCATTCACTTGGACTAAAAAATTGTGTCAGTGTCATGCGGAGATAGTTGCCAGCAAATACAGACCAGGATCGGACTCGTCATCGGATTCAGGAGGGTCCTCTGGGTCCGAATCAACATAGGGAAGTGCTTCGTTGAAATTACGTTCGAAGTCCTCATTGTCAGAGGCAAGATGACCGAGATCCTCCTCGTCGACTTCCTCGAGATCTTCGAGAGAGAGGTCCTCATTTCCGCGTCGTACTGTGCGCGAAACGGGATTGGTTCGGCCACAAGCCCTTGTGTGCGGCGGCCAAGGTCAGCAGGAGTCCATCGACGCATTTCTCGCGGTCTGACGGGCGTCGATTGACAGCGCGATGGCGAGGCACTCCCTTGATGGAAGGCGATCTTGGAGCAGTTCCCTTGGACGGCGAGAGGATACGTCTCCTCTGGTGCATATCACAACCAGTGATGCTTGAGGGGCAATAGGGCCTCAAGCGATAGGGGCCCTATCTGGCCCTAAATTAGGGCCCTATCGAGTCTGGGGTCAAGTCATAGGCCCTAATGAGGTCCTAAATCTTATCTTATCTTATCTTCACGTGACGCTCCAGAGGCCGGGAGCCCTGAAACACCTTGGAAACACCGAAGTCAGGGGGAGATCACCGAGGAGCAAGAGCTCGAAGCCATGAATGCAACTGTCAGAGTAGATGGAGCCGCAGAAATCAACGTATCAGAGAATCAAACCCATCACGGACCTATTTCCTTTTTCGGCCACCCACCTCGATAGGGCCCTATTTATAGGGGATTAGGGCCTCATAGGGCCCTATCGGTCGGCGGGGGTCGATTTAGGGGCCCTATCAGCATCACTGATCACAACAGCGTAGTTCTCGTGAAATTCGGCCTCCTCGGTACGGATCGCAACAAGGTCGGCTACTGGGTGAAAACTATCAAGAATCTCGACGCGTTGATGGGCGAGGAGGTTCACAAGGCGGCGTGGACCTCGTTGTCGGAGAAGGATGGATGGAAGCTTCCAAAAGAGCAGATCCCTTCCCTTCAGCGGTGGCATGCCCCGAAGACGACTCGCCCCAGCTTTCCTCCCGCTTTCAAAGACTCGTGGCGCAGCTACTACCAATGGCGTGGGCTACCGATGACTTCGCCCGCAGCTCTAGATCTACTGTTTCATTGGCCGCTCAGCGTGTACGCTTGTCTCAAAGCGGCCGGTATCACACCTGTATACGAGCCAGGACCGAGAAGGAAGTTGACAATTTGAAGTTCACCGAGCGGCCATCAGATCAAATTGCCATATATGGACTCATGTTATCAATCGGATCATGTATACCATCAATAATTGACAGGAAATCACAGTTTTCCGAGCTGCCGAGCCCCAGATTTTGGTCGTCGGTTGAAATTCATTCATTTCACAAGCGGTCACCCGTCACCTGAACAAATGGTCGTAATAGTACAGTATTGCCTCTTGAGTCTTGCCTTCATCCGACACCGCCGATGCCCAGGAGCTTCTCCTCTGGACATTGCGCGTTGTCCCCGGGTGTCCCTCAACTGGTGGAAACCTTGAACTCAGCGGTCTTTGCTTGCTGGCGGCTTACGTGAATATGACCCGAGTTTCTCCGTCGGACCTCCCACGCCAACATCTCCGTCTACCCTCGCGCTCTGCCTCCCGAGCCTTTGCGAGCTCGAAGCACCACCACTGACATGGGAAGTCCTCGACCGTCACGCATCATGCAATTCACTTGGGACACGGACAGAAGACCACTCGGCGACAGCGCGGCGCCCACCCTGGTCCGCATGACCGGCAGATTCAATTATTGCTCGGGCGCTGTTGCACGGGCAGAAACTTATAAATATGTGAAGATGGGCGCCATCCTTTTCGTTCTCGTCCTCTCCAGCAGACATGATGCTCATCGCCCTCTCCATCCTCCTCTGTACAAACGCGGTCAAGGCGACCGCGCTGACTTATGACTATGCGATCGTCGGCGGCGGGGCGACCGGCCTCGCGCTCGGGGTTAGATTATCGGAGGATCCCACCAAGAAGGTCGTAGTTTTGGAGGCGGGGGAAAGGTGCGCTCCATTCCGCTTGCTTTCCGAGATACGACTTACAATCTGGTTCTTCAGCGGGATTGGAAAGTACGTTTGGCGCGCCCTCTTCCTTGTCACAGAGCTCATTCTGCGCCATTCAGCCCGAATATAACGAATCTCCGCCTCAACTCGAACAACTTTGGGACGCCAAACGACTGGCAGTTCGTAACAGCTCCTCAAGCTGACGTGGGCAATAGAACCCAGGCACAGGTCCAAGGAAGGGTCTTGGGGTACGTGGGCCGCATGCTCTTGACTTCTCGTATATATTTAATCCGATACGCGTAGAGGTGGTGGGGCGATCAATTCCGGCATGTACCTGCGGTGAGGACTGGAGCAAATCCTAGTCCAATGCGGACTGATGGAATGATGTAGCGGTAACAAGGCCGAGTACGATGCCCTGGAAACACTTGGTGCCACCGGATGGAATTGGGATTCCATGTACGCCGCCGTCAAGAGGGTTAGTTTTTTCTCCACCTCGTATGTATCTCAAAATCTTTCATTTTCAGAGTGAACACTTCACTCCACCGTCCCAAGCTGAGATCGATGCGCTCGGATTGACGTACAACAGGGCCTTCCATGGAAACTCCGGCCCCATTTCGGTCGCCATGCAGGCAGTAAATGTTTCGCAGTTGGTGCTCTCGCTGCGTTTGCCGCCCCTTATCTCATGAAACGTAGCTTCTTCCCTGATTACGCTGTCCCGACACTGCGGAATCTCGGGCACGACATGAATTTAGATCCCAATGGAGGGTTCCATAATGGGCCGAGTTGGGAGTTTTTGGTGCGGTCGTTCCCGTCATTGAACAGCAGCCTCTGAGAATGGACAGACAATACTCCCTGATTCCAGCACGCGATCATACGCTGTCTCCGGGTATTGTAAGTGCATCTCAGTCAGCAGCCACACTGATTACACGGAGCATCTTTAGACTTGCCCGCTATCAACCGCACAAACCTCCACGTCTTGACCGAGAGTCAAGTCTGCAAAATTCTGTGGGCTTCCAACAACAATTCGGGTGCATTGGCTACAGCGACGGGTGTGGCCTACATTCAATTCGACGCCTCTGGGAGTCCACAGACGCATACTCTCGTGTGTGGTCTTTTCATTCCCTAGGAAACAAGCGTTGACTCCTAGATCAGAATGCAAAGAACGTGATCGTAAGTGCGGGCCCGCTCAACACGCCCAAGGTTCTCGAGTTGAGCGGTATCGGCGATCCTTCGGTGCTAGGGAGGTGCGTTATTAATATTAGCGTGGTTATCTACTTAGCTGATCCCTTTCAAATGTAGCCTCGGGATTGACGTCGTCGTCGATCTGCCCGGTGTCGGCGCCAACCTGTGTAACCGTAAGTGTTTTATCTCCTACCTCGACGGGTTTGTTCTAATTGACCACGTTACAGAGGTCATCACAGCAGCTTCGTACCGAATCAAGAACGAGACTGTCGATGGTTCGTCTGTTCATCTTCCTCCTCCAAGTTCTCACTCGACCCCGGCAGCCGGTAACGCAATCCGCTCAGCCATAATTGATATACAACCATACGAGGGCTTCCTCAACGCCACGGACCTAGCACGCGCGGAAGAGCTGCTACAGACGAAACCCGCGCTGCTCAGTCAAGCACAGTTTGATGTTATGAAGAAGTTGATCAAGGAGGGTGTGCCGCAGTTTGAGATCGCTTGGGTATGTTCGAAAGCTCTTGGGTCTTCCTTTTCACGAGAAGGAATGCAGAATATAGCTGCAGACGCGAATAACGTCTCGACGCTCACTTTCGATCGGCTGATCCTGTCGAAACCGTTTTCGAGAGGATTTGTTCATATCAACTCGACGGACCCGCTCGACCCTCCGGTTATAGACCCGAAATAGTGAGCACATCCCCAAACTTGGGAGCTTTGCGGCTCATGGCTGGTTAGTTTGAGTGCACCTATCGACAAGGTGAGGCGCTCACCATCTCATCCAATCGCAACGGTCAGCTAATTCCGGTAGTTCCTATTCGTCAAAGGCATCCAATACACCCGCAAAATCGTCGACACCGAGCCGCTCAAAAGTATCGTAGTCGGTGTGCCTTCGTTGTCTCGCAACTCCGCATAAGAAGTATTGAAACCAAGCGAAGGCCCGATCTCCCCGAATTCAAGCGTCCAAACAGAAGATGATTTCATCAATTTTGTGAATACGATATCGACTTCGGAGTGAGTGATGTTGGCGGCATATATGATCCGGAATCTGATCTACGGCCCACTAGGCATCATTTCGTCGGCACGGCGGCGATGACGCCGCGCAACGAGGGCGGCGTGGTGGACCCTTCGCTCTTGGTGGTACGCAGTTTCTTCCGAACTATCCTCATTCAGGGTACTAACACTCGAATGCAGTATGGAACGAGCAACGTCCGCGTCGCGGACCTTTCTGTGATCTCCAACTTGCCGGGCATCCATACCGTCTCGCGTGAGTTTTTCGTTTCGTTCACTTTCGTTGTGAGCTGGACACTTATTGGATTGCGTGCAAGTGGCGTATACGGTGGCTGAACGGGCAGCGGAGTTGATCAACGCTGGCGATAGGTCATAGTCTTTCTGCGGTGTGAGGAAGTAACGAAAGATCAAAGTTTCTCGAATGTACAGTTCCTCCTTCACCAATACCGGTGTGTATTCCGTGGCTCAGCGGTATCAGCGAACGATTGTGATACAGCTCCGCGCGTGTTCTGCATTTCATTGCCAGCTCCTTCCTCCGCGAGCTCGTCAACTTGAACGACTGTCAGCCCAGTTGAGTGTTAGGCGACGAAACTGACCATATGCGTGCGGAGTCTCCGTATCCCCAGCAATTTCCATTAGGGTGCACCCAAGGTGTTTTGCAAGATCTTGACTGTATCGATCAAAACCTTTCGCCGTGTGAAATTCACGCAGCCCTTCGTAGACGCCGGTATCCCACCGAGAGCCAGAGGCTGAGATGTACTGCGTGATTTCGGGGAATCCAAGACTCTGTGCATTTTCCGGCGTCAGAGGTGAGATTCCCAATGGGTCCAATGACCAGAACCATGGCAATTGAGGCCATGCAAATGAAGCTTTATCCCTCCTCAAATGCTCTGGAGGACATACAAAGAGATATCCTCCTGAGCACGGTCTTGTCAGGGCCAAGATGCGCAGACTGAAGTTTACATTGTGAAAGAATACAAACTCGAAATCAACCGAATCAGACGACATCATCATGCGAGGACAGCTTACCGTAGTCTTCATGTCCCGAAGTAATGTTCAGACGTCGAAAGATGTGATTTGCTTGGGGTAACCAAAAGGTGTCCGCCAGCACGCGGACAGTTATTCCGCTTTCGTAAATCGCTGGCGCATTGAACCTTCCGAACACAGTCAACAGCAAGTGACATCCGATAGTGGAAAGGTTGTACCGTGTCCAGCCGGTAGTCATGCGCTCCCCAAGCGTGACATTATGAGTTTTGTAGTTCATGCAATGCCATCGGTTGCCAGAAAGCTCGTAGAACTCGTTGGCAGCCCAAGCCACCGCCCCGAGCAATCCATGGGTGCACAGCCCAGGGGAACCAGTGCACAGCCCAGAGGGACTAAAGACCAGGGCTCCCACAGGCACCTCTAGATCTGAGATTGCCGGGGAGAAGAATCCGAGTGTTGGCAGAGCATGCCAACAAGTCAAGTGATAAATTTGAATGGGTACAATTTGCATCACCGTGAGCTCTGAATTTGCATCATTCAGTGCCAACCGTCCCTGCCCCGCGAATTTGGTTGCGTAATTCATGAAATAGATGTCAGCGGCAGGCGGCAAGATTCCGTTCGTTAGTTCGAAGCAAAGCCGGCCAGTTGAAAGCCTGACCCAGGTTGTTTCCTCCTCTGGGCTTTCCTGTGGAATGGTTACAGCATGATCTATATGGGCGTCAAAGCCTCTCACCAGGTTCATTTCGGAGAAGTATTGGTCGTAATCCTTGATTTGCATGGCGTGAGATTCCCTGTGAACCTCACCTGACTGACGGCAAATCCGGCTCACGTTGTAGTCAGTGGTCTAGGTTGATTAAATTAAATGAGTGAGGGGTTACACGCTATACGTACCCAGCAAGCATACATATAAACCGTCATGATGGGAGATGGGCGCCGCAGCTCAAGAAATCCATGCATCGGAATCAAATCTAGGTTTCAGAAAATTGGCATCACAGACATCGGAATCTTCAAGAGGCGCACAGCCGAGCGTACCGTCATGGGCCACCACTGCATGTACACCGGACAAACTTGCCACCCCAAAAATCTGTAGTATTGTCGCGTGCCTGGGTGCCGCCTCAATGCATGGTATAATAACTCATCAAAAAAAGACACAGCAAAATCGGGAGTGTCGCTCAATATACTCGCGCCATTCCTGTAGCACAGGAGTGAGGTTGCGGGGACATTAGCACAGCAACAGAGATACCCGCTCAGCATTTTCCCCACGATAAACAAACACCGCCCTCTCTGAGTCTACGCCATAGATCTTTGCAGAGTACATGCGGCGAACAGTGTTTCTGCGGTCTGGGCGATGGACGTGGGCAGATTGTGTGTCGAGAACAATCTCTCTTCTGAGATCAATTTCGCTCCGAGTGAGTCGCCTATAATCTATCGCAAAGAGGTCAAATGAGCGGCGTATCGGACATGTGTAGGTACACACCCTCATTGGTAGAAGTCTCAGCTTCTTGATGGATATGCACATTGCTGGTGAAAGTGCCGCCGTGAACGGAGAGGTTCTGGGATGTTGGGAAAAAGGCGCCCGGATACCTGGATGGAGGGGATGAACGAGGGCTTTAGGTGCGGAGGTAGTGCCAAAGTGACTGAGGAAGAGCGGCAGACCTTCCGAAAGAGAAATCTGAGCTCAGGCGAGGTCCGTTGTCCATGAAAAAGGGCGGGTGGGGTGGTCGTGGAAGAGGAGGCAGAGGAGTATAAGCGCCAATCTGACAGCCTGGGTGTAAATGGACCAAGGATACTCCATATGGACTGGGCTGTGTTCCGTACTGGACCGTACATACAGTAGCGGTGCATAGTGGAAGGGGTTGTGGACAGTGGATACTCATCAAAGGCTGTATTTCTCTCGAGCGAGAGAATGGTCAGGTTAGGTTATGTAGTGCAGCGGCGGAGAGAGGAGCCGCAAGAACGGTATCAGAGCCAACAGGGACTCAGCAAGATCCAACCAGAGAACATTTCTAGGGTTGAAGTCTATGGGACTGAGCGCGTAGATTCAGACAGGCAGAGACAAGATCAACTTGGAGGTGCGCCGGGCGGCTGGTCGGACGGCAGGTCCAGCTATGTTCACCGATATGATCATGACGGCAAAGAGGAATCCCAGACCAGAGAGCAGAGGCAAATATTGTTGCGTGGTTAGGGCCAGCCAGAAAGCAAGAAGTTAGAGACACGTTGGAGACATGTGATCGACATCAACGATGACTCATGGATTGTTTGTCGCCGATTGCAGTGATGCGCCGCCCATCTCCGTTGCGCAACACGACGGACACCATGACTTGCGCAGCAACGCCCGTCCCAGGCCTTTATCTTAGAAATTCAGAAAAGGTAAAAGAAAATATGTCTGGGATAAAAAACCGATTGGAACCTGCCTGAAAGAGGTAGCTGTTTGGGACAGCAAGAAAAACTTGTTTCAGCTCGTTTCAGTCCCTGTTCGAGGAGAATAATTTTGAATTGCTTCCATGGCATTGATCGGGCTACTTGCCTTCCCGATTGAGATCGCGTCGGTGTTGCCCAAGTACCTGGTTACCACGTAGCCTACCGAGTCCTCCGCCACCATCGCGACAACCCTGAGAAAACACCGTAACGGAACCGTTCCTTTTTTCTTGACCACCATGACTCCCCGCGCACTCCGCCTGCCAGAGCTCTGCTGCACCATCGCAGAGTTCCTCGGCGACTCTCCCGCCGACCTCAGATCCTGCGCCCTCGTGTCTCCACACCTCACAGCTGCTGCTCAACGGATATTATTCCACGACATCATCTTCAATCGTCGCTGCAAAGCAGTCGGCGACCTTGGGCTTCTACCGCAATACGACGAGTCGAGGGCATGCGCTCGCTTTTGCGCCGTTGTGGCCAACTCACTGCACCTCATCCCCCTCGTTCGCCGCATCCGAATAGGTTTGGGACATGACGTCGGGAATCCCCTCTCCACCATAAAGTTCCCCAACCTGAACGAACTGGTACTACACGGCCGGCTTCGTAGCCATGGTGGGGATATCAAACGTACCCCTGCAGCAGTCCTGCTCAGAACACCCTCCCTGCGGCGCGTCGGACTCGTGTACCCCATCTTCCGCGACCCACAGGACATGTACAGCCTCTTCACTTCCGTCAGTCCCACAGTGGACTGTCTCTCGCTACAGCGTGTCCTGGTCGAGGATGGCCACAGCCTTCCAATTCCCATCCCGGCGGCGGACTATGTCAACCCCGCATCCAAAATTAAAACACTCCGTCTTCACCGGCTGTACATCCACCATCCAGACTGTCTCGGTCCTTTTGACTTGTCCGAGTTGCGCGAGTTGGATTACGGGAACTCGCTCACGCCCGTATTCGCTCGAGTCTTGGAAGAGGCCCGGGAATCAATCGTCTGCTTGACTCTTAACGCCGGTACGTACCCCGAATCTGTTCTCCATTCCTTTACGTATTTTTCGACTGACGAGCCGTCCCTGTAGAACAAGCTGTGAAGTCACTTCCATCCCTTCTCGGCCGTCTCCCCGGACTCACCGATCTGACTCTGGTCAGCGACGGCGAGACTTCTTCCGGCATCGAAGCCCTACTGTCCTCCCTCCACACATCGCGTCTTCTCACACGACTGTCGCTGCGGTTGGGAGGTGCACTGGACGTCGAGACCGCCGGGCTCATCGGGCAAGCGTGTGCGAAGGCCCCGGTGTGCGTGGTGACTGTTTGGTTCGACGCATCATCAGACTCGGACCTGGCGTCTCATTGGGAAGCAGCCATGCGGAGTGCGTTTGTGGAGGAGGGCGGCAAAGGTGTGTTTGAAGTCATTAGGTGTTGACCTGTTGGTCGGTGAGTTCCTTGGTTCTCTCCGCGACCCAACGCTGATGGATTTCTCTGTTGGATGTTCTAGCCTTAATCTACCGTATATTTAATGCTAATTATCAACTCAATTTGCCTACAACACATGCCAGCGCTCGTGAGCTCCGCGGTGAACAACGTTATAGAACTGGGAGCTCATTCCAAAGCGCCAACGGAGAGTAATATCTTCAAGCAAAGTGCCTACCTTTCAGACCAATACTCGGAGTTGTACGGCGAGAGGAGCACGTTCAACCGCGAAGCAGCAGGATTGAGTCTATATTCGACCGCAAATACTTTGCTCGGCGAGGGTGAGAAGGAGAGCAGGGAGGCGTACGGGCTTGGACTCTGCGCGGGGGGGAGGCATTCCTGCGTTGTGGGCTTGTGGTCGGTGTGGAGCAGCAAGTCAGGTGCCAAGTGGCGCGCATCATTCAAAGCCATCAACACCGCCACATCTCTTTCTTCCTCTCCCGCCATGTCGCCCATCACCGATTCAGGCTACGAAAGCGACACCGGAGCCCGAGACAACCCGAGTTGCGATAACTTTAGGACCGACACGCCCGTGCTCAAAACTATCCCAGTGTAAGTAGACTTGGAGGACGTCTGCTGGCACCAATGCATCCCTCGTCGTGGCACCACAGGACCACGAACAACTTCAAGGCTCTCAACCGGGAGGGACGCGCCATCTGCCGAATAGTCTACGCTCACGACTGGACCGTCATGCGTATCGCCCGCATCTTTGGTATCCCTCCGAAGCGCGTCACGAAAGCCATACATAATGTGTATGCTCCGCCGGATGTGGTGTCGGAGGACTATGAGAGGGTGAGAGACCCTGAGTTTGCGAGATATTTTCCGCCTGTAGAGGTGCGTCGTGGGTCTGTCTGCCTCGTTAGACATCCTTACTGACAACATCTCGTTTGTAGTCCAAGTCCGAGTCCAGGCCTGAATCTCCGCTTACGGCGATGGACGATTCTGACGATTCCGACTATTCTGAAGAAGGAGTGAGTTGTCAAGTTTCCGATGCGACCTTACCCGCTCATGGTGTGTTTCAGACAAGGGTCCGAACCGTCAAGAAACCGTCGCGAAACAAGTACACTCCTGTAGGCCACAACGCCTCGGTACGCTCTTCTATCAGATTCCTGCTTAACGTTCTTTGACGCGGACAGGCTCTCCACTCCTTCCTTGAAAACATACTCCACGTCGACTTCTCCCAACATCACGCACTGCTCGTCGAACGAGGTTTTACGATGCCGCGATTGAAGATTATCGCATCGTGGCCCGAGTCAGCTATAAAAGAGGCGCTGCAGCGGACTTTGCTCATCGAGTGCGAGTTCACGTCCGACGCCGCGATTGGGATGACGCCGTTCGAGGTTATCACGCTCGAGTGGATTGCGTGGGCTCAAGGAGCGTGGCACGTCTATCCTCGTACGTCTTCACCTCTTCTTTGTCTCGTTTCGTTTCGTTCGGAGATTAACGTCAAACAGCCACCAAACACCAATACTAGTACCACACTCGTATCCTTCCTGCTCACCATCATGGGCTTCGACCTCACAGCCCACCACTCCTTACTCGACACACAGGGGTTTGACGTCCAACGGCTGACTTTGATGGGCGCTTGGGAAGTGGAGGATTTGCGGGAGACGTTGAGGCGCACGTTGTATCGTGATTTTGTGCCCGGTGGGATGAGTGCGTTGGAGGTTTTGGCGCTCGAGTTTGTGGTGCGGGACTGTGAGTGGCGAGGTTCTTGAGCTTTGTGGTGTGAATTTGTTGTATCTGTGTGCAATTCGTGTATGACTATCGCTTTTTGTCCTTTATCGATATCTGGACTCCGACGATGCGATCTAGGACCTAGTCTCGGGACCAGACTATATACAACTGACGAACAAGTAGTTGTATATATCTAGGACCTATCTCTCTTGTTATCAAGTCTCGGTGCAATTTCTTCTAATTGGGTGTTTGCTCTCCAGCTCCTGGCTCGTGTCACAGACCCGCGGCCGCGTTCAACGTTATTGACGTATGGTTCGTAATTGCCCTGTGTGCATCCGTTCGATTCGGGTCTTGGGATTAGGTGGTCCATTCTTTTTGTCCGAATGTACCCGAATGTACCTTCACAGCATCCCGAACTTGGTCGATCCTCATTTCCTTATTGTTTCCTTGAATACAAGATCTGACACGTCCAGACACGATTGATGTCATCATCGGAGCTTCAATTCCCTTGCTTGTCCCATTCGTTGCCGAATCATTGATTTTGATTCGCAGAACCCTGACTCGTTGGCTTGTATCGGAAAGCCCGCGTTCGACGTTAACCTGTGATGTACATTGGAGTTGAAGCTCGTCATCTGTGCCTGAACTACCTGACTGAGCCCGTTCGATTCGGGTCCTGGTATTGATGAGCAGAACTGGTCCCATTTTGCAGTCCATCTCCTT
The DNA here is from genome assembly GCA_029378245.1 of Roridomyces roridus. Classification (NCBI taxonomy): domain Eukaryota; kingdom Fungi; phylum Basidiomycota; class Agaricomycetes; order Agaricales; family Mycenaceae; genus Roridomyces; species Roridomyces roridus. The sequence continues at coordinate 216,138 of JARKIF010000048.1, forward strand.
TTGCCTCGGGCACCGTGCATTCACACCCTTGCTTGTCCCATTCGTTGCCGGATCGTTGATTTTGATGCGCAGAACCCTGATTCGTTGGCTTGTATGGCAGAGCTCGCGTTCAACGTTGAACTGTGATGTACATTGTATGTATGGCATTGGAGTTGAAACGTTGAAGCTCTATCCATGGCTGAGCCCGTTCGATTCGGGTCCTGGTATTGATCAAGAGGGTCGTAACATTTTGCGGCCCATATCCTTTTGCCTCGGGAACCGTGCATTCACACCATGTCCCATGCAGACCTGGAAAATCGCCGGTCCCGGGTCGAGACAAGCAAACTCTGATTGATCGCATCATCGGAGTTTCATTCCCTTGTTTTGCCGTGCTTTTCTTGTAGCTGGATCATTTCATTCTTGCCCTGAGCTTTGAGGGGTATACATATGTTACATTGCCATCCTTCCGTCCGTTCATCCAAAATCACACCATCTCCACCTCATGCTTTGAAGAATTTACATCGCTCCGCCTCCTCGGCGTCGATTCCGGTGAGTCCAATCTCACCTGAACCTCGCTCCTCGCACCAGACCTCGTAGCCAGCCTCGAGTTCAGCTCAAAATTCATATTCATGCTTTCCGGACGTTCGGTGCTGAACGCGCCGAGACTCGAGCTGTTGGTTGTGTCGTTGTCGCCGTAGGATGTGCCTCGGCCCACGCGGACGACGATGAGAGAAAACTGATTGAAGTTCACTTGAGTATGGATGTTGGCCGTGGAAACGATTCGATGGACTCACGGTCAAACCCTGGTAGCGAGGCTTGGTTCAATGCCCCTTGAGAAAAAGTGGGATACGTACGATGAGAGGCGACGACTATGTGGCAAGCGAATATAAGTGGGGCTCGGCATACAACAATGAACTGCTTACACAACCACTCAGGATGAAACTCACAAGACTGTTGAGTCGAGTGGTTACAAGCAGGCCGACCAGGAAGCAGGTGTTTATTGCAGCTAACATAATCCAGTGTGAAATTGATTATCTCAAATGGGTGGGTAGTACGACGCACCGGATTCAACGAGTACCGATATGATCTTGAGACTCTCAGATTGCCTTGATCCCGGGAATGATGCATCCGCGTGCTTGTAAGACCGGATGATCTTGAATGAGATGAGGCCTGTTTGAGACGTCAGTTCACACTCCATGGACCCGCTCACAACGGGACTCGGTGCGCACCGGTGCAAAGCAGATTCGTGCAGAGGGTGCAGATGAGGAATATATCGCCCGGGTTGATGACATTCTGTCCAAGGACTCCACTGTCTGGCCCGAGGTTCTTGAGCACGACGAGTGAGTAGATGCTCGTCCCTATCTTGACTATCAGCAGTGGTCGTTATGGTTTGCGAGAGAAGACGTACCACAGCTAGCCAGGTATAACAGTGCTGGTAACGCAGTGATTCGCCAGCTTTTATTCCAGACGATATATGTTCTGAAGATCTATGCAAAGGCCTCGAGTCAATGTCGGGGAATGTGAGGATGAAGCTTGCTGACCAAAAACGCGTCGGCGATGGCAGTCAAGAATGCATAATCCATTTCAATGAAAAACGCGGATGATTCGACACTCGAAAGAAGGCTCGTTATGTCGTCTAATGAAATTGAATTGATCAGTTCGTCGCACAGTGGCTAAGAGACAACCACATACTAAACGTGGTAACACAGCCATTGACTTCGAATATACACCGCTCAGGACGAAAGTGAGCTTTTCACTTGCATGCGGGGAAACACATCAACTCACGGCGGTGATGAGTCCAAACATCGAGACCGTCGTGGCGACAAGATACCAATGATTTGCATTTCCCAGCTTCTTCCGTCGAAGGACGAGCATGCACTCCAGAAAAATGGGGAGGTATGCACCTGGTCATACATTCAATCAATCAACTCGGTGAGGATTCGTTGGAGCAGCTTACCGAAGAGGATCGACTGGACGAAAGCGCTGTATAGAATATTTTTGGTTACCCGGTGAGACTGGGACGCGGCCCTCGTACATACGCAATGAACGAATCCTTGAGCCCCGGAGGAAACGAAAAATTGAGGTCAGGGAGGCCCCCAGCGGGAATGCTGCCTGCGGGGATTCCAGCGGGGATGCCGCCGGCGGGGATTCCAGATGGGATACTGTCCATGATCACGGGTGCTAGCAGGGAGTGGGTTGATACGAATCAGGAATGGTGGATCAAAGAAAAACGGGGAAAGGTGTACCAACACCTTATATGCTCGTGGGCTCCACCGCCTCTCACGAGAAGCCTTGGCCTTGGGAGCTGGCAGTGATACGCATCTCTAGTCATCTTCCAGAAGTCGGCGATGGATGCACGGAACGCGCGGCAAGTCACTCGACGCAGGACAAAATTGGCAAGAGCTTCCACCCGGCCTTCGGCATCTGACGAAATTCACTCAGAGATGATAGATTACCTCCGTCCGAGTCCCGCTTTCCTTGTGGTTAGAGCGCCAATCTTCACTGAACTCCCCTGGAAAGCTTGGGATAGCATAGAATCAACTATGTGGCCTGAAATGCAGGTGGCTGCAATTAGAATCCCCGCACCATCACCGTTTCGTTGATTCTGCCCCTGGATGCGTCATGGACTGACAGTCTTCGACAGATCGACAGGTGGGAGGGTAGAAATGTATCTGCCAACCAACCACGCTCGCTGATCATCTCAGACCGAGCGCGCGTTTATTCCTTTTTGTGCCACTACTGCCGAGAGCAATACCACCGCTTTAGGACTGTTGGGAAGAGTTAATCAGGAGGATATCATATAGAACCTTGGGCGTGTTGAACTCGGAGATGGATGTCACTCCGCTTGAATTCGCAGTTGATTGAGGATTCGAGGAAAGAAGGCCTTGGTCAGTTCAGTTGCGGAAAGCTAAGGGCGGAAATGAGGTGCCTTGGCTTAAAAATTGAATCCCGTCTGCCATCGCCATGAACCCGGCGCCATGGCTGAATCAATCAAAGAAGTCAGCAGAACCTGCTGGGAGCCGTAGCGACGCAATCTGGACTCCGTTCTCTATCCGCGGAAATATCCTATAACTCTGACTTGAGGCAACAGGGTTGGCAAGAGGATCACGTACGCTTCTTCCTGCAGGTCCTCCTTTCTCCCGCACTTTGCCCGCACTGGTCTACTATTACGCAGTGGCAGCGATCGAGGAGTCGCTGGAGACCGTTCGCAGATTGATTTCTGGCGATAACTTCAAGGGATGCGCACTATACGAACAATGGCAAGAGTTTCTGGCTTGTGCGCAAGAGCTCTGGATGAATTCGATGCCACTACCGTTGCGTACAAAGCATGCGATAATTTGCGGGTGCGTCACTGGATAAGTTGAGGGGACGGGAGTTCTAGGGGGGATTGATGTTGTTCTGTCCAGTTTGGGCAATGTTCTGGGGATTCATTAGAGGTGAGTACTAGTTCGTTTCCGTTACCATCCAGGGATCATGACATTCCATAGGTACAGCGGGAGTAGGCGGGAGTTCCAAACCAATGCCCCGTACATGTGATTCAGCCAACAAGTATCGTCATTTGGCGTTTTCGAGCTACTGGCACCCCATCTCATGTCCGTCTGAGAAAGGCAGAAAGTTGAAGCCGCTGATGTATCATTTTTGTGCGCCCTGGTTGTCAGAAATGGATGCGCTGAGATCCCGGTGGAGGCTCTCACTCGAGCCTCGCGCTTATAATCAAGTCCGCCACAGGCCCACAAACTCCCAGCTCCAGACCCGAAAAGCCCTTCGGCGTAGGCTGGAAGTGCGAACTGCAGTACGTCTGCCCGCGTGTTCTCTCTTCACGTTTGTACTAACACCATCAGATACTGTCGTTCACATCTTCTCATATACTAACCTGATACCGCACACCTAGACTTCGTCCACATCCGCTTTCCTCATCTGTTCCATCTCCTCCCACGTCGGAAGCCCAAAAATGGAGGGCAACTGCTCCCAAATCGTCCGTCTCGCCTCATCATACATCTCTAGACTGGCCTTTTTGCATGCCGAACAAAGTGGAATTGTTCCCCATCGTTCCGGTACCAAGTATCCCAGCGGAGCGAGCTTGACCTGTTTGGTGAAATTCTCAAGAATGGTGCTTCGGGCCCGGCGGCAAGCGCTGGCTGCGGTACATGACTCGCCGCGTGCGGCACGGAGGAAGCGAAACGTCTCGTGGTTTTGGGCGATGAGCAGTGTCGTCCGGGCCACAAGGCATGTACGCTGGAGTGCTGGTGTGAGTTGAATTGGATCGTTGCCCGTCGCGTCGGCGGGAATACCATCGAAGATGTCTTGAACGGTGCAGCATGTCACGGCGTATAGTGCCGCTGGCATGGCCCAGGTGAGATCTAGGCTGTCGAAGAGGAGCAGACGCGAGAAAAGCTCGCGTGGAGTCTGCAGGCTAGCGTCCGGTGTGAAACCCATCGTGTCGTACTCGGCCACGGAGCGAGGTGAGATCGACGCGATGTGAAGGAGCGCCCGACGTCGGAGATATGCCACGTCGTATTTTGTGCTGAGCTTCAAAATCCCGGCGATGACTTGGAATGGTGTCGGCGCTGGAGGTCTCTCGAAGAAACTGAGGAAATCATCAGCTCGCACAGGAGACCGAAGAAGTAACTAGTCAACCTCGAGTCGAAGATCGCTCTCAGAAAATGCTCTGCATCCTGCTCGGCGTCATGCAGGACCACGATAGGACATCCGTCGATGAGTGGCTGGTGATCTGGTTGTGGGATGGACAGTATATCGCCGAAGACGGATGACCGAGCGGCGAGGATGCTGCTCGCGACGCGAAAGATGCGATTCCCCGCACGCAGTACGAGACCACCTTCTGGGAACCAGAGGTCAGGGACGCGTGTCAGATTGGTGGCGCGCGTCGATTCTTGGGATGAGCGGGTGGCATCCATGGCATCCGAGACACGAGCGCAGACTCGAGATGGTGGTCGTGAGGGAAGATAATAATCTGCGCATGGGAACTGAATTGGTGGAAGTATGTAAATCTCCGGGCCGAAGTGCCGCTCGATTTTAGGATCAAGCCAGTACTTCCATTGCCAGGACGAGGCATCTTGATGGTGTCGATGATCAGGCGAACGCTACATGCCGACCTGATCACTGAGGCATGACTGAATCACCCATGACTGATCATCTCCCGCCCTGTAGCCGAGGCGGCATCGGCGGAGATTCGTGAAACTTCCATTGCAAACCCCAGTCACGAAGTGAACGTGCAGATGGCACTGATTTTGAGCTCGGCGTCCTGTTGCGTTTTAGGCAGGCTGGGGTACTCTAAAATTGATGCGGTCCATCACTCCTCGGTGCTCGAATTCCGTTTCCGTGTTCTCATGGGGATTCTTTCCATCCGTTGACAGCGGCTCATGAAGGCGATGCCCCGCCCGAAAGCCGTGGCACGCGGCCTCCCGGCAATACACATGTATCGCTCTGATGCTATCACCGTTCTGGACGTGAATCTCCATTGACTTCTCTCAGTCGGCGAGGGAGCGTTTCGAGTGTCATTGATTCCGCTGTCGATTGGACGCCGGAATTCCGAATTCCCCAAATAAGTAATGAAGAAATTAAAAGAATCTCGGCGTCCCGGAGAGGTCGAGCGAAATACTGAATGCAGCGCTCCGAGCAACTTCCGAGTCCAGACCTCCAGTATATATTCCTCAACTTGCATTGCTCCGCGTGGCCCGATACGGAACCTTAAAACGCCGCGGGAATAACTATGCGACACGGGTAGGCTCGACGGAGAAGCCGGTCAGAGGAAGAAAAGGATTGCAATCCGTGGTTGAAAAATCGACGAGTCTTGTTGTGTTGATGGATTGATTGATGAGTGATAGCTGGTAAACCGGTGGATCGGCGGCAGTCGGCACTGCTTCCCAGCGATGCACTTTTGCCAAACAGTCCGAGTACTGACTCGCAACCTTACATGTCCGCTTTCTCGAGACCGGCGCTAGTCTGACCCGGCGCAGCGATGCGCCTATCGAGCGTCGATGCAACATGGAAATAAGTAAATTCAACAGTAGATTGGTGCTAGTCTTACTGGAGTCCGACAGCACTCGCCGCTCGAGCGGTGAGCAAAGTTAGCTGTTGCCTAGTAAATTCTCATGAACGCCCCGGGTCTCGACCACAGGCACAGCTTTCCAGATTCCCGTTAGGGTCCCGCTGATTCAATTCGAATTCCCAATTCACATGTGTCGAACTCTCAAGCAATGAATACTCGGTATTTTTCCATAGGCCTCCCTTGCCATTGAACTTGAGGAAGGAGCCGCCGGTGACTTTCGGTAACCCTCTGGGTATGGCGCGACATACGCGCAGAGCGCGACAGCGGCCTCGGACAATTGGCGTGTCCGCAGTTCCTGGTTTGTATTGCCTCAGGTTGTTCTAGGCTCTGGAATGAACATTCCAGGCGTGTCCGTCGCTTTTATGGCTCTCAGCAGGTTGTTCCCAGTGCATCTGTTCAGTGGCGAGCCGCGACAACATATCCGGCCTTTTCGAAGTGAGTTCACGAGTCATGATATCATTCTTGGATTGCACGCGCTCGTTCGTCTGCTTGGTTACTCAAATGGCGCGCGTCAACTTTCCCAAAAATGGGTACCGGGAGTTGAACCGGCGGACACAGCCATGACCGCGACAAATTGAACGGAAATTACTATCATTTGCGCGGCGCCAATTCCCACTCCCGAATGTTTCACTTTGTCAACTCTACGAATGTGCACTTGCTACGCAGTCGGAATTAGTCTGAGTGGCTCCGGGGCACAAGGGAGTTTCACCACTACCTGGACCCCTTGGAGACCGGGATCGCACGGAGGAGTTTGCGAGTGCTGCGGGTCAACCTGAAAAATGATGATACCCCCAAATGAAATCCGAGTGCGAGCGTTACCTTACTGACGTCCACGGACTTTGCCCGGACTCAGGACACAGCCATCCATATGGAGCTGATTCCCAATTCGAATTTCTTCCCATTCCAGCCAGCGCGCAATGTTAAAACTAATGGCAATCGTTCCTCGGCGAACGGAACCTTGAATGCAGATTCCACATATGTATATCCCGCTGCCCGTGCGTTTGACGGTTGGGTGATTCTTTTGTTGCCTGGATGCCATAGATACCTACCTCGTTCTCACTCACTCCGACACAGTGAAAGAACTGAGGATGATACTTCATCGACATACCTATCTTCGCTGGGCACTTGTTATCTTCTGGGCGGGAGAATATGTACATATGTAGCACTGATACGAGATGCAATTGAAAGCTATGAATATTGAAACCACGAGCCGCCGGGATCGCCGGTCTTCTTTGGCATCCGGCCATCAAACGAGTCATTTGATTGCCGCTTTTCGACTCTTGACTCACTCCCCCGTCCTGCTCCGAGTGCTCCTTTCGCCTTGTTACCTGCGACAAATGTGTTTGGATCTCCAACTGGCTTCATCTGCGGCTCCATTGGCCAGCGAGATCAACGCTTGGACTGCTCAATGGAAGTGGGCGGCATCGCAGATTCTTGCCAGAATTCCTTCAAGCTGTCGGTACCCAAACTAAAAGGTGACATTCCGCCGTTGAATGCTTGCGCGGAACTGGAATGAAACTACAGTGTGAGCATAGTCTAAGCACGGTCCGAGATATCAGACTAATCGTGGACAGGCACCAATGTCTCGCGCCGGTTTTTCTTACTGTGAACACTGCATCGCTCGAGGTATAAAATGGGCCAGGTATCGTCGTATTTCTTCACTCCGGTCTGCGACGCACTCATCCGCAATGCATTCCTCCAAGCTCTTCACCCTGCTTCCCTTCCTGCGTCTCGCCGTCGCCCAGCACACCTGGTCCTTTGTGCAGCAAGGCAACTCGGGGATTGTCCCTCTCGAGCTCATCACGCTCTCACCCACGTTGGCGCTGATGTACGATCGCCCATACACCAATCCGCTCAAGCTCCCTGACGGCGAGCCCGCGTGGGCTGGTCTTTGGCACTTTAACAACAACTCGGCGACACCGCTCAAGACGATAACAAACACTTTCTGGTGAGTTCCATATTCTCTGTCAATTCAGTTGCTTATTCGATACTTCAAGCGCCGGAGGTGCCTTTATTTCTAACGGTACGCTTGTTGCCGTCGGTGGCCAACCGCTCGACAGCATCCCTGGGTGGGGCAACGCTACCGACGGCACGATGGGCATCCGCCTGTTCGGACCCTGCGACTCCGCGGACGGTAGCGGCCCCGGATGCACAGTGTTCGAGGACCCGCAGAACATGCACCTCGTCGTCACTCGGTGGTACCCGACGGCTCTGAGAATTCCTGACGGGAGTCTCTTCATCATGGGCGGCAGCGACATCCTGACGACCTTCAACGGTGCCGACATTGCGCAGAACAACTATGAGTTCTTCCCCCCGCGCAAGGGAGAAGTGGGCAAGGTCAGGCCTAGCAAGTTCTTGAATGACACACTCCCAGCCAACCTCTTCCCTCGGTACATATTTCAACTTCCTCCTCGTGAACCTGCTGACTATGAAACACAGCTCGATGGTCCTTCCCTCCGGTCATGTCCTCATGATGGCCAACAACCAATCCATGATCTACGACATCGAAACCAACACTGAACTTCACCGCCTCCCCGAGCTCCCCAACGGCGTCCGCATCGGCGTCCCCTTTGACGGTTTCGCCCAATTGCTCCCCCTCTCGCCGCCCCTCTACGAACCGACCGTTCTCGCGTGCGGTGGCTCCACCAAGCCTGATACGATCACCTTGGAGGAGATGAACACCGAAGACGTTGCTTCAACTCAGTGCCAGCGCATGACGTTGACTCCCGCCGGCCTCGCCGCTGGCTGGCAGGTTGAGCACATGCCGGAGCCGCGGGTCATGCCTGAGACGGTCATCTTGCCCAGCGGCGATGTGCTCATTCTCAACGGCGCGCATACTGGGTGAGTCGTATGCTTTGTGGCGGGGCTCATATTTATTGTCGATTAGCTACTCGGGGTATCCTTCCGTCGGCAATTCGGCCATCACCGGCACCAATGCCGCTAACCCGGCTACGCGAGGTATCATGTACCGAACTACGTTGCCCGCCGGCCAAAGGTAGTCCCTTTTCCAGTTCCTACACAATTTTCTTATTCACATTTTGCACAGACTCACTCAGACCGGTCTCCCGACGAGCAGCATCCCGCGGATGTACCACTCTGCCGCCACGCTCACCGCCAAAGGGTAAGATCAAATACTCAACCAAAGGCTGGTCGTTGACAGCAAACAGGAACGTCATGGTCGCCGCATCCAACCCCCACCCCTTTGTCCTCACGGCTGACAACAACCCGAACAACTTGTCCTTCCCCACCGAATACCGTGTCGAGTATCTCAACCCCGACTTCATCACCAACAACTCACCCCGCCCGGTGATCACCCACTCTCCTTCCAAGCTCGCATTCAATGCCAAAGGCACCATCACGGTCACTATCCCACACAGTCTTGCTGCCGGCGAACTTCAGGGTGTGTTCTGCCCCCCTCTGTCTCGATTTGAATGCAATACTTACTCCACCCAGTCTCGCTGATGGACATGGGCTACATCACCCACGCCTGGCACGCCAACTCCCGACTCGTGTTCCTTGACTACAAGCTCGTCGGCAACACGCTCACCATCACCACGCCCCCGAACGGCAATATCTATCCGCCAGGCCCCGCTTGGATATACGTCGTCGCCGATGGTGTATGGAGCGAGGGCGTGCAGATTATGATTGGCGATGGTGGTGACCCGCCCCGTCCTCCTCAGGGTGTGCCGGTCCACATCAACAGTCTTTGAAGTGGTGTTGAAGCAAATCAAACTAATTCGCTATGAATCAAAGTAATACTCTAATAATGTCTGTCCTCCCTCCCTTTTCTTGTGTAGGCACCTGTATACAGCGGAAGTATTTAATCTAATATACATATGTGATCCAATTCAGCTGCTTAGGTATCAACGATACCTCGGCGACTGCAACTTTCTGGCATCTGCCACTTGGTCCCCAAAATTCCCTCACGTCTTCAACGGGTGCTTCAAATCCAATCAGCGGGAGCATACCACGACCACGACGTTACTCAAACCCGATGGCTTGGCTCGCCACCCACCTTGGGATCCTCGCCGACTGAACTTCAGTCGGCGAGGAAGTTCAGTCACCGAACTGGAGCTCGTGGACGGATGATATGGGTTTGGTATCCAATGGCCATGATTCGAGAGTCGGGATACGGAGTTGAAGCAAGCATGTGCGGCATGATGTGCCGCCCAACCGAGATAAACCTTGCATACATATTACAACTTGGATGATCTATTTAGCTGCTATACCGTCCCATGACCAGCTCTGGAGCCCTATTGAAGAACATCGTTAACAAAGGCCAAAGCGTAGTGGCCATCACCCTCTGATCGGCGCTTTGATGTAGTCAGATGGTCCCGCCTTTGTACGACTTTCGTCGCTTTGACACGGGCCATTGTTGGAGCAGCCGGTATATAAAGGGCCGTCGAGCTGCGATGCCCATCGTCATATTCGACACACCCAGGCTCGCTTCGTCTCCGAATCAACTCAGCATGTACGCTTTTCCTGGGCAAGAGCCGACCGTCAGGTTGCCACCAGCCGTTGACAGAATGGGGATGCAAATTCCCCACGCTCCTCTCGATCCAGACCCACCTACAGTCGCCGGCGAGCCGTGGAGCCCGAGTCTACCGCCGTTGATCGTGCCACCACCATCAGCGCAACCAACGCCTCTGAGTTCCTCGCATCGCCCACCTCAGTGTCCGAACTGCCCAAACCAGACCACTCACTCCACGAGTGGAGCCTCAAAACGCGTAGGGGGCGGACACATTCGCTTCGCGTCCTTGAATCCCGTCGTCCATCCAAACACACCGCGGGGCGTCCCACTGGCGGACATACTCGCCTTCCGGTCCAAGTGCATGCTCGACGCTAATGCGCACCTCAAATCCGGGACGATTACTTACCAGCTCAATGTACGTCCTGCCCTTTATGCTGAAGACATCCATGATAATAAACTCTCGTAGATCAACGGCGTGGATTATCCCGCGAAACTGAGTTTGCCTAACCAGTCCGACCACCACTTGCTATCGCGCTTTGATCTGGCGTGGTGGATTGCGCATGCGTTCAGGGAAACACCCATGGCTGTCGGTGTGAATCTGAAGCACATGTACTTGGCCGATTGGACTGTGGCCGAAGGAGAGAGCACTTGGAAAGCTACTCTTCATAATGTCGCTCCGTATTAAACTTGTGTATTTATTCTGTTAAAATGCGGTCATTAAGAGTCGCGGTGAACTGGAATGACTCTACTCACGACCTAAATAATACCATACCATCCCGCCTCACAGCAGGGCCAGGATAATGTGCCGCTGCAGTGCCGCGTAGTGCCGCTGAGGGCCGCTGAGGGCCGCTGCCGCGTGATGGGTGGTGGTGGGAATTTAAAATCGTGCCGCGCGGTCTCTACAAGGACAGTTAGGTCGAATGAAAGTCAGAGGACACAAGTTGATACTTGTATGTATTGTTTTGGAATACAAAGTGGGGGAGACTCAAGGAGATTAACTTCAAGAAATGTTGTTGCCATGAAAGCGAGGCCAGATTCCGCCATATAGCACCGATATGTACTGTTTTGAAGAAGAAAATGGCCGGGAATCGCAGTGATTGACTTCAAAAAATGTGTTGATGTGCGGTCTCCCCAACTATATCCCAAATCCGCTTCCGACTCGTAACACACGCCCTCGCAAAAGCCGTCCACGGGATTAAATTTACATCTCCCTTTCCGCCCTCCACCCACTGCTTCGTCCACCACTCATTCTCCTCGGCCGACCGATACGCAGATGAGGGTGTTTCGGGCAGCAGGTATCAGTGATGCCACTCGATTGAGCGACGGACGAAGGCGTCCAAGTGTCGGAGGACGAGTGCGCGAAGGAATTTGTTGAAGGGCGAGGGTTCCTTGTCTTTTTTTTTGCGGGCGGCACGAGAATTAGGACGGCCCAAGCCGCGTCGAGGCTTTGTGAGCCGACTGGCTGACTCTGTGTGCTGAAATTTTTGCAGCTGATTGACGATCGAACCTCTCTTGGTTTTTATCATCTTCTCAAAACCATAGGCAGCAGTCTCTTCTGCCCAATTGAATTGGCAGACGACCGGTCACCGAACACTTCAACGCCTGTTTTGACGCCGGGAAGCCCACATAAATAAATTGGCAACGTTCAAATACACAATCCTCCTTCACCCATATCGGTGTCTGTTCCCTGCACAAGGTGGCTCGACAATATTCACGGACGAGTGGGATTCATCCACATCGATGTGCTCCATTCGGTCCTCAGCTCCTTCCTCCGGGAGTTCGGCGACTTGGACAACTGTCAGTCAGGCCGAGAGTTTGGCAATAAAACTGACCATGTGCGTGCAAGGTCTCCCTGTCGCCATGGACTTCCATCAAGTGGCACCCAAGGTGTTTTGCGAGATCTTGACTATAGGGATCGAACCCTTTCGCTGCGTGGAACTTGCGTAGCCCTTCGTAGACGCCTGTGTCCCAGTGACGGCCCATAGCTCTCACGGCCTGTTCGACCTCCGGAAACCCCAGACTCTGGGCAGCTTCCGGCGTCAAAGGTGGGATACCCGACGGGTCCAAGGACCAGAACCACGGACATTGAGGCCATGCAAATGAAGCTCTGCCGCTCTTGAAATGCTCTGCAGGGCACGCAAAGAGATATCCTTCCGGGTGCGGCTTTGATGGGGCCGGGATGTAAAGTTGCAAACGTATCCCTTCAATAAATACTGCGGCAAAATTCAATGGACTGCCACTCCGACAAATCATGAAGGAAATTACCGTAGTCTTCATGTCTCGAGGTAACTTTTAAACGCTGGAAGATGTGATTTGCCTGGGGTAACCAAGTATCCCCGTCCCCGTTCAGTAAGGCTTCCAAGGTCTTGTCGTAGATCTCCGGCGCCTTGAACCTTTGGGTCAGGAAACAAGCATCAGCAAGTAGTATCCAACCCTGGAAATGTCGTACCGTATCCAGCCAGTGGCCATGTCCTCCCCACGCACAGTGCTCCGGCCGGCTTCGAAGCCATTCCATCCATAGAAGTGGGTGAAAAACTCTGGGATATCGCCGGCGGGGCAAGTCATAGGACCGAAAGATTCTCTCGAGGGATGGTGATTCACGGATTCGGATCCCACCGAAGGATGGAAGATGAGGGCTCCAAGAGGGACCTCCAAGCTTTCCCAGGGGATAAAATCTACCACCGCCAGATGACGGAAACACATCACGTGATAGAGTCCAACAGTTAGAATTTGCATGGCTCTGGTCTCTGAATTTGCAACATCCAGCGCCAACAATTCTTGTTCGTCTTGTGTGGTTAGGTTAACAAATGGAAACTGGCCAGAATCGCTGCTCGCTAGTTCCACACAAAGCCGACCGGTTGAAAGTCTGATCCATTCGGTTTCCGGCTCGTCTCCCTACGGCAGGATATATAGTAAAAACAATGTGCGAGGGACGGCGTCGACTCTCTTACCAGCTTTGTGGTGTATTGCCATCGCACATAATTCTGATTACTTGAGTGAGATTGACTGTTGACAAGGCCTTTGGCAAGTCTGTCTCACCTGCAATTCGGCTGTCTAGATTAATTTATATGCTGAGACAGAAATTTTCAAGGGATAAATTTGCATACATACCCAGCAAGCATGAAGATATACAATCATTACGGGCGATGGGTGACGCAGCTCCAGAAAATCATCGTACGAGAGCAAGTCTGGGTTTCAGAAGATGTGAAATCAAAACCTTCAATACATGCACAGGAAACATACCATCGTGAGCAACAACTGCATGTACACCGGAGAAACTTGCTAGTCCGAAAATTTGAAGTATTGTCGGGTGCCTGAGCGACCAAGCAAGTAAGATATGGAAATTCGATGTTAGGGACATACCAGGCTCGTGAGTGGCGTTCGATATACTCGCGCCATTCCTGCGACAGAAGTGAGGTTTAGAGACAAGAATACAGAAGATAAATACCTGCTCAGCGTTCTCGCCACGATAGACAACAACTGCTCTCTCGGACTCTATGCCATGAATCTTTGCTGAGTACATGCGGCGCGCATTGGTTCTGTGATCCATCCGGTGGACTTCAGCAGATCTGGTATTGACAAAGATTTCTCTTCTGAGATCAATATCTCCGCGTCGGATCCGCCTGTAATCTTCCCAAGAAATATGAGGTGAACGCCGACGCTGGTTTTTTTTTGCACTTACCGGAGAGGGCAGTGGAATCAGAAGGCTCCCCGCGAATATGTACATTGCTTGTGAAGTTGCCACCTTGGACGGTGAGGTGCTGCGACGCTGGGAAAAAGGCGCCCGGATACCTGGAAGGCAGTCGTGAGCTAGGAGTCTAACTGCGGGCATAGTGGCCAAGCTCACTGAGGATCATCTGGCCCTCTTCCGAAGGAGAACTCCGAGCTGAAGGGAAGTCCGTTGTCCATGGTGGTGGTGGTAAGAGAGAAGAGAGGTACAAGCGCCGAGCTGACAGCCTGTGTGTGGATGGACCAAGAATATCCTCCATTCGGACCGGGCTGTGTTCCGGACTGGCAAGTACAGCAGCGGCACTGAATGGAAAAAAAAAGTGCTGTGGCCGCGCCTTGATCAAGGCTGTATCCTTGTCGAGCGAGAATGGCCAGATGATACCGAGCTAAAAATGCAATCGGGATTCGGAAGGCATCAAATTAGCATCAGAGTTTGACCAGTGGGGGATAGCAACAGTTAGTTCGTCAATGCCCCCAGAACCAACTGTTACGAAAAAGTGAACTTCAAGAAGCAGCCTCCGACAGAGAAGACTTGTGACTCGGGAGTCGGGTGCTTCGCTTGCTGGCGGCTTTAGACTGGTCGGGAGTGGCAGGAATTATGGTCTTTCTGGAGCATATTGAGAAGGAGAGCTCAGAGGAACCCGAAACCAGACGAGGGGAGTCGCTGCCCCGACATGAAAGCAAACGGCAAGATGTGAGAGACACGTGATCGACATCAACGATGACGACTGTTTGTTGCCGACTCTGATGATGCGCTGGCACCGACCATGGACGCCATGACCTACATTGCAACGCCTGCACCTGGCCTCTCCCTGTTCCAACTCATCCAGTTTGGCATCGAAAAACACCAATGAACGCCAGCCAAGTCTCGTCGCCCTCGCTTTGACCTTGGTCAGCCTGACGCTTTGGCCGCGTCGACCCTATATAATGCGGCCGCGACGCCACTTGGTATCTCTCCCAACAACTCTCGGAAATGCCATGTGTACGGAGAATCCATCATCGCTTCGGTCGCGTGCCATACCACTGTGCCAGGCTCTCATTCGACAAGGAATCGCGGCGGTGGAATTGGCTGCAAGAACCACTCCGCGTCACGAAATCCAAGCCATCGGTGATAATAAACGAGGTGGACGTCGAGATTCGGGGGATGGACAAGACGCGGCTTATCAAGGTGAAGCGGCCGGACGGGAGTATTGGGTATCGGGAGAAGGTGCGTGTCTTGACGATTTTCTTTTGGTCTCTGGCTCATTTTATCTCAGGAGGAACCCAGCCTTGACCTCCCCGTTGACGTACGCAACTCTGCTGGCCGTCATATCTCTCAGCTGACTCTACACAGCTATCTACGCGGGAGGGCTACGAATCCCTTCCATTCCGACAACGCATGGAAGCCGCCGTTCAACGGCAGATGTCGCGCAAAGCGCACGAGGCTCTCCAGGTGAGTTTCCCCGTCCTCTGTTGTCTCTGCATGCACTTACATCGTAACACAGGCCGAAAGGGCAGCGAAAAATTCTAATCGTCCGCCCACGCCCGAAGTACGTATCCCAAAGTCTTCCAACGTCCATGCGGTATTGAAATTACCTTCAGCCCGCCCGTCCACCTACGCCCAAGTACTACGAACGATATAACATTGCGCGCACCGCCGATGTCCAGCCACAGAAGAGCAACAGGAGACGAAAGGCCGAGCCGACGCAGGACGCACCCGCAGACTGCTTTCGCCTACGGAATGGTGACGCCGAGGGCTTGGTGCAGTTACTCGAGATGATCAACGCGACAGCCTCGCATTCGACGTCTCGTCGGGCTGCGTCGGATGTCCACTCCGACCAGCCGAGTGGACCTCTGCCCTCGCCTCCACGGCCTCAGCACACGTCGGTCATTCCTCTCGTACCCACGGTGATCCTGAACGAGGACGGCGCCGTTGCAGACGAGCAGCCTATCCGAATCGTCGCTCCTCAGCCCCGCATCGTGTCCTCCATTCCTCCCGTACCGACGGTGATCTTGAATGAGGATGGTGCGGTGGTGGACGATGCTATGCCTCTCACCCCATCTCCTCCCCTTGATTTCCCCGCCGCTCCTTCAGCCTTTGGGTCTAGGTCGCTTCCTTCAGCGGGGACCCAATCCCAGCCGAGCCTTGCTTCTGCGCAAGCGACGGCGAGCCCTTCGGCATCAGAGGCAGCGTGTACGTCTGCAGCTGCCCCTACGTCGTTTGCCCCCGCTCCCGAGGCCAGTGTATCGGCGTCCTTCTCGTCTGCATCCGCGGCAGAGATGAATGACGACATTCCTTCGCCCTTCCCCGTGCTCCAGCAGCGCGCCTTCCCTCCTTCGACTGCGAATGCCTCCACGTTCTTGACGTCTACGACGACACTCCAGGCAGCACCCACGTCGTTCTTCGCTTCGGAGCCCGACATCCCCTCGCCATTCCCCGACTTTTCGTCGGTGCTTCCTGCCTTTCCATCGACATCGCAGGCTGTACCAGCTGCGTTCTTCGCTCTCGACCCTCCGATCTTCTCACCGCTCCCCGCCTTCTCCATGACCTTCGAGCCCCATATCCCTGTTCCGTTTCCTGAAGTACTACCAGCCGCCTCCCCTCCATCCTTCACATCTCCCTTCTCAGCCCCACCGGCGACACCACTTCTTAGTGTATCTCCAGCTCTACCCGTCGCACCTCCCTTCGCCGTCGACCCACAGCACATCGAGCATCTCGTCTCGCAGTGTGGGTCCCCTGCTCAAGTAGCCCACCTCGTCATGGATCTGGCTTCCCAAATCGCCTCTCGAGGTGCGGCGTATGTGCATCCCGAGCCACCGAAGGTCTCCTTGCTGTACGGCGCGGGCGGGTGCGAGAAGCGTAGACGTGGACGAGGAGGAGGAGGAGGAGGAGGGTCGATGATGGTGCAGACGGGGGCCCCGGCGCCGGCGCAGGATGGCTGGTGGGCTGAGTATGGGCGTGTCCATGCCCATGCTGAGGGACTGAGAGTGGAGGAGTCAGGGTGCGTTGGGGTGACTTGCAGTCGCTCTAGTCGTCGGTGGCGGTGCGAGGATGATCGACGCCCGATTTGGGAGAACGATAGCGACACGGATGCGTCCGTGTCTGCCTCGGAGATGGACGACGAGCTTCAATCCGAGGCACGTCCCCTTTCTTCTCCCCACCGTCCTTTGGATACTGACGTCTCATGATCATTTTTACAGGCGATGGCGTATGTCGGTTTCACAGTCCGTGAGGTGGTGCGCGTACGCGTCGTGTGTGGAGTGATGCGAGCTCATCGCAGTCGTGTGATTACGCCTCGGACGATGCCAGAGGGTTGGCTTACAAGTCACGCTCGAGGGAGCGAGCGTACCATCCGTATGCGAGGCAGCCTTCTCTTTCAAGGGCGGCACGAGACGTAGGACTGCCCAGGCGTAGGGGCTTCCTGATTCGGCTGGCGGAGGTGTTTGGGATGTAATGCTTCCGATGCGAGCTCATTCCGACTCCCAGTCGGAGTACGAGTCGTGTGATAGCCTCTCGGAGGATGCCAAAGGGTTAGCGTATGAGCCACGCTCGAAATACCGAGTGTACCATCCGTATGCGAGGCAGCCTTCCCTCATGGGGGGCGAACAGAGACATACGACGACCCAAGCTGCGTAGGGGTCGGCTGGGTGGGGTGTAATGATGTCGTCGGTCGAGGGTGTATTTATCTTCGCTTTCTCGTCTCCTTTATCCTGTATTTTTATCTTTTTCGAGTTGCCTGCCGCTCATGTATTTCGTAAGATATAATCAATCTTTGGACGACTGTGTAAACTGTGTGCTGCAATTTTCGACTGATCGACGCCCATAGTCTCCTGTTCGTTGCCCTTGTCCCACAGCCCTTCCGTGCCAAGTAAACAGAGGGCAAAACTTGGAGTATAAACGCAGGGGCTGATTAGTTTTACATTTACACGGGGATTCCACATAAATAATTGAATGTCCAGGATCGAATACACAGTCTTCCTTAGGCTTCACCAGTACCGGTGTCTCTTCCCTTCGCGAGGTGGCTGAACTATATCCTCGGACGATTGCGATACAGCCACCTCGATGTCCCCCATTTCATCCTCAGCTCCTCCCTCCGGGAGTTCATCGACTTGAACAATGTCAGTTGAGTTGAGTGCTTGGCAATCGGACTGACCATGTGCGTGCAAAGTCTCCCTATCGCCAGGAAGTTCCATTAAGGGGACCCCAAGGTGTTTTGCGAGATCCTGGCTAGATGGATCAAAACCTTTCGCCGCATGGAATTTGCGTAGTCCCTCGTAGACGCTTGTATCCCAGTGAAAGCCCGAAAATCTGCCACTCTGTTTGACCTTCGGAAATCCAAGACTCTGGGCAGTCTCCGGCGTCAAAGGTGGGATACCCGACGGGTCCAAGGACCAGAACCAGGGACATTGAGGCCATGCAAAGGAGCCTGTACCGGTCTTGAGATGCTCTGGAGGGCACGCAAAGAGATATCCTTCTGGGTGCGGCTTTGATGGGGCCGGGATGTAAAGTTGCAAAGTTATCCATTCAATAAATACTGCGGCAAGAGTCAATGGACTGCCACTCCGACAAATCATGAAGCAAATTACCATAATCTTCATGCCTCGAGGTAACCTTTAAACGCTGGAAGATGTGATTTGCCTGGGGTAACCAAGTATTCCCGTCCCAGTCCAGTGAGGCTTCCATGGTCTTGTCGTAGATCTCCGGCGCCTTGAACCTTTGGGTCAGGAAACAAGCATCAGCAAGTAGTATCTAACCCTGGAAATGTCGTACCGTGTCCAGCGAGTGGCCATGTGCACCCCACGCACAATTCTCCGGCCGGCTTCGAAGCAATCCCATCCAGAGAAGTGGGTGAAAAAATCTTGGATATCGCCGGCGGGGCAAGCCATAGGACCGAAAGATTCTCTCGAGGGATAGTGATTCACGGATTCGGATTCCACCGAAGGATGGAAGATGAGGGCTCCAAGAGGGACCTCCAAGCTTTCCCAGGGGATAAAATCTACCACCGCCAGATGACGGAAACACATCTTGTGATAGAGTCCAACAGTTAGAATTTGCATGGCTCTGGTCTCTGAATTTGCAACATCCAGCGCCAACAGTTTTTCTTGTTCGTCTTGTGTGGTTAGGTTACCAAATGGAAACTGGCCAGAATCGCTGCTCGCTAGTTCCACACAAAGCCGACCGGTTGAAAGTCTGATCCATTCGGTTTCCGGCTCGTCTCCCTACGGCAGGATATATAGTAAAAACAATGTGCGAGGGACGGCGTCGACTCTCTTACCAGCTTTGTGGTGTATTGCCATCGCACATAATTCTGATTACTTGAGTGAGATTGACTGTTGACAAGGCCTTTGGCAAGTCTGTCTCACCTGCAATTCGGCTGTCTAGATTAATTTATATGCTGAGACAGAAATTTTCAAGGGATAAATTTGCATACATACCCAGCAAGCATGAAGATATACAATCATTACGGGCGATGGGTGACGCAGCTCCAGAAAATCATCGTACGAGAGCAAGTCTGGGTTTCAGAAGATGTGAAATCAAAACCTTCAATACATGCACAGGAAACACACCATCGTGAGCAACAACTGCATGTACACCGGAGAAACTCGCCAGTCCAAAAATCTGAAGTATTGTCGGGTGCCTGGGCGACCAAATAAGTACGATACGCAGCTCAAGAAAATCATAGTACGAGAGCAAGTCTGGGTTCCAGAAGATGTTAAATCAAAACCTTCAATACATGCACAGGAAACACACCATCGTGAGCAACAACTGCATGTACACCGGAGAAACTGGCGAGCCCAAAAATCTGAAGTATCGTCGGGTGCCTGCGCCACGATGTTCATACATAATATGGCAACTCGACGTTCGGGACATACCAAACTCGTGAGTGGCGTTCAATATACTCGCGCCATTCCTGCGACAGAAGTGAGGTTCAGAGCCAAGAATACAGAACTTAAATACCTGCTCCGCGTCCTCACCACGATAGACAACAACGGCTCTCTCGGACTCCACACCATGGATCTTTGCTGAGTACATGCGGCGCGCACTTGGTCTGCGATCCATCCGATAGACTTGCGAAGATCTGGTATCGAGAACGATTTCTCTTCTGACATCGATATCTCCGCGGCGGATCCGCCTGTAATCTTCCCAGGAAATATGAGTGGCCGCCAATGCTGAGGTTACACGCACATACCGGGGAAGGTAGTAGAATCGGAAGGCTCCCCGTGGATATGTACATTGCTTGTGAAGTTGCCACCGTGGACGGTGAGGTGCTGCGACGCTGGGAAAAAGGCGCCCGGATAGCTGGAATGAGGACATAAGCTGGGAGCTGTGGAGGTGGTGGCCAAGCTCACTGAGGAACATCTGGCCCTCTTCCGAAGGAGAACTCCGAGCTGAAGGGAAGTCCGTTGTCCATGGTGGTGGTGGTAAGAGAGAAGAGAGGTACAAGCGCCGGCGTGACAGCCTGGGTGTAGACAGACCAAGAATACGACAGGGCTGTGCTACGCGCGCAGTGTTGTACAGCACCGAGAGGAAGAGAGCTGCGGCGAAGAGCTGTATGGCTGTCGGCCGAGAGAATAATTTCCGAGCAGCAAAGAAAGGAATCGCAAAAATTACATATCACAGCGTGTAGCAGCCCAGGAGAGAGTCCGAGAGACACAAAGACGGTGGTACTTGATGCAGTAGAAATTAGTTCGCCGGGAGCCAACATGAAAGAGAAGGATAACAAGAGACGGTGTCGCCGTCCCCAGACTTCAAGTGGTCGGCTTGTTGTCGTGCTTCGGTGGGATGCCCGTGGCTGATGCCCCAGCGCAGAGTCGGCAGATCCGACAATATAGACGGCCAAAAGAAGTCTGGAATGCTGCAGAAGAGCGCAGTCGTCCACATGAAGGCAGACTTGAGGCAGACGGCAAAGGGTGACAGACACGTGATCGACATCAATGACTGTCTGTTCCGATAAAGCATCACGCCATCTCTTCCTCCGGCCAGATGCTTTACGCGATCAGACCTCTCTTACCCTGGCAACCGCGACGAATGGCAGAAGCTCAAGCCCCACCCCGACGACGGGCTCATCCTCTGTGGCGACGTCGGCGAGAAAGCCGAGCATTTGGACCTCGCCTTTAGCGTCGCCAAGAGCAACTTCAAGGAGGTCTGGTGGTGCCCAGGGAACCACGAGCTCTACTCGATGCCACTCAAGACCGCTGCTCGTGGGGAGGACAAATACAAAGAGTATGCTGACATCGCACGCAGGCATGGGGTGCACACGCCAGAGGATCCATTCGTGCATTGGGACGAGGTGATCGTGGCACCGATATTCACGCTGTACGACTACTCTTTCCGACCCTCGCATCTCACGAGTACAGCCGCCGCCATTGCCTGGGCCGAGGAAACCAACACCGTCGCTGCCGACGAAGCTCTCCTCTTCCCCGATCCACACCCATCGCGTGAAGCGTGGTGCAGCTCCCTCGTCGCTGCCACTGCAACTAAACTCGACTTCACAATCGCCGCTTCGCCTGAGACACCTCTGATCCTCGTCAACCACTGGCCTCTCCGCCAAGACCTCGTTTTCATTCCCCGTATCGCGCGCTTCAGCATCTGGTGCGGTACCACCCTTACCGAGGACTGGCATACGCGCTTCAATGCGGCCGTCGTCATATCGGGACACCTTCATGTCCCGCGTACGGATTGGCGCGATGGGGTGCGGTTTGAGGAGGTTAGCCTTGGGTATCCGAGGGAGTGGAATGAGGTGAAGGACGCCGGGAAAGACGTGAATGACCTTTTTGCGTGCCATTTGGCCGGGTCCAGAGCGGCCGCAGGAGCCTGTTGCAACGCAGTGGCGGAGATGGGGTTGAGCTTTCTAGACTGCAATATAGACGCGATTCTCGGTGGTGGATTCTGACCTGTCTCGCGATATCGATCTCGACATCGCCCTCTGTGCCAATTGCCAGTCCGACTTGCTGTCTTTTGACTGCCTTCAATCCGTTATCTGCAATGCAACTGCTCATCCTCGTCTGCGTAAATTGTTCGTACATGGCTCGCTCGTTCGGCATCATGCCGAAAAAACGCCAGGGCAACATTTGTTGTGCCTGCACAGTTTCATACTCTCCGATTGCTCTGGTTTCTCCCTCGTCAATCTGCCACTGACATTGTGAAACCTGACTTTGTCCCGTCAAAACTAAATAACCTCGGCCGCCGACGGCGCTTGACGATAACGCGTTGGCAACGGCACTAGCGCTTGCGCGCTTGCCAGCAGCCGACTTGCCTTCTACCCCCACCATTCTGTATGCCTGCTGGATCGCACCGACTCCTCAGCGTCGACTTCCTTTCCCAATATGGCGACTCAAACTTTTGGATCGCACCCGCGGCGAGCGACTGCTTTTTTCAGCGAATTGGAGCTCTCACCAACACCCCGTGGGCATCTTTTCAAAACGAATCCTCCGTGGCGTACATTGGGTTCAACGGTATGCAAGTAGCCATCCTGAACTTGTCCTGAACTCGAGGTTCATACTTTGAAAGGAACCGGCATCTCCCTCATCGGCTATGTCTACAACGTCAACGACATCCTTCCACAACTCTTCATCACCCTCGACAACGGTACTGAATCGTCCCTGGACAACTTGACCTCGGGGTATTACCCGTGGTACCAGTCTCCAGTCCTGCAAGATGGCTTTCACACCGTCGGATTCCGCGCGGAGCTTGATAATGCTTCATTGAGCACCCTTGTCTTTGACCACGCCGTTGTGAATGTCACGGACGAGGATGCTATATCCGGACGCGACATGCAGGTATTCGACGATACAGACGCGTCCATCACATATTCGGGTGAGGGATGGAATGCCGAGGCTCCCACCGATATCTATCGCTACGAAAGCAGTGTTCGCTGGTCGAACACCACGGGTTCCAACTTTTCCATTCCCTTCAATGGTGGCGATTCTATCTCTTTCTCGACTGGCTCTGAATTGTTTCAGGTGTGGGCATCACAGTTGTCGTCGCCGTCGACGAGAAACAGGAAGGCAACTACACCGTGCAGTATTCAATCGACGAGAGCGCCACACATGTCATTGACGTGTCGTGGCCGCCATCTGACCTGGCAATAACCGGTCTATCGCGGACGGCCGGGGGAATTCTAACTCTATTGGCCGATGCGACTCTGCCGGGGAACCACACCCTCCATGTTACCCTCACAAACATCTCGGGCCAGCTCCCCTTTTCTCTCGATTATGCGGTGGCAACAGGAGCCCTCGACTCGGACGCTTCGTGGTATCATCCCAATCGATACTTCTTCCTCGTCCCGGTCGTATGGGTCCTCGTCAATTCGATCTCCCTCTTTTTCTTCCGCCGTCGAATAATTAGGTGCTTTCGACGATGGCGTGCAGGGAAATCCGCTGGACAAGATATACAACTGGCAGCCCTGGGACCCAAAAATCCCGAACACGATCCTTTGATTTCAACAGCCCGCAATCTTCCTGCGGGTCTAGCCGACGCATATTACGACAAGGGAGACCTCCAAGCGCTCTACACCCCATGGACCCTCTGGCTCTCCCTCGCTCTTGGCATCGCGCTCATCCTCTCCGGCATTGTGGTGCGCATCATCAGCGGCCGTGGCATTGTCGGCGGAGCAGCCGATATTCTGAAAATCGCAAACCGACCTCTAGACGAGGCGCAGCGTGATGGATGGGTGGCCACGAGCATGTCATCCACCGGACGCACGCTATTCAGCCTCGGTTTCACCACCGCCCTTACACTCATCAACACGTTTATATCTGGCCCGCGGGATACTTGTTTGAAATGGGCGCTGGCTCGTGAGGGTCGGTTGGAGTTCAACTCGAGCTCCAATTTCTTCACCAGCACGCGTTCGCTACTCTCTTCCACTGGGCCCATTGCAACGGGGATATACACACTAGCTGCGATTCTCACGTTTGCGTCAGCGGGCTTCATCACCGTCCCTTTTCACCTGGATGGCACAGATATTGGAGGGTCGAGTAATCGCCATCTCCTGTTTTCGAATCGATACTACGTGATCTTCGACTACGTGCCACTCGTCGTCACCGGCCTCTGCGTTGCGGTCCAGGCACTGCTGACGCTCGCCTCGTATCGCGAACATCCCGTACCGACGTGGAGCAGTGCGCCTCTCGAGGTCGCAGCAGCCGCATTCTCTCTCGGAATCGTCTCCCGCACAGAAGGCCGCTGTCTCTCAGACGTCAATCAACTCTCAGCCTCCCCCGTTCCCCAGAAACCCAGCAGGAAACACCCGGGACTCGCAGACATCCGTCCTGAACTCACACTCCTCGCTCCCTTCGGCATCCTCCTCGGCACCTTCATGTTCGCGCTCACCTTTACATCCACACTCGACCCAAACCACATCATCTCGGCGACGGGGCCTTCGTCGCTCAACGCCGCAAGCATCCCATTCACCCACGGTGCCCCCGCGCTCGCACTCCTCGCAGTTTTCCAAGCGCCACTCTCTGTATACGCACACGCCCTCAAAGTGGCGGAACGTGTCGTCGTAGACGAGGCGGCGTGGAATAGCGCTGCTACAGAGGGTGGGTACCACCCCGCTAGCGCTCTCCGTCCCAGCTGGCGCACCATCTTGGTGTTGAGCGGCAAAATCGCTATCCAGTATTTGTATTTGAACGGAATTTCGTTCATCGTGGGGGCGTTCCCGATGCGAGGCCCCCTCTCCGATACGGACCAGTTCGATACGCTCTGGCGAATTGGGGCGGCTGTTACATTTGTCTCGTTCTATGTGGTGTGTTTCTAAGCTTTTCTGAATTCAATTCCGTACTGATTGTGACGGGTGCAGTACTTTGCTGGCGCTCTCCTCACAGCAAGTGCCATCCTGTACGAATGGCTCGGCGGCGTGCCACAAAAATCAAAGACCTACCAGCCCGCTGTGTTTGGCCACATTCAAACGCTCGTCAATCTGGTGGACGATCGGTCCCCGGTGATGTATTGGGGCCATAAGATCGGTGGGGAGGTCTGTCATGCTGGTGAGGTTGTTTGTTTCGGATCTGCCTACCGGTGAACTGAAGAGTGTGTTTGATTAGGAACAAGTCCGCATCCATTGCCGCCTCATCATCCCAAGTCACTATATGCGTGATATTTCGACGTACATTGTGTAGACAAAATGTCTCAAGGTCGTCGGTAGTTGGTAACTGGTCACAGGTTTTCCTAAGTAGTGTTACTTGTAATACAAGATCCTCACAATCCTCTCGTCAACCAATACCACTGCCGCATGATAAATACCCACGGACGGCCATGCAGAGGACTCGTGATGGGGTCGAGGCCAACGCATCACCTCTCGTTGAGAGAGATCATTCCCCCCGTCTCCCTCTCGTTCCGACATCAGAACATTCACGGGCGGGCGGTGCTGGATATGGACGGAGTACCCCGCAAAAGCGTACATCCGCGGCCTGCCCGGCCGAACCGCCGAGACAAGGGAAAGTTTCGACGTGCTGACGGCGAATGTGTGGTCAAATCGCTCGCCGGCTGGTGATGGTTTCGGTGGTCGTAGCTTGCTCCACAACTTGCCGATCAAGGACTCCGGGCGGCGGGCAACTTGGGATGTGAGGTGGAGGTGGAGTATGACGCGGTATGCGTCTCTTTGAGTTGGGTGTTTATGCACAGTCATTGTGGGTTCGATATTCCCAAAGGCCGTTGATAATGGCAGGGTGAGCGATGCGACGGGAGTTTGAGTTGCTGGAGGGGGATCGGACAAAGACCCAGAGTGCCACTCGAAGGAGTTGAGGGCGTATAGGGCAAGCAGGAGAGTTTTATCCCCAGGATCCTGTCGGTGTACCGCAAGAACTTGATTGTCAACAAGTGCTGCACAAATCTGTGGCAGAGATATCATTACATATGTGACTGCAGATACGGAAGGGAAAGGGGCTTACCACAGCCATAGGAAACTTCAGACGAATGCTCGTATCGGCACACCAGTTGACGACTTGGGCTTCATCGGTCGTGGACGAAATGGCCCCAAGGAGGAAGTCCCCGGAAAGGTGGAAAGATGGTTGGAACCCAGACAGCGAGAAATGAGATGCCAGGAACGACTCTCCGGTTCGGAGATCGACGTTGATAACCTCAATGTACCCCGGCCTATGCACAAATTTCAGAGCACTAAATTCCCGGAATTAACCATACTCACTGGTAATCAATGCCGTGAGACGAAAATACAAAAACAGCCACTTCTCCTCCGTCCCTCACATCCATGGCGCATGATATCCAGTTCGGAGTTTCGTACGTCCAGATACACCGTCCCGTCGCAACCGCCAACAACAACAACTTGTCACCGCATGGGAATACAGCTAGGTGGGTACCACCAGGAAGGAGACACACGGTGGTATTTCTGGAAGGTTGGAATGACTCGTCAAGCTGCACTACGATCTCCCGAGCCAGTGTCGGCAATACCGGGGAGGTGCGAGACCATGTGAGGGGCCCGATGGCTACACGCTTGGCCATGTCGACGAGGGCTTGCGTCGTACAGGCTTCGAGCTGGAGTGTCGGATCCGTGTCACGCAGCCCGCGAAATTCGAGGTCGTGTATGAGAGAAATCCACACGTGTTTGGAGAATGTGATGCGCTGGCAGTATTTATTGAGCTAGATATCATTGTGTCAGAGTCAGAACAGAATGCGTGTTGTTGGCTTACTTGGGAGAAACGAAGGACACTACGGACATCGCAGAAGTATAGTATCTCGCCTAGGACGTGCTCGTCGAGGTCCGCAAGTGGCATGGCGATGGGTGTGAGAAAGAAGCTGGCGTGGGAAGTGTGTGCGTAAGAATATATGCTTTGGATTGCCGATGGTGCGAGTCGCCGAGTCCACACTTCAAATACGTTTCACAGCTCGTGGCCTGCTTGGGGGTTGTTTGGATGTGGCCGCATTGGAATGACATCGTTCTAAGCGCTTTAGAATCAGACGAAAAGAGGATGCCGGAGTTTCCAGGACGTCCTACTGCTCAAATGACGCGTCCCTGCAGCTGGGATGAATTGACACGGCGGTGAAACCCGCTGCAAAAAGAATTGCGCTGGTGGCGGCTGGTACGTTTGCGTTGCGAGCATAGGGGGAACTTGGATCGGACTTGCCAATCCGATGGCGGAGTATGGAGCTTGAAACCTTGCAAGTGCTTATCGGCACCGTGGCAATGACGGCACTCACTTCGTGGAACACGGACATCCCGGGAAATACACGGCTAGTGTAACCGTCGACTGCCAGCCGGCGCAGATCTATAAGTACCACAGAAATTCCTAGAGGGGAACGAGGAAGAGCAACCTCCCACAGTTCGGATGAGTATACGACAGACGGGCTGGCGTCTCCCTCAGACTCTGGACTCACCCTCGAGCTCGTTCGATCCGAGCTGGGCCCCTGCAACTTGCTTGCAA
Organism: Roridomyces roridus; assembly: GCA_029378245.1. Taxonomy (NCBI): domain Eukaryota; kingdom Fungi; phylum Basidiomycota; class Agaricomycetes; order Agaricales; family Mycenaceae; genus Roridomyces; species Roridomyces roridus. The sequence goes on from JARKIF010000048.1 coordinate 243,743, forward strand.
CTGCACCCCTCAGAAAGATCGATTTTTTTTTTGTTTGTTTCATTGATCATTTACGTGGAGGCTAGGGATGAGCACCGTCCGTGTACGGTTGACGGCCGTTGATAAGCAGTGTATTTTTACACGCGGGGAATTCACGCGTTTACGTGATTCCAGCTTACAACCAAGTCCCGGGACTAGTGAGGCATAATTATAACATTGAGGGTACGTGTCCGCCTCGGGGCAGCGTATTAGACTTGAGGGCTCTGGGAATTAGCTGACGACTGTGTACCATTGCCCGAGAGTGATCAAGAGGATAGAAGGGACTGCCCGTCCCACTTACCAACCAGAGACGTACTCGAATCGTACTCCCCGGGAGTCGAACCCAAGGAGATCAGTTCTTACGAAGGATGAATTACCTTATCATCCAGGCACATCCGAGGGTGCCGCAAGTCATTAAATGCCGGCCGATGACAGACCAGAGATAGAGAAGAAGAGAAGTTCTACAAGCCGAGAGTGCCGACCTCCGGCATCACCGGCTCAGAAGCCAACCGAGACAACCTTTGATGATGAGGCTCGGGTGGGTCGATTACCTGCCTAGCAAGCCCCCGGCAGACTGGTTCAGGCATCTAAGGCAGAAGGAAACCTCCGGCCAGTCTGAGAGGGAAAGAGATAAACCGATGGAGCGTTCTGGAACTTCCGGCAGCACGTGAGGATCGACGGCTGACTGAGGCATCAAGCACGCAATCCTGACGAACTGATCAGAAAGAGGAATGAGAGCTATGCCATTGGCCAGACGAGGCCTTGGCATCACAGATACCATATATATTCTTCAGTCCGCAAAATGTATAAAAGCCATAGCAAAACAGCATGTACAGTAGTAGATTTTACCCCTCCAATCTGTGAGACCAGTGCGGACAATAAATTGCTCAGAACACAACCTAGAGACCAGAGTTTGACTGAGCCCCGGCTAGTTAGCTTGAGACTGCGCGTTCGGACACGACGAGCTTGAACCCCCGAGAGTTACCTTTGACGTTGTACTGAGGTTTTGAAGGACGAGACGCCTGTCCTACTACCCCGAACACACACACACGAGCATTGGATTGGTTGAGATTTAGATTGATTAGTGGTTGAGTTTGTGGTTGAGTTATCTCACTACATTCGATACTACTCAGAGTTTCTATTTCACGGCCGCACCCTAGTGCACCGTTTCACCGTCAATTGCCCAAGCCGAGACGGGTACGGGCCGTCAAATTGACGGGTGACGGCCGTGGAAAGACGGGACGGGTGAGTATTAGTCCAACCAGTTCATAGCCGCTGATCTTGTGGCATAGGGTAGTTGTGGGGTCAATACCTGTTGGTTGGACACAAAATGCAGCTCACCCTTGCACTAACTTGGGGATAACACCTATTTTCTTGCAGATCAAAAGCCGCATCACATCTCACATCAGCCCATCACTAGAAGAGAACGAATGGTGAGCATTGTTCGAAGTGTCTTGGACATTTGTGATGGTGTAGTTGCACAGACTGAATGCTTACCTTGAGCTCCCAACGATATCCGATGGAGAATATGGTGAATCAATTTCCGGCACTCCAACCCGTCTTGAACCCGTCGACGGCCGCCCGTCTTTTGGATTTCCACAAGGCCGACGGTTACGGCCCGTAACCCGTGTACGGACGGCCGTCTTACGGGTTGAGACGGGGACGGTGCTCATCCCTAGTGGAGGCTGCGAATCCAAGTTCAGCTATGGACACGCCTTATCCTTGGGTAAGATGGTGGTCGAGGGAATACTTACAGTGGCCGACCAAACAACCCGACGTTTACTGTACCATTTCGATCAATTCGAAAGGTCACAAGTCACAACCCATTTTTCATACGCAAATTTTCGTATGTCACGGGGTCACAAGCAATTTTCTCGCTCTGCCGAGGCCTGCCGGTGCTTGCCGAGGCCTGATGGCGGATCAAATTCCCATTTTTGGACATGCCGGCCGTCGGCTATGAAAGCAAACATTCGTATGAAAAGTCACACCTCAAAGTGCCATTCGAATTGATCGAAATGGTACAGTATTCGTATACATGTGGGAAGTAAAAGCAGTTGACCCAACTGCCAAGGCTACTTGCTGCAAAGTCCAATGAAGCGGCCCGATTCAGTCACATGGATGATTCGGCTTTGTCACTGTGCGCTGACCAACAAACCACGTCACGTGTCAGGCTCTCCTTTCTTTCCGCCACTACATCACTGACATAGTAGCTCCCTCAAGATTCCATCTACGGCTCTCTGGGCCTCCTGCTCTCGTTATAATGTCGTCTTTGCGTCTTTCTTTGCACAATCTTGGCCGATCTGGCAAGAACTCGTTGTTGTTGCTTGGCCGCTACAGCTGCGCTGAGTGGACCGATTCGGCACAGTCAACACCAAACTGAAGCTACTCTTGTGACTGACCAGTCCATCCGACCTACGACACTGAAACTCAGGCTTTGATCTCCATTCCGACTCGCTTGAGATTCATTCCTGGACGATCGCCCAATTCACTTTACTCGCCACATCCAGTGGAACTCACTCTCAACGCTCAGCTCAGACTCCAGCGTAATCAGCAACTCTATTCGAGCCACTCAAGTCCCACTGAGGCCCCTGGCCGAGTCTGCGTGCGACGTAGAAGCCGCCTCTGACGACACTCAATCTGGGCTCAGTAACCATATGAGAATTGTTGAACAATGAAGCGTCTGAAAGTCACGTCTGTTTAACAGGACCGTTCAACCCCCCGTGGTTGAACAGTTGCGTTTCGACAAAAATGCCAAGAGCGGGATTCGAACGTGAGACTGCAGAGGGAGATAGTCAAGAAGCAGCGGTGCAACCGCGGCGCCAAACAAGAATTGAGGGTGAGCAGTTGAGATCGTATCCTATCGTATCCCCTCAGCAGCTCCACCGGCAAGAACTCAAATCTTGCTCAATTCAGTTGGAATGTATTAACGCCCAGGGTATTGAGTCTCTTTCATTCTATTCAGGGCCCGCACACCTCCTGCGATAAACTGGGATTCCATTGACTCTTTGAGAAGCATCATTGCTGGTGGAATTGTGTTGAAAAGCAAGCAAGCTGAGGAGACTCGATCGAGGTCGGCAGGATCAAAAGGAACGCGGATTCTACATTGGTTGTGTGGCTTCGTTCGCTTGCCGGAAACCGAGTCTCACCGCATAGCCTAGTAACTATCTTTTATTTGCCACATCGGGTAGAACTGACTTCCGGCGTAGAATCCAGCGCAATCACTCAGCAACGCGATTCGAGCCACACGAGACCCAACGGCCGAGTCCTCATCCCTGGATCGAATGGCTTGAATACTGATCATGTCCAGCGAGATAAGGCGACCGAGGTCCGTTTGTCTGTCTATCTGTCTGTCAGGCGGCGATTTGACGCCATGCTACAGACTATAGTCCAGATGGAAGGAATGTCGGTGCTGTTGTCAAATTAGCTAGCCTCTTCTGTCAGCGAGCCGCTAGCCAGCTACATAGCTCGCTCTGGGTTCGGCCTTCGAAGGGCGAGTGGTTCTCCTTCCTTGAAAGTACGCTCTCTTCCTGCGTTCTGATTTCTCGGTATCCATGCCATGGCCAGGGATCGAGACCGTTTTGGGTGGCTTCAACTTCGATGCGGGAGGTTACTGAGTATTGGATAATTACTTCCTCTTCTGCTTGAGGGGACTTGAGTCTCCACAGCCATTACAGACGAAGAGGGTGGTCCGGTGGAGCCGACTGTCGGGCTTCTCTCAATCGGTGGTGTATCCACATTTCATTTTCGCCTTGGGTCTTCGGTCCGTATTCGTCCACGCGCGGAGTGAAAGAGAGCCACAAGATGAATGGATGAAGGAATGGATGACGTCCGCACTCGGATCTTGGTATGTAAGCGAGCGAGTGAGTGTATTGGATTCCCTTCCCTTCCCTTCCTTTCTCTCTCCGGCGATAGGTCCGCTTCAGGGAATTCCAGGTGCCCCAAGTTTGTGAGATACTCCTTCCTTCCTTCCGGCGGAAGGAAGGATTGGATTGGACCCCCCAAGCTCCACCAAGCAAGCACCTGCTGCTCTTCGCTCCTTGCGAGTTAGTGCACAATCTGGCGTGATGCGTCAGAGTTAGTGTCCCACTAAGTAGTCGATTTGGTTTTCTGATTTACCGATTCTCTCGCAGGAGAAGTCGAAGCTGCAGATTCAGGTGATTATTCTGCGTGCATCCTCTGCCTCGAGGTCTTACGCGAGCCGTGCGCCACAGAGGTGAGTAAAGTACACGAATACATACATATGTACATATCCGCTCCATGGACTCAACGTGCGCTATGTCCGCTGGAGACTCGGGCCGCACGAATGAAACTCGAAATTCGCCGACCTCCTCGGGATGGGAGAATTCATTTTGACGTCCACTGGGTTCTTTGTTATCTTGGTCTTTGCAGTAATATTACTCTGCTTGGGAGGATAGACTATCCTGAACAGCGGACTCTACTCATCGCGAACAAGGGGTGATACGACAGTCCACGACAGTCCACGACACTGATTCCCGCGATGCGTTTTACTGCTGGTTCATCACAATCATTCGAGGGAGGAACGGAAGGATGGAAGACGGGTTTAGGCCGCTGTTGGAGGCTGGAGCTGGTTCGTGCTTCGTGCATGCTTCGTTCTGGCTCGGTTTGCTTCTGGCTGCGTGTTACATACATACTCTGGTCTTAATTGTCGTACCGGCGACTGTGAATCCGAGAACCCACTCAACGCATTTTCGCAGCAGAGTGGAATGAAATCAACGAGTCTAGGGGTTCTGAGTCTGCTACCTACATGCATTTCTGTCGAATTAAAGTCAAGTCAGGTAAAAGGCCGGCGCGATAAATAAGTACTTAGCCGGCAACGGCGTTTCACTCACTGACAGACAGTGAGTGAAACGCCGTTGCCGGCTAAGTACTGCGATTGGCACGCGGGCCATGGGACCCACCGCGCGTTGAGGTCGGTGCGTTCAAACTCCCTTGGTTCCTGGCTCAAGTCACAGAAAGTAAAATGCTGCATCCCCGGCGCTTGTCTGACATCGCTACTTGAAACGTACTTATGAGAATTTTTTCTTTGGTGCTTGTTTTCTGGACTAACCACCCGCGGAGGCGAAGACACGGGGTGATGTGTGACAAATTTGACCTGCTTTGAAGGGCCATTGCTTGTGCATGGCAATCCGAGTCTGGGTGTTTAATCTGGGACCACAGGACACAGCAGGAGGTGAAACCACTGAGTGCAAGTTGGTGGGGTAGGTGGACGAGAAGCGGTCAACTCGGAGTAGAACTGTGAGCTGTGCAAAATGTCATGGGAGACAAACATGATATGGGTAGTCCAGAGGGACAAAGTTGAAAGGATGTGTATCACTCACCACTGCGTGAATTCCTATGCCTGGAGTTTGAGTGCAACGAGAGGTGAGAAAATCATCGAGCCATGGCCCACGAGCCCACGGCCCGCGAGAATCTAAGAGGCAAGAGTTTGGCGCCATTCAGCGGCAAATGAACTGTGAATCTGGATGTCAAAAGCTAAGAGCGCGACTTTGTGCGGACAGTGGAAATTCATGGGGGCATGGTGGTGAGAACCAGGTGAGAAGCAAGAGGTGTCAACGGAACTGTCATCGGCTGTCAAACAGATTCAACTCGGGCCGGTTCCGTTGACATGTCGTTGACCGTCGGCAAACCATCGGTGGAGATCATAACACAACAGCTGGAGGAATGAGATCCATGCGCAGAGAGTAAGAGCAAATGACTGAGAGGCTCCCAAAAAGAGCCAAAAGATCCCTATAATTACCTTAAATAGAAATCAAACTCCCGCACGACATTGACGTCATCGAAAAAAATGGACCCCATTCTCGCGGGAAACGGGCCGATAAGACCGAGCTTAAAAATAAAATTTTAAGACTCGGAATGTCACATCAGACCGTCTTTTTTCCTCCCTCATCGCACATCCGTCAAAAAGGCTTTTCAATCTGGTGCAAGTCTCTATTCAACAATCGGATTCCACGCGATTTTCGTAGATTTATGGTCTCATCTCTGTCCGCGGAAGTTTCTAGTCTACTTACATACAGATACGCCCAGACACCGACATCGGACGCACGAGTAAACGTCTTCGATTACTCATACCCGCGCGCGCAAACCAGCTTGTTACCGATCTATGAACCCTTGATTCGGATTGGATTGGACAATGGAAACCTGCAAGGGCGATTCTCTTTCCGGACCAAGTACTGCCGTATGCTCCTGCGGTCGAACAGGCTCCAGCTAAAAGCCGCATGTCTGTCGTATCTCTTTCTGCCTCCCGTTTTCTGTCTGGATGTCTACCGAGTGTGTTCTTCTTCTCCCGCTCGACGACGACGACGACGAAGACTGACTGGCTTGCTTGCTTCCCGCAGACGTACCACCACGCCGCCGCCGCCTCCGAATCCTGGTCCTCCAGGCCAGCAGCAGCACGTCGTCCCGTATGTCTTTGGAAAAGATCACATTCTTCTTCCTCGGCTCATATCCTCTCAGCCCACCGCCGCCGCCCAACTGCCTCAAACGCAAGACACCTCCGACCGTCGAGCCCTCGCCTCCAGCTGCTCACGCCGTCCTCGCTGACGATGACGACGAGCAAGAAGACCGCAAGCCTCTCGTCTTGTCTCCAGGCACGCCTCTTCCTCCTGGTGGCGTCAGCGAGTACGCGAGCGGCCGCGTGATCTGCGAGTCGTGTGGGACGGCTGTATCGTTCCGAGACGAAGATCCGTCCGCGCCGAATGGTGGCTTTACGACGAGGCATTGGGATGCACATCGGATGGCTTGGTACGTCTTTTTTTTTTTTTCGTCTACGCTGAATGCTGAGGCATTCATTGATTACAGCGCGCACCACCACCCACATTTGCATCATCATCATCACCAAAACATCTACCCTCCTCCCCCGCCTTTCCCTCTCTCTCAGCACAACTCTTACCCGCCCCCTGCTAAACGCCGCCGCGCCAAACGCACCGAGGAAGGACGCATAGCGTACCTACGCTCCGACCCACACGTAGCCCAATTCGAAGCATACCGCGTTCTCTGTGCTTCGTGCGACAAGTGGATTCGACTCCGTCCCAATTCGACGTATTGTAGTATTCCATGGGATGCGCATAGGAAGAGTTGTTTGGCGAGGAAAGGGTGCGTTTTCTGTTCTTCTCTTTTCTCTTGCGTTCTTATCTTGCTACGCCGGTCGCGTTTCTGACGTCGGCTGGCTCGACGGCGGCGCAAACCCCCTATTCGCTTCCATTCCATTCTGCGAATCCTGGTGAATGACGAGGACCTGTCAACGCCTGCCAGCTCCCGCTCATTTCCGCACCTGTCTGTCTCTGTCCAAAGACTACGTCTAGACTCTCTTTTTATTCCTTCCTTCCTTCCTTCACCCATCTCTTCCCTCGAGCTGACTATCAAATGCCCGCCCACAGAAATGCCCGCGCGCTCTACGGCTCGAGCTCCTCCAACCCCTCGCACCCCGGCCCCAACACCGCGCACGCCAACGCGATCTTCGAACGAACGGCTATCGAGCGGAGCATGAACGTAGCAGCGACGGCTGTATTCGCCAAGGACCCTAGTGTGCGCAAGTTTGATGCGGAGAGACTTTTGTGTGGGTTGTGCGACAAGTGCGTTATTGTCTTTTCTTTCTCTTTCTCTTCCTAAGATGAATGCTGATATGTTGACGACTTAGATGGATTGCCCTGCCTGCTGACGACGTGGAAGGCTCTAAATCGATTGGCGTGTGGCAGCATCACCGCGAGACGTGTATGAATGCCGTCAGCGCGCTCAAGAATTTAGTGTGCGTTCCCTCTTTCTTTCTACACCCTCCATTACATTACATACACTCTCCACTCCGCTTTATCTAATAAATTCAACGCGCTGTCGGGCTAGCTCTACGCCTTCACTTCTGCGATTCTCTTCGCCTCCACCCTTATTTCATTCCCGATCTCACCGCCATCGGTCTAACGGCTCTTTTCAGGTTGTAGGGCGGGAGCACGAATCCGAGTACGGCCAACGGGGTGACGACTGGCAGCAACATGGAGCAAGACGCGGAGGATGAGTGCAAGCCCATCATCTCTTCGCCTCCCCGTCCATCGTCGACCTCTGTGGCTAGCGCTCCTCCTCCTCCTCCTCCTCCTCAGACGCTAGCATACCCACCACGCCTCACTCAGGGTGATCCTCCCTTTGCCCAGCCACCACTCCCGACGCACCTCCCTCTCCCGACAGCCCCCCACCTCGTACTCGACCTTTCCCCCACCAACTACGCCGCCCCACATGAATCACGCCGACGCAATGCCGAACAGCGTGCTGCGACCTTGCGTGCCGACGTTCTGATCCGGGAGGTCGAGCCAAATAGGGTCTTTTGCACGCTGTGTACCAAGTGGGTGCAATTGAGGCAGGATTCGAGTTATTGTGCGTATCCGTGGCTGCAGCATCGGGGAAAGTGCTTGGCGAGGTAGTAAGTATCTTCCTTTCTCTCTCTCGACGCCGATGTGATTCTGACAAACTTACAGTCAACGCCGCGCGCAGAAGGCGCAGGAGATCTCGACGATCAAGGCCAAGCGTCCCGCCAACGGGAGTCAGCACCACTCTACCTCTGGTCTCTCCCCCGAGTCGGAGGATTCGACTACCCCTGGTGCTGCTCGCAGTGGCGTCGTCGGTGCAACGTCTGTTATCCAGCATCCACCTCGCGCGCATGCTGCTGTGCTTCCACTCGCCGCATGGCCTCCTCATCCTGCTCAGCACCATCACCGACGGCAGAAGCCCGCGACACCACACGACGTCGACGCAGATGCTGATGGAGAGGCAGATGTCGATGCAGAGGGGGAGGTTGATGCTGACGGGGATTCGTGCATGGAGGAGCAAGGGACGGGGAGTGGGGGTGGAAATAATGCGGCGGTAATCCTACGTCGGGCGGTCCCTGCTACGTTTGCAGATCTCGATTCTGAGGCTGGACGGTGCGTTTCTTTTTCTCTTCCTCTCCTTCTCTTCCTCTCCTCTCCTCCTCCCATCTCATATCATATCATCACTTCATCCCATCTCACCTCGTCGCTCACGCTGATACTAACGCCAACCCACAGACGCATCTTCATCCACTCCTCCATCGCCTACCTCTTCCGCACGACGTATGAGCCCGCGCACGACCGACTATCCATCTCGGCCCTCCTCGCATACCTCAACACTGCCATGCCGACTGATAAGCATGAGGATTTTGATACCGGCGAGGTTGTGAGGGCTGCGGCGGCGTTGGCTCAGGCTGTTTCGGCGTCGACTAGGGTGGATGCGAGGAGAGATGGGAGGATGAGATTTGCGTTGGAGGGTGATATGTTGCGCGTTGTCTAAGAGCGTAGATGGGGTGTAGTGTTTCTTGCGCCAATTGACGGACGATGGTTTCATGCGCGTACGATATCTTGACAATCCTCGAATCAAATCTACATATGTGTTGTTCACTATCGGTCATCTGCTGGTGGCGTCTTATACTTGGCTTCAAAACTGCCGGCGATGCCGTGTTCTCCGGATCAGAGTTGCCGTCAAGAATCAATCATAATTAGTGTTGATCGGAAGCCAAGGAAAGCCGTCCCGAGTGCGGCTCACCGTCCATTTTCCTACGGAATGTTGGGCATTGCCTGCAGGGCCGCCGGCGAATAATTATTTTCAGGCATGCTTGAACAACGCTGTAACTGTGTGTGATGTACTTGAATCCCGTCACAACAGGGGGTGTATGCATGAAATTCAAATGTAACTAGGTCTAATAGCTGTGCTTACATTGCAGACTGCGAATACACTGGGAGGCGACGAAGGTGAGACTCAAAATGTGCAGCCAGGGCCGGTTGGGAGTCACTCGATGTGCATGTATCGCTTCGCCGGTTGAACGTGAATCGGCGCCGGCCAGACACATCGGTAGATAAGTAGGCTGCGACGGCGATTCAAATGCGGCAAGTCCTTTGAGTTGCTTGACGCTCTGCCTTTACACCTCCCAACCGCCTACATAATTATCTTGCTGTTCTCTGAAATTCGATGGACCGGGCGGCGGCGGCGGCGGGTAAACCCAGACGTTCATCCGTCGAGGGGAGATGTTCGGAGAGTGGCATTGCGTCAAACAATGGTATGACCTCTCCTCCTCGACCCCTCCAAATTTATTTCCTCCTAATCAGGCTCGAGCCCAAGCGACGCTCAACGCCACCCCACGCGTAACAGACCCACAGCTTCGCTCCTCTCGCAGATTCTGGTGGAATAATTTGGGAATAATCCCGATCGCGAATCGAATGTCTTGGCCGCCATGGCCGCTACAGCTCGCAGACTGAACGCTCGCTATTACCGGATTCTGCAATATAACGCGCCTCCACATGTTGAACGAGGCGGAGATCTACGTCGGAATCGGCGCTTACGAGAACTGCCTCTTAGTTCTCATCTCGCTGGAGCCGACACTGCACCATATTTTCCCGCCCTTGTCGGCCTTCTTCCTCAATGAGGACGGAACGTCGCCTATCCAACCCGTTCGTTGATGTGGGCTGTCGGCACCGGTAGATGTACCTCGTTTGGGTACGCCTCCCCTTCTCTAGTGAATCGACCTCCAATGGACCATTGCAGCGATATTCAAGTCGGATCCCAGTAGGATGTATTCGGGACGCTCTCACCGAAAGCCAAACCACGATGGGAATCCAGACAAGTTACAACCGGCCTCGTTTTACTCGTCGGATGACTGGAGGAGGGCGGCGATGCATCACACTTTTCGAAAGTCATATTACGGGTGTGTACATATGCGGACGCGCGACGTGACAAATATGTTTCCTACTGCAAGTTTTCAGTGATGCCGTCTGGAAGGCAATTGAAATTAGCCAAATCTTCGTCCTATGAAACATGGAGTCCGTACCTCTCCTCAATACTAACACACCACGACTCTCCAGAGAATGCAACGCCGATCGAGTCGTGTTTGACCAGTGGCGGAATTTTGAGTGGTCGGCGGCACCGCCGGCACGGCTGTGGGAAATTCGCAGCTCCACCATTCGCAAAGAGGGGACATCGGAGAGGAGAGATTGCGCTGCATCATTCAAGACGGTCAGATCGACCGTGCTCGATGTCAACCCCGTTTTGAACGAGATTGTTTCAAGTTGTGCATTTCTGGGGCAGGAGGTGAAAAACTCGAGCAAGGTTTCACTCCATCTGACAGCGAACACCTGAAGTGAACGGAGATTGGGTGTTATACAGGATGTGAAATCCACAGCTGAAGTAGGTCCTCTTGAGTGGTGTCGTGGGCGGGAAGAGGATCAATTCACTCACGTGCAAGGACAATGAGGACTAGATGTTGGAGCGCTGGGGCGATATTCAATCCAAACTTCCAATCATCCATCCGCCGACCAGCTATTACTGTAAGCTTGGTGAGGCCAGAAAAATCGATTTGGGGGTTGATCAAATGGGAGTAGAAGGTGTGCTCGATTTGTTTAGACACAAATACAGAGGTGAGTTTGGGGCGCCAAGTCCGCGACGGCGGCCAGGACTCGTCTTTTTGTGTGGGATCAAAAGACACACGACAGCTGCAGCGACGTCAGGGAGGTTGCGTCGCACAAGAGCGACAGAAATTCCCGGGGTGATGAGAGTCGAACCGATTGTAGATGAACGATCTGCAAAGTTGGCGAGGAAAACATGGCGGCCAGAGCGGATCGAAGGGTGCGGCCGAGTTGGCTCCAAATCAGGCGACTAGTGGCCCGATTCGGGGATGTGTCAATGATGTCTATGTGTTTCAGGGTGAGCAGTGGAAGAATGAGGGAGAGTGTCCTCCCAGACATGATCCACGAAGGACGTGGCTCCGTCACAGTCGCCTCGTCTTTGCCTCCGACCGCCAGCACGATATGTAACGATTGGACGTAAGAGGCCAGATGAGGAGATGAAGTGATTCTCTTGTAGAACCTCTGGCATGGATTGTCCCCGGTGCGGTTGGGCGTAGGAGACAAGATTTTGATGTTTTTGAAGAGGAGAATTTGGGATGGATGGACGAATGCTCGTGCTGCCAGAGAGCAGGATTTGAGAGTGGGCGTGTCCCCCGCAAGATTGCCGACAATGAGATCGATGAGCTCCTGCGGGACTGTATGGAAAGCCAGAGCACCACGCTCGTTTGATCACCGTCGGCTACCCAATCAGGCAGTCGGACCCAGGATACCCCGCTGGACGTATCAGTCGTGATCTTCGTCACGCTTGTCGTTTGCTTGGCCGCCCTGCTCGCTCGCCACAGTGTAAGTAGGTCTTTCTTTCCGACTTGAGCAGGATCAAAGGACCTCAAGATTTCTTCGAGATGATTTTCACCGCCCTCTGCACATGAAAATGAGGAGAGTTCCCATTGAACCTGTTCGACCAGGAACGACTGGTATATTTTTCCTGGCAAAATTCATACGCTGTCTTCGATTCGAGTAGGCTGAGCTCCGAGTCCCTCAAATCACAAATGTACTTATACATACACAGCAAATATACAGATGCTTCCCTGGTTCAATGTTATTCACGGCGGTTAGTCTTAGCGGCGCCGGGTTCGATTACAAAGCCGTCTTGAGGGCGTCCGTCTTTTGTTCCGAGCAACGCCAAACACAGTTTTGCCTTCTCATTCCACAGTTGAAGTTGAGTGGCTCCGCATGTGCGTCGAATCACTCCGGACCCATTATACCATGTAGTAGCCAGCACATCAAAGGAAATCGCAAGGGTTGTGGATTGTACTATGTACTTAGCTCTACATTCAGATGCACCACCTCCACCACGGCCCTTCCGAGTGCGCTTTAGAGGGGAGACAGAACCAAATCCGCCAAACGCACTGTGGGTAGTGTGATCGCGCTCGATGCCCCGTTCTCGGTGGAGCTGGGGCTCGCATCGGGCAAAGAGGGGTTGAGGGGGTTCCAAAGCTCGCCAAACTATGGTGGATGCTCTAAAGAAGGGATGGAGCTGTTGTAAATCAGACACTAAGCAATATTTTGAGCTGAAAGCCCCTACTTTGCTGCGGTTGCGGTGGCCAAATCCCGGCAAAATGTATGTTTGGAGCCTGACTTGCGTCTCCTCGGTCAGAGTAAAGTTGACTTGTGATCGCCACGCTGCATTGGTGGTCGGCAAGTACGTCAGGGTTGTACTTGTCGCCGACTTGACGCTCTGAAGAATACCTGGAGTACGTGAAGGAAAGTGCATACCTGGTGAGTGGCGGCTTATTTTCGTTCCTTGGCGCGTACCAGCCGTGGAGAATCCCGGCCTGTGATTTCTCGAGGGCAAAGCAACGAATCCAGCTTGGTGGGTCGGAGGCAGTCGCTCGCAACAGCACAACGCGATACGGCCCTTATCGTGGCTATAGTCTAGTCAGAGAATTTGAACCCCTGATGAAACACAAGTCAGTGAAAGAAAGTGTCGAACGAGAAATAGAAGCAACCGACGGTGACAACTCCCATCTCTTTTTAACTGATTTCCTTGTTACGAGTCTCGAGTACGGCGAGGCTGTGGGTGTACGCATTCTGCATGGCGGAAGGCGCACTGTGGGGCGAACTTTGTACCGCAACGACCAGGCAAAGTGAGTACCGTAGGACTTCGCTCCAAGCAAGATGGAGGAAGTCAGAATGGGAGAGTGCCTGGAGATTTCCGCGACGCACCTGGCAACACTATCCAGCGGCTTCGTCAACCAATTGTCAGCGTGTTGAACGTTGACTGCGCATTGCGTTTGAAACATGTCTCAGACAGTAGACTTCAGTATGATTCGGCGGGTGGAAGTCTGGCGGAAGAAAGCCTCCACGACAGTGAGTGAAAAGCTTTGGGGAAGCGAGACGCGTGTTGAACGCGAGAGGGCCGATTCGGACGCGAGTGGGAACCCATCGTGGTGGGAGACGACAAGCCGTATATGTCATGATGGTCTGATCATCACGTCGATCCGGGTATCCCGGGTCCGACTGCCTGATTGGGTAGCCGACGGCGATCAAACGAGCGTGGTGCTCTGGCTTTCCATAGGACTGGCATGCTCACGGCGGTCGGTGGTGGCGGTCAAAGGCAAATGAAGCACAAACATCTGCAAAGTGATGACGGATCCTGATCGCCGGCTTGGGTATGACTCATACCATATTACCGTCCCACGGACTGGAGTACTACATAATCTCTATGTGCCGCCATAGGTATTCGCATTCTGGGTGCATTTCTTGACCATTTCCGCGTTGAATGGCACCGGATTCAATGTCGCTGGAGGGCTTCACTCTGGGAGGAGGTTCGAATCCGCAAATCTCCAACAAAGTTACAAATCTCACCCGTTTCAGAATCGACAACCTTGTGAAGGTTAATATCGTTCTCGACAATCCTCCGGGTCAGTTGGGGTTATGCTATCTGCGGTGAAATTTTCGCTGACGCTGCCGCATGCGCATACGACCTAGTTTTTGCAGAATGTCGTAGATGCAGTATGATACATATATGCAACATTGTCAGCAACGTTGCAGCGCGGGGACTCATCCTATCTCAACCATCCGGCGTGGGCATTACGCACTGGTCGGAGCCGATGGCGCGCATGTGCTTGATTTTTATGAGGCGGAGCATTTGGAGAGGATGAGGAGGGGGTGATATAACATAATGAAGTATGAGTTAGCATGTTTACAAGAGACTAGGAGGGTGAGGGAGGTTGATACGTCGAGGGGGTGGAAGGTCTGAGTGGAGGGGGTAGGTTGTGTGGGACACACGAACTCGAAACAATCCTCATGATGGACGGATAGCCAGATGGATGGTATTTGTTTCAATGAACACCAATTTACATGATTGAACAGGGAGTCACCCGGATATCCAGTTTGAGCGGCAGCGGCTGGAAGCGCACGCTCAATTTCCCACCAGCTTCAACCACCATTACCGCCATCGCCGTTACTGCCCCTGGATCCATCTCCCGGCGCCTTGATTTTGCGTCCCATTTGCCGATATGCTGCACCATTGCCCGCGACGCCTCATCCGACAGCCGTGTGACGCGACTGAGATCAGCCCGGTCGTGGACGTCTGCGCGTTCGACTTCAAATACCCCGGTGGATTCGCAATCGTCCGTCCAGCGCAGGGTGAGCAACACAAATTTCTGGGAGACGGATTCCACGGAGGGATACGCTTGCAGCGCTACGATATCGTAAATCAGTTGGATGGGCGTCTGTGAGAAGTCAGCCGACGCACCTTTCATGCATGCTTCCTCAATATGGCTTGACCCCGCCCCGGCGATCCACTTGTCGAGAACCTTGTCGAACTGCGAACGCTTCGCTATGAGAGTAGATTGTCCGTGGTCCGTCTTTCATGCGGCTTTGTGAACCGCCCAATCCTTTCGCTGACATGCGACGCTCTGGAGGAGGGTTATCTACTTACTGGCTCCGGTCGATAGGATATCACTCACACAATACCACACGGTCTTGCATCTCTTGCACAGTTTCATCTCGTATCCAGCCGACTCAAAGCAGCACATATTGTTGTGAACCATGATATTATCGAGGCAGAGAGAGCTTAGAAAAGTGCGGGCGGTGGGACGAAGGGGAAGAAAGGAAGGAAGCGTCGAGGACGATGGGACCCCAGCCAGTCCTGGGTACGTGATCAGGTGCGCGTGGCGTTGTTCAACCGCCTTGTTGCGTGTAATTGATGGTCCCAGACCCTCGCGTGTCGCCCTCGAGGCTGTCAATGATGAGGGCCACGAGTTCTGGTGGGACTGGCATGGTGGTCGAGAAGGACGTGGCGCGTAGATAAGGCGACCACGATTACCGAAAGCACTGGACCATAGGAATGGCATTCCTTGAAGCTTTAGAGGTGAAAATCAGCATATACGGTATATGCGAGGAAATAGATATGCTCACTGTTTTCGCACCGCAAACTTCCCGCTCATGAATGTCTCATCGCTCTGGAGCAGCATTTCTTGCGAGATCTCATCGTCGGCTGAATAGACCAGGGAGAGGAGGAGGCGCATTGAATCGAATCCGTTGCCAACATCCTAAAATCATTCCTGGACGCGATTCAGGAAAAGCTTGTGAATGACTTACCCTGGTCCTCTGACACGCTTTCTGACATGACAACATCTCAGATGAATGGTGGTGAGGTCTCTTCGTTGCTTGCACGTGGTCGGCTTACATAATAAGGGTGGCTACCACTTGTCAGAGCGTGGTAACTAACAGACTATGTCGCTGACTCGCTGCCCGTTTACTATGCGCGACAAAGTATTCACGCACAGCTCTCTTGGCGGTGCGCGTCAAGCTAGTGTGGAATGTTTCGAGCGAGAGATGTCGCGCGTAAGGTCGATGGGGAATATCCCGCGGGAGGGCTGGGCTGCCACATTGGCCGTGGGGCCATCTGGGGGTGGGGCAGCCGTGCGATGTGCGAGAGCGTCGGCAATGAAGCCGTGCAGGTCCCAACCACCGGATGATTCATGTACCTCGCCGCCCAGGAGGTGCTCTCCGAAAATCGGTTGGGCAAAATTGGCGTAGGACGACTGGGCACGCCGCATTCCTGGAAGACCCGAGTGGGCCGAGAATCGAGGGGGATCCGTGGAAGTTGAACGGCTAAACATAGCGAGGCCGTTTTCTTCTCGCACGTTCAATCCTTGACAGGCACGCTGCAACAGCTGCAAAGCATCCCAGTCCGATGAATCCTGGGAACTGTTCAGCCCGCTTCGAAGGATTTCCCGCCAATCGTCGTCATGCGTTATGACCACGGCTGCATCGGGAAACTTATTTGACTCGTGTCAGACAATACAGAAGCGTGGAAGGAAGAGGACTTGCCGGGCGCAGGAGATATGTGTTCATGACTTGTGATGGGTGGAAAAGCTGAAGAATCGACTCAAATTCAGCATCGTTATTATCGAAAAGCGAGATGCACTCGCAGTTTGTGTGGGTGAGATATCGGACAGAGTGACGCCGGCATCGTGTGCTCCAACCTCGCCAGCACTCTTGAAGAAGGAACTAAAAGGCCAGAAATTGGTGAGTCCCTGCGCGGCTGCGCCCCGTATGGGATGTAAGGTAGAGCGCAGGCGCATTGATCAAGACCGTACATTTCAAAGCAGCGGCGGAGGGATATCAATGCTAGATCTGTGCAAGTTCATCGCGTTCAAATATGTAGTACGTACGGCGATCGTGGAATATCATCTTGTTCACGGTTCCGTCCTCGTGGCACTGAGGTGGAAAGCAGCAGTCAGGTGTGGGTGCAGTCGATCCGGATCGCAGGCCGGTGGGGCGCAACGAGAATGAACCCACACGAGCGACCAGACGAGGAAGGCCCACGGACTGCTGCTGAACCCACACAAAGAAAGCGAGCTGCAACCAATTCTTTCGGATTAGATACGCGGGAGCGTGGGTGTCAGTGGCATGTACAAATACTTTTGGACATTCTTCTGTATCCAGGGTAGTCGCCAAAGTGACAGCGAAAGCTGTAGTTAGGATTGTTTCCATCTTTGAAGTCCTTGGTGTGGAAAGTAAGAGTGCCTGATATGTCGCAGCGCCGATAACGAGGGAGTCGAAACGGAAAATTGAGAATGGAATGGAAGTTCAGACCGATGTATACTTCTTTGAACTGGGGAGCCCGGGGAGGTGTAGCCTCAGAGATGCGGCCGAACACAATCGACGACGATGAGTTGAGCATGAATACCACAAGATCGGACATCACGAGACTTCGAGACGAGTGGGGTCAAAGTCAGAAGTTGGGGAACACGGGTAGGACTTGGGAAAAGGAGCGGCTGCACCGCGCACGCATTTCGGAACAAATTACAAGTGGGATTGCCAAAGGATGGCCGAGATTTGCCTCATGCGCACGGCACAGGGCATTTCAAGTCGCAAGCAACTGGTCACAGGGCCAGGCGGAATATGCACCGAAAGTGTAATGTAAGATTGGAATGCACAAAACAGACCCAGACGCTGTCGGAAGAATGGGAAGCATCGGAATGACACCCAAACAATAATCCACAGGGCTCGGTATTGCCAGGAGATCGTGGTGAAGATTTGACTGAATACAGCTAAAATTGAATAATTGGTGAGACATCGATTCAAGGCCAGCAGATCGCCCGGGAGGAATTCAAGGTCAAACCCCAGAAAAAGGGCGAACGCGACGGAGGAGGTGAGTAGATCAATTAGGGCAGGAATGTAGGCTGCAAGGGCATAAAGATCACGAGATGACCGTGGATGAAGGACTTTCAGCGGGTAGGACTCGGGGTTCAGAACCTTGAAGACAAATGTCGGCGTAGCGCACGGTAGTATCAGCGGTTAGTGCTGAATCAACTGCCCAAATTCGGGGAAGCGAACATATGAGCGAGCCGAAAATTCCGATGTGGGCTGGGTTGTACAACAGACGCGCAACTTTAAATTTTATGATGCAAACTAAGAGAGCAGCCATGCAATTCATCCGGATTGGACAAAAGGCGACCGACTGCTGGGGGGGGGGGCGAAAGCACTCCGTAGAAGTAGTCCAGTAGGGTCGCGTGAAAGTAGCCGTGAGGGTGAAAATAATCTGGACTCGGATGGTGCAGAAAAGGCGGGGGTACATTGAAGGAGGAATGGGCTCAAATACGCCGCGGAAAGCATGGGCTCACAAATTTACTCCGAACGGATGATGCGCTCGAGCACGGCGCACAAGCTGAAACATGCCCCGAATACGCTGAATGAGAAATGGACTCCATTGCGCCGAAGGAGGAGGGACGAACGGAACGAATGTGACATCGTTCAGAATTCGGGAACACCCATTGTCGACCTACACCAGGGCAACAGATATAAAAATATGAGTGGGACAGCCTTGGAAGGTAGGGTCAGGAGGGCCATCTGGAGGCCATGTGGACATGCAGGGTGACCGGTGAGCTTGAAGACGGATGGAGATTCCGAATGATACGGCACTGAGGCTCAACATAAACAGAGTATTCTGGACGCTCGAAAAGAGCTTGGACAGCATGCTGATAACCCTGATTAGGCATCAAGATTCGAGTGAAGAGCATCATCCGGATCGAACAAAGGACATGGAAGCGAGAGTCGAACACAATTGGGGGCTTTGAATAGGAGCCAGGTGAATGAGGTACTCCGGATTGAGACAACAGATGAGGTCGGGAGTGGACCACGATAATGAGAGGCACCCAGAGGTTAATCCAGATTGGACCACGCCAAGGGTTGAGCATAAATGTAAAATTTGAATGAGAGGCACCGAAAACCGAATGGAGAGGTTAAACCGGGTCGAAGGGCAGACACGAGCGCGTAGGATGAAAAATCGAACACGAATGTGGAGTCCAAATGGGGGCATGGGAAGTCACACGAATGTAGTCCGAATTGGACAACAGATACGAATGGGAGGCGTCGAAAACCACACGAAGGAGGGATCCGGCGCGGACATCAGACATGGATGGGAGGCATCAAAAGCCACACGAAGGAGGGATCCGGCACGGACATCGGACATGGAATGGGAGGCATTGAAAGCCATACGAAGAGGTAATCCGGCACGGACATCGGATATGGAATGGGAGGGCATTGAAAGCCACACGAAGCAGGGATCCGGCACGGACATCGGATATGGAATAGGCAGCATGGAAAGCCACACGAAGGAGGGATCCGGCACGGACATCGGATATGGAATAGGAGGCATGGAAGCCACACGAAGGAGGGATCCGGCACGGACATCGGATATGGAGTGGGAGGCATTGAAAGCTACACGAAGATGGACGGGAGCATCGAAGGGAATAGTCCGGATCGAATGGGTGCGAATGTGATGCATCGGAAGCGACACGAAGAGAGCGGCTCGGACAACAGACGCAAAATGGAATGTGAAGTGAGGACATTGCATGCGTAGTGGCTCCAATTCGAAGGGAGAATGCACGAGTGGAACAGCCATGCCAGCGAAGGCCTGAAGTTAAAGTCGGCAGTAAGCATAGGTGCGTGTGATAGTATAGGAGTAGCCAAAGAGGGGGAGATCGGTTGCCAAAACCGTCACGTTGCGGAGAGGGGTCAACGGTTGCTATCAAAGTGGTCAGCGGCCACTAGGGGCTCACCGGTAAGTACCACAGGCCTCTCTGGAAGTCGGCAGGCCGAGGTTCTATCCGGGTGGATGCGTCGAAGACTGGGGAGACTTGTCAGAGGGGAGGATCCATGGTGCCAGGCCAACAGCGGGGGAGCTCTCCACGGGAGTTTGTCGAGACTCGACACGACGACACCGAATGAGACAAGGGAGCGGCGCATGCATCTTGATTCTTGAGCGGGGTCCGTGGAGGTGGGTAAAGGGGAGAAACAGAAAGGAAACAATAGGGGAGGTCAAAGTTCTGTTTTTGGGTCGATTCTGAGAACCGATTCTCGGGTCGATTCACAAGTCAATTCGAGTCGATTCTCGGTCGATTCTGACCCGATTCTGCTCTAGTTTCGACTCCGGAGTCGAAACCTCGATTCTGAGTCGATTCACGACAAAAATCGATTCTGAGTCGAT
This sequence comes from Roridomyces roridus, assembly GCA_029378245.1. Taxonomy (NCBI): domain Eukaryota; kingdom Fungi; phylum Basidiomycota; class Agaricomycetes; order Agaricales; family Mycenaceae; genus Roridomyces; species Roridomyces roridus. The sequence continues at coordinate 264,122 of JARKIF010000048.1, forward strand.
TCTTGGTCGAGAATCGAGTCCCAGAATCGAGTCCCAGAATCGAGCCCGGAGAGAACTTTGACCTCCCCTAATGGAGATAGGATCCGTGAGTCGAGTCAGTTGGAGAATCGAAGAGGATCACCGCCACCTGTCACTCCGCCATCACAAGACGGCGTCCAGCTTAGTACAAGCTCGCTAGACTTGCATCGCACAAATTCCGTTCGAAGCTCCGGCCGCATACACAGATTTGATTTGCATGACACATTGACACTTGGATGGCTGGATGGACACATTCCTACGCGGCGCTCGGGGGGTGTGTGGGAAAGTTCCGCAGTTTTCGTGGGAGACCGAGGCCTGGGCTTTGCGTAGGGCGGTGTCTGTCAAAATATGTCTGCCACGTCAACACCTCTCACCCTCGTACCCACACCACAAGCCACTCAATGTCTTTGCCCACTGCTGAAATACGGACGGAGACACATTTTCATGTACATGGTTAGCAGTGAGCACATTATGCCACAAATCTTGCAGAAATGGCCAGTACTTAGCTTGTCAGGTGGCACCGGTGGTCCCGGTGGAGTAGGTGACCAACATGGAGGAGAAGGAGGTCCTGGCGAAGGAGGGACCTTGATTTATGGAAGTTATATCAACAACTTGAAGTGAGCTCCTAGTGCTTCTGCAGGGCCACATCTCATCATACACAGTGTTTATCCACATGGCCAAGAACCAAGACAGCAAGGTCAAATTGAACCCATCAGTATGTTTGCTTCACAAATCAATATATTGGAGGCCCACTAAAGATATCACAGCTCAGGAACAATGCCACACCACTCTGGCACTTGTCAGATGTACCCCAGCCTCTCAGATCTTCCAGGGCCGACAGGAAATTCTTGAGAAAATGCAAACCTACTTTTCCCAAGAACCCAAGAAGAGAAGGATCTTTGTTCTCCATGGTCTGGGTGGCTCTGGGAAGACTCAGGTGGCTTTGAAGTTTCTAGAGTCAACCAATGAGTATGTGATCCCTGTGGCAGAAAACATTGCTTATCAATGACAACTTTTCCAGCCTGACAAAGTGTTTCTTTGTGAATGCCAGCTCTCCTGAGGCTCTCAAAACATCCTTCATGAACTTGGCAATTTCTCAGAGATTCGGCAGAACAGCAGAAGCAGGTGTTCAGTGGCTTATTTCTGAGCATAAAGCCTGGACTCTGCTGTTTGACAATGCAGACAATCCAAGACTGAAGTTGTGGCCTTTTTTCCCACAATGCACCCATGGAAATATCATCATCACTTCCCGAAACCCACAACTGGCGGCTTATAGCCCTGGTGCTCACTCTCACGTCGGAGATTTGGATGAGGCCGACACAATTGAGCTTCTTCTTGCAAGAGCAGTCAAGAAGCACACAGATGAAAACCACAAATTGGCTGTGCCCATTTTACAGGTAGGTTCCAAGTTTCTCGGGCAATCTTTGCATACTCAATTAGGATGTGCAGGAGCTCTCATGCCTGCCTCTGGCAATTGTCCAGGCTGGAGCATATATTGCCAAATTCAAATGTCTCCTCAATTATTTGTCAATCTACAGGCAGAACAAGGCAGAATTACTGCGACAGCACCCTGATCAAACTCTTGATGACTATGAATGGACTGTCTATACAACCTGGCAGATTAGCTTCGAGAAACTCAGCCCCATAGCTGCCTATTTCTTGCAACTTTGTGCTTTATTGCACCACAGCAGTATTCCTGAGTCAATATTTGCCAATGCCACCAAGTGGATGTTGAACAGTGAAGGGAATGAAACTGAGTCAATGCAGGCAGCCAGGGAATTTCTTCAAAACTTTGTTTCAAGTTCAGGAGGTTGGCAGGAACAAAATCTTAGGAATATTGTGGCAGAAATTGAAGAATACTCTTTGTTCAAGAGTGATGAAACAAGCAAAATGCTCAGCATGCATCCACTTGTGCATCTGTGGTGCTCAGACACCCAATGCAATCAAGCTACCGTGCGGGAGTGCATGACAAATATATTAGGGATGGCGATAGATCTTGGCCCGGATGCATATTTGGAGAGGATCAGCATGATTGTTCATGTCAACGCACTTGTCCCAGATTTCACCACAGTGAATTGTCAGTTCTGGAGTCAGTATGCATGGATTTATTATGACGGAGGTAAATTTGAGCAAGCAAAGGATTTGTATGAATTGAACCTGGAGAGACAGAGGGAGCTGCTTGGAAAGGACCATCCTGACACGCTGACTGCCATGGCCAATGTTGCGGTGACATACGGGCAACTGGGACGCTACCAAGAGGCAGAGAGACTTGAACCTTTAGTCCTCAAACAGCGTCAGAAACTCCTTGGCTATCACCATCCTGAGACGCTGAGAAGCATGGCCAGCCTTTCAACCATATACTGGCAACTAGGACGATACCAAGAGGCAGAGCCGCTCGATCTTTCTGTGCTCAAACACCGTCAGAAACTCCTTGGTGATGACCATCCTGACACGCTGACTGCCATGGCCAGCCTTGCATTCACATATGGGCAACTGGGACGGTACCAAGAGGCAGAGCCCCTCCAACTTTCTGCTCTCAAACAACTTCAGAAACTTTTTGGTGATGACCATACTCACACACTGACGGTCAAGGCCAACCTCGCAGCTACAAATGGACAATTGGGACGGTATCAAGAGGTAGAGCTGCTCCAAGTTTCTGTGGTTGAACGGCGTCAGAGGCTCCTTGGCAATGACCATCCTCACACGCTGACTGTCATGGCTAGCCTTGCAACAACGTATGGGCAACTGGAACGGTACCAAGACGCAGAGCCTCTCGAACCTTCTGTGCTGGAACAGCGTCAGAAACTCCTTGGTAATGACCATCCTGACACGCTGAATGCCATGGCCAACCTTGCGGCAACATACTGGGAACTGGGACGGTACCACGAGGCGGAGCCGCTCCAACTTTCTGTGCTTGAACGGGGTCAGAGAGTCCTTGGTGATAATCATCATGATACACTGTTTGCCATGTCCAACCTTGCAGCCACATATGCACAACTAGGACGGTACCCAGAGGCACAGCCGCTCCAAGCTTCTGGCCTTAAACAGCGTCAGAAACTCTTGGGCAATGACCATCCTGACACGCTGGCTGCCATGGCCAACCTTGCGCGGACATTCTATAGGACCGGCAGGAATCAGACAGCCCAAAACCTTCAACTTGAAGTGCTTGCCAAACGCAGGAAGGTTTTAGGACCAGACCATCCACATACTCTCCTTTCTATCAAAGTGTTAAAGGATACACAGGATGCCTTGACTAATACTGAGGATGATATTGGCCTCGGAGTACCCGGAGACATTCAGGAACATTCACAAAAAACTGGGCTCAAGAGGCTCTCCAGACTACTTCCCAGATTCAAACTTCTCTCCTCCAGAAAGTAGGCACTGGCGAGCGGGATGTATGTAGACAGTGCCTTATGTACAACAAATGTACAATTTTAGTAAAATGTTCTGCACAAAGTTTCCGGATCATGCTTGCATGAAGGTAAATTATAACAGGAGAGAGTAAGTATGAGCCTTCAAATTCCATATCACACACTTGCGGCCTTCTCTCGTATAAACTCATTCATCTTTGCCCACAACCCACCCTACTTATTACGAATGCTCTCAGGCGCCCCTCAGTTGAAAAAGGAAACCCAACCACTCACATAAACGAACATGGTCAAATGTGACCACAGCCTAATGCCTTCCAACCCGACTTATTAATCTAGGGTCGTCTTCAAATCAAGTTTGCTGGAAATTGAATGCGGGTGTTGCTATTGGACTCGAAAGGTGTACTTGGAAAGACTAAAACATGCCTGCACAAAGTTGAACAGTTTTGCCCTTGTCGACGTCTTGAACCCGAATCAGTTCAACTTGGAATCTTGAACGTTTCCGGCCAGATTGAGCATGTCAACACCCAGTGATGTGTCAAGCAACAACATGGAAAGGAAAGGCTCGTGTAAGGATGGCATCCTTACAGCCGCATCACTGATCTGTCACCTGTCAGTCCCGGCATCAGGGATCTGTCTATCTCACACAGTACAGCCTTCCGTTACCGTACACAGCCCGCATACATATATATGGACAGCATCTACTTTACTTTAGTTACGCACGCACCCCGACACCTCCCCCTTGTATTCCTACAGTTGCTCGTAGCCTGGTTCGTCTCGCCATAGGGATACACCGTGGTCCTGTCAACGTGTGGAACGACAGCCTTTCAGCTCGATCCCTGAGCTCAAGCTAACTCCTGCGACGGATTTGAACCATGCAAGAGCCATCAATGGTGGGAAGCGGAAGGAAGATGTCTGACCTCCGATGTGAGGTCCTGGTGGTGTAAGACCCTGCAAGAGTTGTCAAGAAACCAAGTAGTGTCACACAGGTGAGTGGATGAGTTGTTGGATTCGAGAAAACTGTCTACTCTACTAAAACTACACTACTCGTCATCACAAAAAGTAACCGGCAGGCTTTTGTTCGATAATTGCTAAGAACGGGCTGGAGCAAAATCGATGCCGCATCATTGAAAGATGCAGAGGAGTGTTGAAAATCGACCACCAAATTTACTTGCCATGAATCTGGCCCATGTAGCAGTAAGTAGTGAGGGAGGAAAGGATTTGGTTGAGTTTGTTGGGCTGATGTGTTACGGGAATCGTGGTCAATTTACTTACTCTTACTTGTCAATCGGAGGGATATTTCTGTGTGAGATGTTCAAAGACTATTTTTAGCCTCCACCAGCATCTTTGAGGATACACAGACCAGCCCAGGAAGTCCAGGCTAGACGGATCTTTGCCCAATTTGGCAAATCTGGGATGATACAAAACTTTCGCGTTATGTGCACAATCAAGGGGGTACCACGATAAGCGAGCCGTACTACACCCCAATTTTTTTTTTTCTCGAGCAGATTGGCCTACCCTCCCCCCCTCCCAAAGAGGAAATTTCCTTTTTTGGAAGCCCCTATCGTGGTGATTTTAGTGATTTTCGCCCGCCGTTGGCTGGTGTAGGGTGCAGAACTATTCCTGTGTCCTCCAATTGACTTCAGAAGCAAGAAACACCCATTGTCAAGCAACATATATGTGATGATGTCCCACCACATCACGTCAGCACGTGAACATACAATCACGTGACTGTTCTGGCTGGTGCAACCGAAAATTGCCTGAAATTGTGTTTCTGCACCAATTCTTGCCAGGAGAGCCATTCTACTGCTCTGCCGAAAGTTGGCACAAAACTTTTTTTTCAGTCATCCAAGGGACCCCCCCTCCCCCCCTTTAATAGGAAATTTCTTATCGTGGTACCCCCTTGTGCACAATCCAAGGGTTCCAGAAGGATGTTTTTTGACCTCAGGGGGGTTCATACAGCCCAAAGAATACCCATACAAAAATTCAGCCCAAACTGATCACTGACTCCTTCAACATGGCCGGTCTTATTATCCGTTCTTTAACGAAATGGCTCTCGATTCTTTGCACTTTGTTTGGTTCGTGGTTCCTTCCCCATTTGTTCCCCTCTCTCTTCTTGCTGTCGACCCACCCTTCTCTACAGCTTTCTCATGGATTCCTCCCACGAGCGCCACCGAGACCTCGTTCCATTTCCTGATCGTAGCCACGGCTCAACAGCTTTTCAAGCTATGCATCGCCGGCTCGACGCGACTTGTGCATGCCGAGCGCTGCGCGTCACAGTTGAACCTGAACGATTATGCCAATGTTGGGAAGAAGATGATCCGAGCCATCTCATGTTAACCTCGTGCCATGTAAATCGATACAAACAATTTTGTTCTTTGTCTTTGTCCGTCGTCTTGTACGCGCTCCTGGGTCACCATTCTAACAGGTTATGGGCTTGCTGTTGCTTGCCACTGCCTAGAGGAACACCAACCCTCTGTCAATTGTCCGCTGTCACGATCAGCACCCCGTTTATTGTCCGCTGCCACGATCAGCACCCACCCATCTTTGATCTCCTCCAGGATCCTTGACACCCGTTCCCCTCCCCATCATGAAACCCTCCGACATCACTCCTCTTACTGGGACCAATTACTGGGCCTGGAAGAACAGTGCAAAGGCCCTACTCCTCGCCGAAGGTTGTTGGAAAGCGGTTGATCCGCAGGTCCCTGTACCCAACGGCGTCGTGCAACTCCGTACGTGGCAGAATGATGACTCAAAGGCTTACGGTCTCTTGTAACTCGCGTGCAATCCCACCGTCCAGGCCAAGGTTGACAACGCCAGCGTCGGCAATAGCGGCCGCCTCCTTTGGCAGCAGCTTGCATCCTTCTACACCGTCGCGGATTCCGCCACCCGCTCCATGCTCATGGGCGAGCTCAACTCGCTGGTGCACGACCTCACTCAGCCCGCGGATATTTTTCTGCAGGCCGTTGTCACTCTCGAGCATCGTCTTAACGACATTGGCGCTGCCCTACCCCCCTTCCTCATCCACGATAAAATCATATCCGGTCTTTCCTCCGTCTACTCGCCCATCGTCACCGTTCTCCAAGCCGAAACAACTCCTCGTCCCGTCGACAGCATGATTACCGCTATCAATGCTTGGGAAAAGGCCGACTTGGGTAAAAGTGATTCGACCATCCGGGCTGCGCGCTCTGCTTTGCGCTCCGCCGCTTTCAGCCCTCCCTTGCCGAATCATGGGGGGGAATTGGCGTTGCCTGGCGAGCCTGAGGCTCTCGCCGCTCGCACTCACGGTCGTCGTTCCGAGCAAACCCCATGGCGTTCTTCGTCCGGACAGGTTTTCGATTGGACGAATACCAAGAATCGCACGGATGTTTGTTACCGGTGCGGTCTTCACGGTCATTTTGCTCAGTACTGTGTCTCCAAGATGCCGGATGACGTTCGGCACCGTGAAGTACTGATGAGCTTGCGAAAGCAGGACGGGTTCTTGTGACAGCGGAGTGACAGCTGATCCGTGATCCGCACTTCTCTCATCGCACCACAATCATCTGCCAGCACTTCGTGCAATGCAACGCCTACATCGACGAATCCACGCTCCAGAGTGTCCAAAACCTTTCTCTGACTGTACCTACTCCACCTCATCGTGTTTTCTCGGCTGGGAACGACCTTTTTGCCCCTTTTCTTTCTGGATACCCTTGCTCCACTCGGACTTCACTCGGACTTTGTCTTTCGATGGGACCACATAGATAGGTGGCGGCTGGGACTGAGGTGAGCTCTGCCGGTCTTATGACCCTTCCTTTCTGCCAGCACCCGTGTGTCTCTCCACTACGAGTCCTGTACACCATCACGGCTATATCATCCATCGCTTGCTGCTACATCCCTTGCTATGGGTCTTACTCATGTCATACCGCCTGGCTGTCAACCCTGGGCCTATTCAAACTCTTTCGACAACACACCTATGGACCTATGCTCTCAGGTACTCGCTGCTGCCTCTGCTATCGGATTCTCCTTCCTGGCCATCGAGTGCCCATTCACATGCATCGATGCCCTTGAGCGCTGGATTGCTTTATTCCTCCGCTATCGAAAGTGTCTTATTCGAGCATTGAATCCCTATTCACATGCATCCATGCCCTTGAGCGCTGGATTGCTTCATTCTTCCGCTGTCGAATGCGTTGTATTTCGGGCATCTAGTCCCCATTCAGATGCATCCATGCCTTTGAGCGCTGGATTGCTGCATTCCTCCGCTATTCTAAGCGTCGATTTCGGGCATTGAGTCCCTATTCACATGCATCCATGCCTTTGAGCGCTGGATTGCTTCATTCCTTCGCTATCGTAAGCGTCGATTTCGGGCATCGAATCCCCATTCGCACGCATCCATGCCTTTGAGCGCTGGATTGCTTCATTCCTTCGCTATCGTAAGCGTCGATTTCGGGCATCGAATCCCCATTCGCACGCATCCATGCCTTCGAGTGCTTCATCCCTGCATTATCGATAAGTGTCCAGTCTTCAAGTTGTGGGCATTGAGTTCCCATTCATTCGCATGCATCCATACCTTCGGTGGATTGCTTCCTTTCCTCCACTATCAAACACACCGACTCTTTGTTCTTTCTGGCCATTGCAATATGCATCCAAATCCTCAAGAGTAACGAACAGAGCAGTCTTTGGGTACAACTTTGGGTCTTGGAACAGTTACGACTACGGCTTGAAAACAGATACAACAATGTCAAATCAATCAACCAGCATATATTGCCTTCTTCAGCTTGAAACACGCAAGATAATTACTACGGCCTTACGGACCTTCAGGATTTGGGCAACCTCTACTCTGAGCCGGCCCCTTTGACCACAGCACCAATCAGCATTTAACTCTGGCTTGTACCTTGCCCTCCAGGTTGAAGCACCCAAGATAATTACCACGGCCTTACTGACCTCTAGGGCACCCTCTGCTTCGCGGCCTTCTTTGACTACGGTATGACAGCCGGATTGTCTGATCTTGGGTTTGAAGTTCTGCATTACATTTCAGCACATCAACAGCGAGTTTACTCTGAACTCTCCGCTATCGAAAGCATCAAGTTTCACTCTCCCTTCGAGCCCCTTCGGAGTACACATCCATGTTCTCAAGCGCTGGATTACCTCATATCTCTGCCTGCTATCAAGAGCACTCAATTCATGACTCCATTCGTACTATACATCCATGCCCTCGAGTGCAGCGTCGAGTTCACCTGACCATCAAGTTCCCATTCATTCATTCTATGCATCCATGCTCTCGAGCGCTGGATTGCATTCTTACTTAGCGATCAAAAGTGTTGTTTTCTGGGCATCGAGCTCCCGACTGTTCAGTCTTTCTGGTCATCAAGTTCTCATTTGTTTTCAACATCTAAGTATGCTGTCAAGCCACTGGATTGCCTTACTTCCGCACTAGAAATTGTCGGGCTTTTGGGAATCAACTACCTCATTCATGATACGCAGATGGTCATGGAGTGCCTCTTCCCAGTGCACATTCACGTCCTCGAGAGCAACGAGCTGGATGATCTTGGGGTTACACCTTGGGAATAACTACGGCTTGCACACGGATACAATCATATTGACCTTCGGCATTCAACGTTCTAGGCTTCTAGCTTTCCTTTGTACCTCGCCCTCTCCATTCTGGACCACACAAGATGACTGCAACGGCTTTGCGTTTACACGGTACTCCGAACTGACCTCATTGCACCATGGTTCCGGACTATTGGACTGTCTTGACTTGGATTTCTAAACTTACGTGGACATTGCGTTTCGACACATTAATGGCCGATCTGTTATGCATTCCCGCGACTACCTGTTCCTTTGGCTATCGAAAGCCCCTTCCTAGGCTATCGGAAGCCCCTTCCTAGGCTATCGGAAGCCCCTTCCTAGGCTATCGAAAGCCCCTTCCTAGACTATCGAGCGCCCGTCTTGGAGTGCACATCCATATCCTTCAAGTGCTGGATTGCCTTATATCCCTGTCTGCTATCGAGGGTGTAGCACCCTGTGTCATTGAGGTTCCTTCTTTCTACTTTCATATTGTCGAAACCAGATGGCTTCGTGCCTAGGCCTCATCTTCGAAGAGGTGATTTGCTATTGACGGTATCTCATTCGCATGTTACAATTCCTGGTCCTCGAGCGCCGGGAATTTGTTATCAAACATATCCGTCTTCGCATCCATATCTTTGTGTGTTTCTGGCCTTGGAGTGCCCATTCTTCGTAAGTATATATGCCTTCCCTCCGGTGCTATCAAAAGCATCAACTTTCTTGCCACCAACTGCCTTTTTTTTGTTTTTTGTTTTTGTTTTTGTTTTTTTTCTTCTCCGCTTTCAAAAGTGTTGAGTCTCTGGCCATCGAGTGCCTAATTTGCAATACAAATCTATGCCCTCAACAGTTGGATCCACCTGTTCCCCGCGATCGGTGCACCAGCCATTGATAGTGTTGGATTCTCCGCTATCGGAAGCATCGAGCTCGTTCCTTCAACCGTAGTCTACGGTAGGTGTTGTGCCTTTCGTCATCAGGTTTTCTTTCTCTCCACGCATCCATGCCATTGAGAACTGGATTGCGCAGTGGCTTGTGTTCACTGGCTGGCGAGCCATGTAATTTGCCATCGATGGCAGTCTGTCTGTATATGAAATTCCTGGTCTTCGAGCATCAAGTGTTCTTTATCACAGATGTGCTTTTCCATCTACAGCGTTCACACCCGTACTCAAATTTACCCGGGTTCGTCATACGGGCCTCTTTCCATGGAATTCCTTTGTCTCATCTTGGAGCAATGTTATGATATCGTGTTACATTCATGAACCCGAGAACATTCAGCTACTATTAACCCACAAGGTGGTTCGGAGCGTGCCCCACTCCTCCACTCCAGTTGTCTCTCCTTCGAATCCATCTAACAACACTCGGTTGAACCTACTACTGCTCCATTTTCATTGTTTTTCTGGTTACTTGTCCGAGCAAGCTTATTCAAGTGCATCCCAGCTTAACGTTCGTATGGGATTGGAGCCACGTTCAGCTCCACCATCTCAGCAGGAAAGTCAACCCTGCTTCACCAAATTTCTCTGTCTGGGAACCCCTCGAGCTTTCCCAGCTTCTTTATCGGACTGAGCGCTCCTCACTCGTTCGGTTGTGTTAATTTCCCGAATGACCGTACTCTTGGCTCACCCTCATCGACCTTGTCATCAAGCAATCACTATCATCGAGGGCACTGTTATCCCAGCCAGCGCTTGACTCAATTACTGATCATGAATACATCGCATCCAGCGTTGCAATCGGCTCGACATGGTATTCGGTGCTTGCTGTCCTTTGTTCTGACTGTCTCTGTCTCGAGAATTTGCCTTCGGCTGTCATTTCAGGGCAGTGACCCGTCCTCTCAGCAGGATGTTTCCACAGCTGGCCTTTTGTATTACACCCTTCTTAGTTCTATGGGTCACCATCTACAGTCATACAAGTTTGATTCCAAGGTCCCGGTGTTGTGTCTTGACTATTGAAACGTCGCAACAACCCGGTGTGACAATGTCGGTTCTGCCGTATTCAATTCATTCCAACTAGCGGACAACAATTGCTTTGGTTGCTTTTTGTGTAATCTGCCTTTGTGTCATGTCCATCTACAACTCTGTCGAGACTGACTTCGCATTCTTTTGGAATTTAGCTTTAGTGTTGCATCGACTCGGAAGCAGCAGCAGCACAATGATCTGCGAATAGAAGGAATTGATTCTTCGCCGCTCATTTGTTGGGTTAGTCGTGGGCGTTTGGTGATGCCCTCGTCTGGCGTCTTCGTTTTGGGTTCATTCTCACGCCTCACCATCGCCCTACGACCTGGAGATCAGCGGTTCAAGAAGTTGAATCTTCCGCTGCTCCTCCACCCCCAGACAATCTCTGTGGCTGCCCCAAAAATAGCTTTCGAATTCCAGACGCAAACGAAGCGCAGAACAAGAGTGAAGTACTGATGAGCTTGCGAAAGCAGGACGGGTTCTTGTGACAGCGGAGTGACAGCTGATCCGTGATCCGCACTTCTCTCATCGCACCACAATCATCTGCCAGCACTTCGTGCAATGCAACGCCTACATCGACGAATCCACGCTCCAGAGTGTCCAAAACCTTTCCCCACCCGCCCTCGCCTTCAATCATTTCCTTCAGCTTCTCAATGGCCCGTGGGGCAGCACACAGGTAGGGTGGTGGTTGGGGTTCATTCTCACGCCTCACCATCGCCCTACGACCTGGAGATCAGCGGTTCAAGAAGTTGAATCTTCCGCTGCTCCTCCACCCCCAGACAATCTCTGTGGCTGCCCCAAAAATAGCTTTCGAATTCCAGACGCAAACGAAGCGCAGAACAAGAGTATCATTCATGATCGTGACAAACACGCCAAGGTTGCTCGCGACGACAGTGATGATGAACACGTACACATCGCCGCCGCTGCAGTTGGTTTTCACGGTCACAATGTCGAGCAGATGGTCGCCGCCGCCGCCGCTCCCCAGTCGCATTGGATTCTTGCCACCCACAATCTCCCTTCCAACTTCGACATCCTCGATTCCCGTGATCCCGGAATCCGAGAGAGTTACCTTGCGGCACATGCAGGCCCCGAGCCTGATCGTCCCATATCCCCCACGCTTTCCGACTTACCCTTCGCCAATACTACCCCGAGCCAGCAGCAGTTGAAGAGGCGGAGGCAGAAGGAGAAGAAGGAACAGGCAGCTATTGCGCGTCGCCGAGCTGAGGATGATGAATTTTCCATGTGAAGTTTTTTTTGTTTCTGTTTTTTCTCATTATGGGGGTGTCTCGTGTCTGGGGGTGTGTTGGGAAGAAGATGATCCGAGCCATCTCATGTTAACCTCGTGCCATGTAAATCGATACAAACAATTTTGTTCTTTGTCTTTGTCCGTCGTCTTGTACGCGCTCCTGGGTCACCATTCTAACAGCCAAATTGAGTTCCCTCTGCTCTGTCGCCCGGTCTCGTGGTAAGCATTGCTCAGCCTACTCCCTATCATTGACTGACAATCAACTCGGCGAGAACGCGCGTTCTCGCGCTCGGCTGTTTTCCACAGCAGTGCGTACCACAATGGATCTCCTCGGGGCGCAGAGCGTCGCTGTGGCTACGTATGCGCTCGGCAGCCCTCTCATATAAATCTCAAGCCCTGAAATGATCTCCATCTCCACCCACCATTCCTTCCATCGATATCCCTTCCTCCCGCCGTCTCGGTCCTCTTGCAAATACGAAGACTCGGATGTCCTGTACCCATTTGAAACACCAACGCTTGTGCCTTGCATCTCCTGTGCCTATATTCCCACATTTTCCTACCTTCATCCCTACCTACTGGTCGCGGCGGTGGTTGTTGGCTGGTTGGAAAAATGCTCTTGATTCCATTCGACTATACTGGGACTCTGCTACCGGCAATGAAGCGCTACTGGACCCCAACATCAGCTCTGAGTCTCCATTGAACGATGAACGCCCACTTCCTCGCCGACTCAAATGTTCAAACTTCTTTCTCCTCTAGTCGGACTCGTTAATTCACCGTTGTACACCCGGGAGATGTGCGCTTGCTCTACTACTAAGACTCCCGCCCACTGCGCGCTGTGCTCAGAGGAAGCAAGGTCGGAAATACCAGCTTCAACATACTGTGTGCTGGGACTCCATGTGTTTCTCATGGTGTGCGCGCACATCCTCGAACATAAAACACACTGACATACCCGTACAATACCCACATTGAGCCTGTTTGGGCTGAGAACCGTAGGCGGGTTTGATGGCCGGGCGGCGCGGCGCGCACATGATTGACTGGCTCGAGCCTGGGTAGGACGTTCGTACTGTTTTTGTATTGAAATTACATGCCTTTTCTCTGCCACAGTTCTTGGGAAGGTTTCTTGAAACTGCCGGAGCGAAGCGGAGGCATGTCTTGTATACTAGAAGCTGTACACTAATGTAACCGAAATGAGAACAATGAACGACTACGCGTCTGCTCGGGTCGATGACACACGTCATCTCGGCAAGCTGCGGAAGCGGCTTGTACGCGTAACTTTGAACGCGTCGCCTCCGGCCGGCCATCAACGGATCAAACCATGCCGAACGTTCAACCCTTACATCCGTCGACCGTCCTTTGTCTTCCAGCGGAGGGCCGGAGGCTGATTGGTATCCCGCCACTTCGAGAATGCTGCAGCGTCGGACTACAGACAAGATTCACGGTGAATTGACATAAGCCGCCCCGGTCACCTTCTCAACTTGGGGTCTGCTGGGTAATAAAGTGAAAAAAAAAATCAAACGACGACGCGGCTAGCGGCGGGCCTGTGGTTCCAGGGCTCATATTGCATTGTCCATTCCCGACCTCTTGTTCATTGGCTACAGCCAAGAGCGCGCTACTGCGGAAGATATGCACATACTCACTGGGGGTCATCAGCGGCCACTAAAATCTAGTCAGGGTTAACCTTGTGCGTCCTTTTGCGGGTGACCGGCGCCGTTACGCAGACGCGGAGGTTGCTATCCTTTATTCACAAGGCGCAGCAGAGTATAACGGGAGGTAGCAATTGGATCAGGGATAAAGCAAACCGGGCGCCGGGCGGAATTTCGCGAGGAGAGACAGCGTGCGCGTGGATTGTGATGTTGGAAGTTGGTTTGAAGGAGTCAAGAAGGAGTCGTCAATCTCACAGTGAACGCAACGAAGACGCGGCGAGCGGTAGCTTCCGAAATTGCACTCGGTGAATCGTGGATGTTGCCGCCCAAGGCAGAAGAGACCCAGAAAACATTACTTGAAGCTTGCGTATACACAGATAGGTAGCGTAGGATAGCTAGAAGGTAAGGTAGAACGCGTAGAGTAAGATTAGAATTGGGGAGTCCCTATTGTTCACTTGTTGACATGGCGGGGTGCGCCATACGTTCCGCTCATCTTGAACGTCCCCTCGTCGGGCTGATAGCGCACGTTGACGTTACCCATGAGCTCCAGCGTGTCGTACCTACCGTGTTCAATCAGCCGAGAGAAATGAAAGGAATGAATGCACGCACCTAACAGACGCCTCGATAGAGCCCATAACCTCTTCAAATTCCGCAACAGTGTACTTGTGCGCCTTCCACCTAGGTGCACCGGAGATGTTGAGCATGGACCCGAAGATGGTGGGGTCAGTACAGACGCCGTCGTAGGCCCATTTGGCACCGCCGGTTTTGCAAGAGGGCTTCCACTATCGAAGAAGAGGCGTCAACACAGGTGAACGAGAAGGGAGAGAGGAAGGACGCACCGACATCTGCTTCTTAATCCCTGACACACACGCGCTGCGCAGCTTTTCCGCGGCCGCAGCGATCTCGGCCCCACTCTTCTCTTTAGGCTTGCTGGCAGCGACCTCACTCTCGAGATGGCGCGCGTACTCTGCTATCTTGCGCATGTCTGCGATGGAGAGCTCAGGTTCCTCGTCGTCGTCATCCGCGTCGAGGAGTGTGTCGATAAGGGTCTGTGCAGCACTGAAATCGGGGGCGGCAGTCTTCTTGGCCCTCTTGGCGCGGGAGCTGCCTGCGTCGGACGCGTCGGATTTGCGTTTCGTGGCGGATGCGGCGGGCATGGGTGAAGCGAGATGAGGGTAGTAGATAAAGGGAAAGCAGGGACAAAGAGTAAACAAAGAGACACGCGTTGGAGGGGCACGTCATGGGACAATCGATCCGGCCGGTGCTTGGCAGCTGTTCGATGTTCGATTATTTATTGGCACTTTTTATTGCAGGGCTCAGCGAAGGCTTCACCGGGGCTCACGTTGCCAATAAGTCACTCTGCCAGAGGTTCGATTCCACTCGAGTCCGTAGTGGTGTGGACACTGTGGAGGACTGGACTTGTTTTTTGGACGTTTCGAACGGCGGTCGAACCAAACTTTCTTGAAAGCATCCACCCGCTTTCAAGTACATACGGGAGTGGACAGTATGGCACACACAAGGGCGTTCTAGATTTCAGCCAGCGAATCGCGCCTAGTGTGTAGACCGAACCCATTATTCACCACAACTTGAAGCACACCACGATGTTGCATGTCGAGACTATAGAATTTGCATATGGCTCACATTCGAAGTCGCCCTCTCGGTGAGCAATCAACTTTTTAACCCTTCCACGATCGCCCTTCATCAGATTCAATCCCACAGACATTGAGCTCACATTCGCGCAACGACCGTCGACAACAGAGGGACTGGGAGCTCACCAGACGGCAGCTTATGTATCCACACTACTGTACTATTTCGACCAAAGGTTCAGTGACGCGTGACAACCCCTTGTGAAATGAAGGATTTTCCACCCAGTGACGGGTGACGGTCAACTTTTTCGCTTCGGCACTCGGGAAACAATGATTTCACATCAATTTCAGACGGAATATCTGATCCGGATGATACCATCAGTCCATATAAGGAAATTTGATGTGATGGCCGCTCGGTGAATCTCTTATCTGGTGAATTTTGGCGGTGACGCGTGACATCCTGTGAAGGATTGGTCGAAATAGTACAGTACGCTGGTCATCATCATGCTGATCAGATTCCGCGTTCGCAGTCGTGCAATGATTCAATTCCATCGCGCGCCATTGGGATTTACGGACATCCCACTTTTTTTCCCCGTTGACTGCAGTCCCATCTAAGTAGGGGACGAAATTCAAAGCATAACACCAAGATCTCCTCCAGAAGAAACACGCAAAGCGTTCATTCAACTCCAAGTCTTCTACGTCCAGGGACGTTGGTTCGATTCCGGGAAGACTTTGTCCAAAACAGGCACCCGCTCTTTTTTTCTTGGCTGTGGACTGTCTAAGGGCTACTTGTTCATTGATGCGCCATGAGCTGTAAACCTTTGGGCGTAGCGAGCTGCGTTGCACCTGGAAAGTTGGACTGACAATTTGCGGGATTCCATGCGCCGTTGCCAAAAGGCAGTTCTCGTACCATGCGTAAGCCATGTGACTTTACGACGTCGACCTTTGCAGAGTGTGACACCAATAAATTGGTTCCCCATGATCTGCCTCACTTCCACCGCACGTGCTGCACAACAAGTTCTACAAATCGGCGACTCTGATGTTGATCATGCTGATCTACGCATTCTGACGTTTGCGCATCACTTTTGATCATCGCGATTTGATCACACATTCCCAAAACGGACGACTCACTTTCAACACGTACATTCGGCGTTTCTCCGAGCATAGTCAGCATTCTTATGTGAATTGGGATTCCACCGCGGTTTCTCATTGGCCAGTAAATCCCTCAATTACCAATCCCCCCAACGAATTGACCTTTTCGCACTGCCAAACGCTGCGGATGAGAAATCTTCGTCATGGAAACTGGGCAGCAGAGCCTTTTGCACAGTAAATTGGCTGTGTATCGACTGCGGCTGACTCGCCTTCTATTGATTCCCTCCCCATTTTTCTTTTTGCCTTACGAATCTGCTTATTTATTGCGGGAAATGGTGCCACTTTTTGGAATGCCAAGAACATTCCGTAGATATAAAAGCCTGTACCCTAGACACCCCAGATCAGAGAATCCAATCCTATCATATCCATCTCATCCATTTGAGGGACTTCATACTACCTATTTTGCTCTTCTGCCTTTTCGCCCTCATCTGCTCTTCACTTTGAATCACACGCAAAGGTGATTTCGTTGACTGTTCCATTGATTCTCTGCGTTTGTAGACTTCTGAAGTCCACTGCGGAACTTCGGCGGAAGGGTGTAACCAGCTTGCACATTCATCAGGAAAAATTCACTTGACGATGGAGTTTGACTAAGGAGAGGCACGAGTATCGAGTGGCACGAATATTCGTGCCATTTCATTCGCGAATACGAGTATTCATATTCGCGAGTGATGGTGGCGGTGCTATTCGTGCGAATGCAAATATCAGTTTCTGGAAAAGTTGCTACTCGCGAATATTCGTCGGGCTACCGTAAGCTCACGGAACAACCCTAAATAGGAAATTTGATGATCAGCTGATCACGGCATCATTCGGCATGCCGGCACTTGGCAATCACTTTGTAACGTATGACACTTCCCATGCAAGATTCAGTGCAAAATCAGTCAATTTGTATTCACCGTTGATAGACCTCTGATAGACTGAGTGATGACTGAAGAAACACCTGTTCTCAGTCACCTCAATAAGATATGAATCAAGGATTTGTGGATTCTTAACCACCAGAGAGCATTCAGGCTTGTTGAGTGGAAATAGTTGCCACTCTCAAATACCCGTGAATACTCGCGAATGGTGCTTACTAATCCACGAATATTCGCCATCAATACTCGCGGCGAATGCGAATATCATTTTTTGAACTTTGATGAATATTCGTATTCGCGAATGTATACTCGTGCCTCTCCTTAAGTTTGACATAGCTTACATAGAACGTGTGTGTAGTGCCATCGACATCCCCCTGTTTTATAGGACTCTGTATTAGCACGGACTTTGAATAACATAGGCGTACATAGAGTTGTAGTTCCGTAGGAGCGTAATGCAATGTAGACGAACATCAACCTGGATAGAGACTATTAGATTCACCATACCCCAGCTTGAAAAACAAATTGCACACGGCAGACCGTCAAAAGGGAGAGTAAAACAGATTATATTTGTACATAATACGGGAACTGGCGTCTACTAATCATCGCCTTCGCCACCGCCCTTTGGTGTCATCCACCCTCGAACTCCCGCAAGGTACCTCGGATGAGGCAAGCTGGCCTTGAAGGCAAGGGAGGCGTCCGCGTTGCTTGATCCACCAAGTCTTCATGCTTGCAGTGATTGACATCTTGTAGCTTGCAACGAATCTTGTTTGAGCTGGAAACAACATAGCAGAGTGGATAGGCAGCCAGTGCAGGGATGTGGGGTGCATGATGATGAAATTGGGAGGGACACGGAGGGTAGCGGCAAGACGAGAACAGAGGTGATGTGTTTATCATGACAAGGAAGCAGACGCGAGGAGTGGTTGCGACAACGGGGAGAGAATGACAGAGTTGATGTGAGCCCCGACAAAGCCTCGAGGACGGAGCTTGATTGGCGCGAGCGGGGAGTTTGTCGAGTAGGCGTGAGGGACAAGTGACGATCGCAAGCGCTGGGTTTCCCGTGGAAGTGCCAGCCCTGTGGAGTCGGTTGATGGCAGCCGGAGGCCAGCGCCGGTGGCAGAGAAGAGCGGGAGGCGGATATTGGTGGTGACCGTGCGGCTTGACGACGGAGGACCTGCGAGCAAGGAGACTGAGGCGAGGACGTGACGAGATCAGTGTTGTCAGCACACACCATGCAAGAGAGGCGGCGAGGTTCGACAATGGAACGGACGAAGAAGGGAACTGAGAGGGAGAGATGAGAGGGCGACAAGATGAAGGGAGGAAGAAAGCAAAGAGTGACTCGAGGGGCTTCTTGATCCGTAACCACCACCATAACCTGATGATGGCGCCGTATAAGAAATTCCCCCCGTCGCATATCAGCGACCGGGAGGCCATCCAACCTCTCGCCCACGATCCAAGGTGGGAACCCACGATCCCAGGTGGGCCTCCGATCAAAGGAGAAGAGCCTATAGGGCTGTATGTAAAAGCGGAATCCAAACGCTGTGCCGCCATCACTGAGCACGAGTCGTGAATCTACACCTAAATACGACCTCCACATACTCCGCGACAACGTCGAGAGCGCCAATGGAAACGGCCCACACGAAGCTATGAAAACATGCAGAAAAAACGGGGCTCGCTTAGCCGCCGCTGACGTGGCAGGCGGCACATAAATTTCTTAGCCGACGCCGCCCACATCTACCGCTCAGCCTCGCGCAGCAACAGAAAGCAAGTGAGATACCCACAGGCCGCTAAGGGAGAGCTAACCCACAAACAGCCTGGAGAAATCCGACGGCTCAAACAAAAGTCGCAAGACATCCCGCCTCGACGCCCCCGAGGAGAACCCCGAGGAGGAGAGACAGTCACCGGTCAAACGGTACGAACGGAAGGCTACCCTAGCCCAGCAACGCTTCCGCTCGACCTCACCCTCCCCCCTCCCACGAGGCGCTAACGCACGCACCCTACTCGACCTCTACCCCCGAGACGCACGCTTCCAATACGAAGGCGAGGACACCATCATCCCCACATCACCTCCAGACGACGAGCCCCCTCCTCCCCCTGCCACCAACAACCCAGACCCATCCCCAAAGGCCACCCCCCTCGCAATGGACTTAGACCCCCGCGCCGTCTGGATGGCAGCCTCGCCTACCGCCACCGAAAAAAACCCACACCTCCGAGTGGATGCCGACCCCGAGGGACCCGACGACATAGCCCACTATGCGGCGTTCCAGGCAACCAACACGGAGTGGGACCTACCCGTCATTCCCCTCCACATCGCTCTTGCCAACATCAAGGAGACCACCCGGAAAACGGTGACAGCCAACCCCGACAAGTACCTTGTCGTCACCGTCTTCAGCGGCGGCGTGGTACTCTTCGACAAATACGCCAACCTCCGGAACGACGTCCAAACGTCGCTCGGCGAGATATCGCGGCAACTGGCGAGGCTCTCGCCGGGGTGGATCACGCCGCTAGCTTACATATAACCATCATATCTCCCTCCGTCTCTGAATAAATCCTATAGAATTTTTTCTAATTATTTCTGCCTAAGGAGGGAACCAAGTCTGGGATCGAAGAAGACGCCTTGATCAAAGCAAGGCGCAACCCGAGCCTGCCTAATTTACTGACTGTATGCAGATACAGGACAGGAAGCAGGGGAGGGAATTGCGTGGGGGCTGTGAGGGTCAATAGACCCGAACGGCCCTCACGCCGCAACGGCGGGGTTATTTAACCGGGCTCCGCCGGCCAGCAGTCCTGGCACGCTAGTCGGAACACGCAGTGCTCCCAAGAAGCACTGCAAGTGACGGTTAGTGAACCCCAAAACGGTAGGACAAGAGGCTGGCATCCTTCGCGGGGAGACCAGCCTGCCCTAACCCATGAATAGCGACTATGAACCTCGAAAACATACACACTAACTGGGCAAACTACACAGCATTGGCAATGGGTAACTCGGGCACTGGAGGGAGCGGGAGCTCCGCCACCGGCACCCGTCTCACCAATGAAAGACCCCAGAGTGGAGGGGATCAAATGACCGGCGGAAGCCCCTTCTTAGTGGGACGGCCGCTGGTAACTCCGGGTGAATCCGACACCCAGGGGGGCACGAATCCAAGTGCTTGTGCATATCCAATGCACCGGTCACATCCAAATGACCGCGATCGTCAATCACAAGGCGATCCCAGCGCATCCAATGCTGGCCAGCGAATCCAAGCTGAAGACACCGATCGAGGTGTGCGTATATCACAAACGCAGGGGAGTATCGACGGAAGTCACCCCCAACACCCCCGAGCCAACGGGGAGGACCAGAATCACGGCCCTAACCCACCTCCTCAGCCGCCACCACTGCAGCAAAACCCCATCCGACAACTCCCTGGAGCCACACAGGCCAAAAAAGGGAAGAGAAAGAAGAACCTGAAGGCGTCCGTTAAATTCTCTGCGCTGAATATCAAAGGGATCGGGCACGCAAGCGCGTGGCACCCGCAAAATAAATGGTATCATGTTTGGCAAACAATGTGAGAGGAAAAAGTAGGCATACTTGTCGTAGGGGAAGCACACCTCAACGATGCACGGTGCGAGAGCATCCGAAGCTTGTTTGGTCGCAAAACGGACATCGTGTACTCGAAAGACCCCGACACACCCAACGCCAAGGGAGTAGCCATCGCACTAAACAAAAACTTTGTCAACACCGACGACATTAGAACAACAGAGATAATAAAAGGGCGAGCACTTCTGCTCGAATTCAAAAGCTACAGGGACAAACCATTTGCAATCCTAGGGGTGTATGCGCCGAACGCCCCGGGAGAGAATGCGGCCTTCTGGCGAGAACTCCAAGCCTTCTTTGAAAATAATCCGAATGTTCCCCGCCCGGATGCACTAGGAGGGGACCTGAACTTTGTCGAGGACGCGCTTGACAGACTGCCGAGCAGAGAGGACCCGGATAACCCTGTCTCGGCCTTTGACGACCTTAAAGTATATCTTCAGCTGATCGATGGCTGGAGAGCAACATACCCGACGACAAGAGCATACACATATTGTCAAACAGCCACGGGCTCACAATCCAGAATAGATAGGATTTATGTCAAGAGACACGTCTTCGACAACACATACGAATGGGAAATCAAGACCGTCGGGATACCAACAGACCACCGGATGGTCTCGGTCCGGATATCAAGCGCAAAGGCACCTGAGATCGGCAAAGGAAGATGGGAATGGCCAGCACATATCATGAAGGACAAAACACTAAGCACATACCTTAAAGAACGAGGAATGTCGCTCCTCTCTAACCTCGACATGATCAAAAACTGGCCGGAACGAGACCTGAAATGCAATGCACAAACCCTGTTTGTGGGGTACAAGAGGGACGCCGAAGACAAAGCCCGAGAGCGTTCGAAGATAGTTGTATCCAGGATCCAGAGGGAGATACGAGAAGTCGAGCTTAAATTGGAGGCCATCCTCAATGATCCTGGGCTCAATGAGGAAGAGCAAAAACTATCAGCTGCAATCCTGACGGAGAAACTGACCAAACTGGAAAGGAGGAGACACAACAATCGCCGGGCACAAACCCAGGCACGGGGCAAACTTGAGAGAGAGGTAATAGGCCGCGTCTGGACAGCAATGAACAAACAATCCAAGCCTAGAGAAATGATCCACCGGCTGCAGGACGGCAACCTGCCCAACGGAGACATCAAGTATGAGTATAACTCACGACGAATGGCCGGTATCGCGCGGAAGCACCACAATTCCATCCAAAAGGACCGAAGAGAAACGGCCCCGGACCTCCGGGATCACACAATAGATGTGGTACTGCAAAGAACGGTCAGGAAAGTCACTGAGACGCAAGCAGAAAAGTTAAAGCGCCTACTCACCCGAGACGAGGTGGAAGAAGCACTGAGGCTATCGGCAAATTTCAAAGCTCCCGGCCTTGATGGCATAAATTACGAGGTCTGAAAAACTCTGCACGCCCGATTCCAAACCGATAGCGCAAATAACAAACCGGCCTTTGACATCATACATGTTTTCCAAACGGTATTCAATGACATAGAAACACACGGTGTAGTAGAAAACACCAGATTCTCCGAGAGCTGGATGTGCCCGATATACAAAAAAAATGATAAATCAGACATCGCAAATTACAGGCCAATCTCGCTGTTGAACACCGATTACAAGATCTTCACAAAAGCGCTCACCATAAAGCTGGCAGAGGTGGCCCCAGGACTCATACACCCTAACCAGGCAGGCTTCGTCCCCGGACGACACATCTACGACCAAATCTGGTTAACCAAAAGGATTATTGAACTCGCGGAAGCAACAGACCGTGACGGGGTAATAGTAGCTCTGGATCAGGAAAAAGCCTATGATAAAATTGAGCATGACTATCTATGGAAAGCACTAAAGAGCTACAACATACCCGACGAGTTTATCAACGTAGTCAAGACACTATACAGTGACGCGCACACAACGGTTATTGTGAATGGCATGATGTGCGACCGCCCCTTCAAGGTAACGAGGGGTGTACGGCAAGGAGACCCGCTCTCCTGCCTACTGTTTGACCTAGCAATCGAGCCCTTAGCGGAAGCCCTACGACAATCCAATCTGAACGGATACTCACTACCCGAACAACAGGAGCGGCTCATCTGCACACTCTTTGCAGATGACACCATTGTATACCTCTCCGGCAATGACGACTTCGGCGCACTAGTCGAAATCCTTGAAGAATGGTGCATAGCTTCGGGCGCGAAATTTAATATTGGCAAGACAGAGATGATCCCGATAGGCAGCCCTGGAAAGAGAGACCGAATTAGAGCGACAAGATTCGTCAACGGCGCGAACGGAACGGTCATACCAAATCACATCAAAATCGCAGCAGAAGGCGAACCCATCCGGAGCCTGGGCGCATGGATCGGGAACGGGGTTGTCCAAGTTGACACCTGGTCCAGAACATTAGAAAAGATAGATAAGTCCCTGGAGCACTGGGAACTCGGTCATCCGACAATGGAAGGAAGGCGTCTCATCATACTCATGGTGGTCGGAGGAATGACGCAGTACCTAGCCAAAGTGCAAGGCATGCCGGCGGAAGTCGAGCGCAAACTTGAAAAACGAATCCGCAACTTCCTGTGGGCAGAAAAAACGAGTGTAACGATAAATAAGGAGACTATATACGCACCCTGCGACGAAGGCGGCAAAGATCTCCGGCGTATGCGGGCGGGGGAAGAGGCTCGGTTTGGTCTGGATATCATTGCCCGAAATGAAGCAATCACCATAACTTGGCTTAAATCATACCTCAGCTTCGGCGAGGACCGCCCACTATGGGCATTCGTAGCTGACGAAATCCTGGCACACAATGCTCGAGGCGGAGACTTCTGTGTAGAGGAAGGCCTGCGTCGAAACATGTACCTTCAACAATGGCGCACAAACATACGGGACAAGGAACTCCCCACGGACCTGAAGAAGATGGTCAAAGCAGCCGACAAATATAATGTGCAAATGGACGGACTTGCGATCTCGAGAAAGATCCAGCGAGACGCGGTCATCTGGTACCACATCAAATCCAACGCGACGAGAGACCTGTTCAATCGTGGAGAGCAAACCAAATGCCTGAAGAATAACCACAAAATCTGGACAGTAGGCGACACGGAAACCCTGGCGAGAAAACAGGGAACGGCACGACACACAAACCGCAGAGACTGTCGATGCCACGCCTGCAGAGAAGTCAGACAATCATGCCCGAACTGCCAATCACCATGGAAGTGCTATAGGCTAGCGCGCACCCTGCTCGACTCGCCACAAGATAAATGGAATCCCATGATGCCCCAACCAGAGGACTATGAGAAAGAGGACCAAGACCAGACCGAGGTAGAGGGTGAAATCAAATTCGATACAAGGATAACAATTGAAGGCACGCTAGCCGACACGTTCAGAATCTTCGGTGAAGGGCTCGAAGAAGCACAAACTGCACCTGACACAAAACAGGAACCTGAACCAGACGAGGAAGAGATCATAGTCTACACAGACGGCTCTGCATCCAGCAATGGGACAGCTGACGCCAGCGCGGGAGCTGGAATCTTCTTCGGCGAGGGTGACATCCGCAACCAAGCAATCCGCATCCCCGAAGAACTGGGCCCATCGAATCAAGTCGCGGAACTGGTCGCGATAAAAGAAGCGGTGACGCAGTGCCCGAACGATATACCACTAAAATGTATTAGCGACTCTAAATATGTCATAGACGGCCTGACACGGAACCTACGCAGGTGGGAAGATGAAGGTTTTCTTCGTACCTCCAACGGCCACCTCATGCAAGCGACGGCAGCAAAAATCCGAGCCAGGAAAGCACCTACAACCTTCAAATGGGTCAAAGGACACAGCGGAATCCCGGGAAACGAGGGAGCTGATAAAATGGCAACTAAGGGACGTACCAAGACCCAACCCGACCTGATTGACCTGCATATCAACGCCGGTTTCCTCCTCCCAGGGGCCAAGCTAAAATGTATGACGCAGTCATTAGCATACAGAATAATCCAAAAGAAGAAGATGGAAGAGCCCCGATATCAAGAGCTTCTGGACAGAAGAGCCACCGCCAGAAACATGGCAGAAACACAGGCCACGGCAAAAGACCAAAACGGAATCACCCCATCTCCGGCGCAAGTCTGGAAATCACTGAAACACAAAGACCTACCGAAGAACATCCGGTTCTTTTTGTGGATGCTCATCCACGACGGCTACAAGGTCGGAGAATACTGGCAGCACATGTCCGGATACGAAGATCGAGGAGTGTGTGGAACCTGCGGAGGCATCAAGTGCAACGCACCTGGACAGAAGGAAATATGGGACCTATTCAGCGAGGTCTGGGAGATGAAGAGCGGAGCCAAGACGCGCCCGAGCTTGGGCGAAATCATGGCATGCGGTGTAATCAAACGCGGCCCTCCCGGGAAGAAACCACAAACGGGAATGACGCGCCTACACCGAATCCTGATAACCGAGTCTGCGTACTTGATATTGCGCCTGCGCAATGAGCGAGTTATCCAGGAATCCGGCCCAGCGGATGGTATAGAGATTAAGAACAGATGGCTCAAGGCCATCAATGACAGATTACGGCTAGACTGTCTACTTGCCAATCCCGGCAAATTCGGCCCCAAGGCAACTCCTGAAAAGCTAGTAATCGAGACATGGCGCAAAATCATCAGAAACGAAGACCAGCTCCCGAAAAAATGGACACGGGAGGCCGGGGTTGTAGTGGGTATCGGCTAACGGACGATGATAGGTGGCCTGCCATCTTGAGTCTGTGAGCTGGAGTCCCACACGACGCGCCTATCGAACGGCGTAAGTGCGGAACGCATTTCCTCGGTGTGGGTGATCTGTCGATGGGCGGGGTTTCTAGTTTCCCCTCGCCACTTTAACAGCGCGGCATCATGACGACATGGTCGGTCAAGTGAACTGTCTGCAGTGATAGGCGTGCCGCTGCACACCTGGAGCAGACTCTAACACAGAAGGTTCTCCTCGGAAACCTCAATAAATGCCACAATCTTGCGCTCCACAAAAAAAAAAAAAAAAAAAAAAGAGTGACTCGAGTGGTCGACGGCCGTTGTCGTCTTGCCAAATATGGTCATCAACATCGTCATGTGCACACCGGCCATGGAAACGCCGGTGGCACATGATCTCGGCAACGGACTTCGAGTTTTGCACCTTCCTCCAGTCACCACCCAACTCTCAGCGTCCGGCGCCTGAGCGGTCACCGTTCGCGCGATGCCGACCACATGCCTGCCGCCACCCGCTGGGCTCTGAACTGCACGGCACCGCTGTACCCTCAACGGTTATTCATATAGACCCAATATACACGGGACTTGCACGGGACCTCAAGGCAGGCTGAGGGCCGGCATCGACGCGATTTCAGTGTTAGCACGGCAGTCTGCCGGTCCGACTGTATTGCTAGATTGAAACTTTTTCTGAGCTATGATACTTGGGCACAAGAACAAAAAGAGCACTATCGGTTACATTTCTCTGAGCCAGCAGCCAAGTATCTGATATCACTCCTGGTAGCTTATGCTTCAAGTAACATTGCACGGCATAAACGGGGCGCCAACCGACATTGATCTACATCTTCCGTTGCATCAACTACTACGCCGACAGATGCTACACAGCCGAGGCACGGAACTATGTTGTACGATGACGTGCATCATATCCTTGGCGGGCCCCAACTTCTTTGGCGATTTTTCCTGATGTTCCCCAGAAACCCGAATCATTCCCAACCGACAAACAGATTCTTCATTCGTGGGTTCGAGAGTCTTCCGTACTTGGTTAACGACGTACTGTTGACTAAACCCCCACTCATTCGTCTTCCGTGGTAAACGACACACCTCATCGGATTACGAACCGTAACCATTTACACCGTCACAAGAGTCATATTGAACAGACGGATATTGCCATTTGAATTTGACCATAACGCAGACTGGGAGCTCTCGAGATCTCCAAGCCCAGCTTCATACAAAGACAACCTGGCAAATTCACAATCGTGCGTGATGGTTCAATTCCATCGCCCGCCGTCCGTGTGACCCCGTCGAATTTTATTCCCAATGACTGTAATAATGGCTCCTTGAAGACTCTCATTCAGAAGAAGCACGCAAAGGGTCCATACTAGGATTTACTTTGACCCAAATTTTCCTTACGAGCAGCCGTTGCTTTGATACCGCAAAGACGCTGTAATGTGTTGGGGCTATGAGTCGTAAATGGGCTCACCTCAATTTCCTGCGGCTTTGGAACAAACGAGTGAATCGGGGTTCGACTCCCCGGCAGGACGTGTACGTTGGCAACACTTTTTTGTCGTGCGTTCCTCGGCATTGCAAGATGGCCATTTGCGTTTGTCCAGCGGTCCGCCATAGGATTTTAGCTGCAGTGAAAATGAACCTCTTTTATCCGTCCTCACCGGCAGACTACACCGCCTGTACCCCGGGTTCGGATGTCGAAAACACTCTCATCTCCATCTTCTCCGGACCCTCCATCCTCCTCGGCAGATCCGCATCCCAAACATCGTCCGCGTCATCCTCCATCCTCGAGATATCAATGTCCACCTTGACGCCTTCCTCCATCCGTGTCTGCGCCTCATTGCTCCCTGACGCAGGAACAGTCTCGATCCCACCAAAAGTCGTCACCCTCATCTTCTTCCTCCCAAAACTCAGTGCGGTGCTCATCACACCCGACGTCGCGCTGGGCGATCGTACAGAGGATGCCTCGCCCGTCAGAAGGCGGAGGAAGAATGCGATGACGACGGAGAGGTTGGCGATGAATACGCCTACCGCGACCTGTGTATAGTTTCAGTACCTCCGGAGAGTGAAATTGAATTCAAGACGCACCTGAAGCGTAGCAGCAAACGCCTCGGGCAGCCCACCAAATACGAAGACGGCATAGTCGTGGTATAAGGACGATGCGGTCATGATCGACGTCGCAGCAAAGACGGCGATGAGCCTCCACTTTAATGAGCGTTCGAGACTGACGCCCCACAGAAGGTGGAGGGGCGCCGCTATGAGTATCGTGTCGCCAATGACGTCCACTGGGCACAAAGTCACCCGTCGTTAGCTTGGAAGAGCAGGACGGAAGGGGTGTACGCACTGACGATCATGGTAATAGCCACCTCCCTCCCCAAATCACATTGGGCCAACGCTGTTTGCTTCCACCCCGGCTCGGGTACACACACCCAAAAGAGCTGCATGAGCAGGACTCCAAGGAACACGAAGAATAGCACAGCGCTGGCGACGAGGATTCGGCGAAGGAGGCCAAAGGAGAGTCGCAGGATGGTGTATAAGATCGAGACGCGCACCGTCCTGTGAGATATTCGAATCGGGGCTCAAGGGAAAGTGAAGACGATGCTCACCAAGCGATAGAGTGGAAGGCGATCGTCAAACTAACCAATCGTCAGCTGGAGGGTTGCATGCATGAGGGGACTCACAGGAAATAAACCACGACCCGGGACTCCTGGCTCATCGTATTGGTATCTACACTCTGTAAGTCGTCAAACCTCACTTGAAAAATCCACAACACGTACCAGTATCCCGTATATGCAACATGAAACACGCCACAAACACCCCCGTCCAGAGACTGGCAATGAAGACGGACAAGTCATCCCACCACAGACGACTGTGCGCGTAGCGAACCCAGAGACGGAAGAAGGTGACGAGGCAGGCGAAGGGGCAGAGGATATATGTTAGGACTGCGGGGCCGTCAGTCGGAGGTAGTTTGGAGAGAGAGTACTTACTTCGTAGTTTGTCGATAGGCAGATTAACAGCGAGGAACCCCATGGCATAGAGGGCGACAGCGCCCCGACGAAACGGGGACTGAGGCGAGAGCGAGGGCAACGAGAGAGGGAAGACAGAAAGTGCTCACACCTCGCTCGGCATCCGTTATAAGTGTAACCCGAGGCACATTGGCACCGACTTCTTCAATTCAATCCGGATCTGTCTCTTCTTCTTCTCTTTGATAGACCCGGGCAATGGCAGCGACAATGGGAGTGCACTATTTCAGTCAGTCGTCCGAGTGAGCATCAGCATCAAAAGGGTTAATACTGGGCCGCGCTTCTCAAGTTCTTCCATGCTGACGCCTTGATATCCACACGATGGTCAGTGGACGACTCCCAGCATCCCGTGGTAGTTCCATGGCGATGAGGCTGTGAGCTAAGTATATCGGCGGACATTGGAGAATTACCACGTACCGGGGATGCTGCGTGGACAGCGGTCAAGCGAAACGGCATCCGGGACCACTCGTTTCGTGGAGGCACACACGGCGTCTTCGTCTTTGATTCAAGCCAGGGAATGCTACCCAATCCTCGGAAGTCCTCGGAGAGCAACCGCAGCGGGAAGCCATCTCAAAGAAGCACAGAGAAAGCGACATACGGGGAGGGGACATGGCGAGGTTCTCACGTCACCGGAGTTTGGAAGGGCGCCGAGTCGGACTCCGAGAGATGCTAAGATGCTTACAATGCTTGTCGTGTACGGAGTTCGTGGGACTCGCCTCGAGCTCTGGATCTCGTCGCTCGCAGCTCGAGAGCTCGAGCGAGTGGGCATGGGGTGAATGCACGTGGAATGGTGCAAATTAAGCACGGCACACCCACTGGAGAGGTAGGCTGTCAGAGCCGCTCACACAGGGAGGAACGGCTGGCATCGGTTGCGTGTATTCCAGCAATGTCACTTGAGTAAATAATGTCGCGTAAGTTTGAGTGAGACCGGGCGGGAACCTACGAGAACGGGGGGATTTGGAAGATTTCAAACCAAATGAACGCGCAGACAACAACTTACCCATCCGCTCACACCTTCCATCCCCCAGCCAACCTCATAACCCCCGTCGGATCAACCTCCCTCCTCACCCTACGCATCCTCTCCAAATGCTCCTCCCCATAAAATTCAAGCACATGCGCGCCATCGGCTCCCCCGAGTGCGTAATTCGGGTATATGCCCCCGCCGGATGATTGAGGAAGGATGAGTCCCCGCGCGGCAGCTTTGCTGACAATGTTGGATTGTATACGCGCAATGGCGAGGCGGAAGGTTTCTTCCTCCGTGGCGTCGGTGTATCTATCCAGGGGGTCAAAGTAAGAGATGACGAGCGGAGAGGGACACACACCCAAAGAATATATTTGAAGGGAGTAGAACGGGTGAACGGATCGGTGGGTACGCAGAAGAACGAGCCGTAGCGTTATCGTTGCTTAACGAGCCGGCCATGAAGGGTTCGATGGCAACGCTCATGTAAACCGCGCTCTTGGAAGTGAGCTCCGCGCTAAAGTCCTGCGGAAGAAATCGTGAGGCGGACGAATTGAAGAGAAACCGATCACTTACAGCAACCTCATCCACGACATCCTGCAAAAACTCGGTCGTATGCGGCAGCGTCGAGAAGGCATGGAATAGTCCCCTGTATCCGCACATGAACCAGCGCGTTCGACATGCAGCTCAGAACTCACCGCAGATTAGAAACCCCACCATCCAACCCACTCCACTCCAAAAACGTTATCGGCTGCCCAGTCCAATCACTCGAGACTGTCGGAATCGCAAGGAAATCAGCAAACATTCCATCCGGGAGCTCTGCGCCGTCGTAGAAAATCTGCACCCCCGGTGCGGGGGCGCCGAGAGTGCCGTTGGCAGTGGGGAGGCTGCTGATTCCGCCGACGACAGCAGCCCGGGTGTCTTTGTTGTTCTGCTCGAATGCGACGAGGGCAGCGTTGACGGCGGACATTTGGGAGAAATCGTACGTGAGATGACCGCCCTGAGGAATTATGGTGAGACGACGAAGGAAGGCCATGAGGATGAATTACATGTACCAGGTCTTGAGGGATGGCGTGGAATGTGAACTCGGTGACGATTCCCTGTGGATATGATATTGAATTTGGAGTCAAGGACGAGTAGAAGACGCACGAAATTGTTGAATCCGCCTTTCAGAGAGAAGAACAAGTCTGGATTTTGGGTGGCACTGACGGTCGTCGCAGTTCCATTGGGCAGAACAATATTGACCTTGACGAGATTGTCGATCTGAAACGCGTGAGATTTGCGGATTATTGCGAGGAACAACTCACAGCCAGCCCATGTGCATTCGTCTTCCATGAGTATCCTGTTCCAAAGTCAGCGTCACGCATTCCAAGGCCGAAGATGACGCGCCTCCTCCCAGAGTGAAGCCCGCAACGCCCACAGCCGGATTCCGCCCTCCAACGACATTGAATCCGGTCCCATCCAGTATTGTGTAAACGTCAATCCACTTCGAGCCAGCACCGATCGCCACTGTCTCCGCTTGGACATCCAGGACCGTGTAATTGAATTGCGCGAGGGAGATGTGCACACCAGTCGTCGAGGAGAACCCCACATTGGACGAGTGACCGCCGCCTTTGACTGCAAACGGAGTCTGGGTAGCGTTGACAATTTGGAGCTGGTGATGTCATTGAAAGGAAGAAAGAAAAGGTGCGACAGTAGGGACGCACGATTTGGGCAATGTCAGCCGAGGAGCGTGGTTCGACCACACATTGGGGACTTTCAGTGGACGAGAGGAGCCAGTGCTCGATGGCTAGAGTGTATTCCGTCGAGTTGGGGTGGTAGACATTGGCGGTGGTCGACAAGGAAGACGAAAGGGTAGTGCATGCGCTGCTGCCGACGCTGGAGGACGCGGATACAGCTGTGGCAAACAAGATGGACGCAGTAAGAGACCTCATGTCAAGGGAGGACCTGGAAGCAGACGTTGGGCGCTGGGCGCTCGCCTGAGTCGCCTCCCGCCCCACATGATCGGGAGCACAACAGCCGATCAGCGGATCACCACCTTGCACTGCCACACTTTCGTTACCATTTGCCCGCCATGACGTCTCATGACGTGCACGCAGCACCTCACTCTCAGAGTCGAGACTCGTCGGAGTCGAGCCCGTCGACAGCCCAGCATCCCTCCAGTGATCTCCCATGGCCATTTGCCACGCGGATTGCGATCGGTCACGTACATACGGAGATGTCTACGGCTCACCAATGGCTCACCCAGTCGAGTCTGTCGATTCAAGTTCTCGAATCCCTGGGGCCTGCATGTCACTCATCGACTTCCTCCTCGGCACGCTGGTCATGATATCCGTCGCGGACTCTCAAAGCTAGATCTTTCGCGATGAAAACGATTGTTGGCCTACACATCTTTGGAACGAACGGGTCGAGGTTTGGCTTGGCTCCCAGTGCTCGATAGGCTCCAGGCTCCGTTTCCCCATTCCCCACATTACACCCCACTCTTCCGTCAACGTGCGCTTCTCGAGATCCGAAGAGTTTGCGTGGTGGAGCGGAATCTTCGAATGGAGAGGTAGGTTTATTATAAACCTTGCCACTTACATGGCGCTGACTGATCCTCAAGCGAATTGGACGCTGGGAAGGCGGACAAGAACAGCAACATGCTGGACGAGTCAAGAAGATGAGTGAAATTCAAGATAACGGTGGAGCGCTCTGGATACGGGCTGGCAGTGGAAATGGACCTCGGCCGACAAATCAAACCTTCGCTGGCTATAAGAGGCTGAGAAGAAAGCGAGGGGCTTGGTACTCGACTCAGCTAGAAATTTGAGACCTGCGCTTCACCAGCAATGCACGTTTCTCTTCCCATGAGAATTGACCTACAACTGACCTCAATAACAGATGAAATTCAGCGTCCCCACCGCAGCCACCCTGCTTGCCTCGGGCCTTCTCCTGGTCACAGGTCACACTGCCCCGACTCCCGTGGGATCGCCAGTTGTGGTCACCACTTATAACATCACCTCCGGCATCCCGCCCGAAGGCCTTTCCTCAATCGGTTTCCCGATCATCATCCATGACGCCGTGGAGGGCTATTCCATCGGCCAAGCAGTTCAATTCGGCCACATCACCACCAACCAAGGCACCCTCGCCCTTCAGCCCTATCAGAACAGTGCGGGGTCGACTCTCGTCCGCGCCGTGTACTCCAGCTACGTGCCAGGCACGACGACGAGCGACAAAGCGCGCTGCCGGAACCCGGGCACGCCTGACGGCCCAGTCATCGTCTGTACTTGGTCCGTGCCAGCCATCTACAACACTCCTTACTACCTCCGGATCTGGCACACGGGAGACTCCACCTGGAGCGTATCCGTCAACAATGCATGCCTCCAATTACCTATTCCCCTCGGAACCTTCGCGCTCCCGGATGACGCTGGTCTTATTCAAGCCAGCGATTACGGTTTCGTCGAGTATCTGCCGTGGACGTCGGTGGAGCAGCCGGATTGCAGCACACTCCCGTACCAGAGGTCCACGTTCTGGATCCCCGCGGAATCGACCGTTTGGGGATTTCCCGAGCAGACTGGTGCGTGTGCTGGGGAGATAAACGCTTCGGTGGGACGATTGGGGACGACTCTTGAAGTCCGCTCTGGATTTCCGGGGCAGACTGGAGCGTAGCATGGCGAAAGAAGATGTCTAGTTCTGTAATTCAATTTGAACATGCAGTGAATATCCATATGCGGACTCATTGTCAATTCGTAGCGTGGTATACGCCATACTATTACTCTATTGCGTCAACGAATCTAGGGAATTACCCAGCCCTTACTATGAGTAGATATCGGTCCTTTGATCCTGGGTCCACAAGCGGGCATTCCAGCTCAAACCGAGGTCGAACTGTATACGAGCAGAGACTTGAATGTGTTCCGTTTCTCTGCCTGTGCTCGTAAGCCAACAACTACTCACGATTGGAACTCAACAGTTTCAAGTAAGTTAGGCCTACAGATCCATCATCCGGGGCTTCGGGTAGTTGGACTCTCAATCATCACGGCTGCCGTTCAGGTCCCGTCTTGCCCTCGTCCGAGTCCAGGGCTGGACATGTATAGGTTGTGTAGTTCTGCATTGTTTCTGCTTAGCCCCCGTCGGTGAACATGCTTGTTCCAATTTTCACGCCGACTTCGACACGAGGAATCCCGATCGATGCGCAGCGCGGCAGCATGCAGACATACATCCTTCACTGAGTCTGCCATTCCCGCTACCGTTAGGTAAGGGTTTCTTATAGGGAGTACCTTTTGACAGCACAGTCGGTAAATCACACTTTTCGTCAGCAGCTTTAGTCACAAGCACATTTTGGCTGGAGCCGCAGGAATGCCGGTTTCTCGGCACGGATCGGCTTATGTCTTGTGACCTGCTGACGAACAATGGTTTGCGTAAACAACATCGTCATTTCCTCTCCACCTAGACCTTGCCCTTCGCGCCTTCGCTGGAAACCCTCAATCCGCCACCGTGGCCTTTCTGTCTCCTCATATAACTAGGTATTGCTTTGCAGTTTGAATCCAATCGATCGCTCCGAGTCTCGCTAGTCGCCCAGTGGACTTGACATCAACAACTGGGATACCTTCTTGCGAATCCGACGTTGAAAAGAAGACATCCTTCAGCTCTCTGGCACATGCTCGCCGTGTCAGGCTGCAACTCTGGTCCAAGGGGCAAGACGAGGCCGCACATGTTATCGAGGGATGGCCAAGACAGCGGAATCGTTGAGGCGCGTGCGTGAGATGGCAGATCTGACATAGTACGGCGGCATACAGCTCGGGCTATCCAACCTAAAGACGACGAAGAATCATTATGCCGTGAGCCGTGGCCTGCTCCCTGGCAGACAATTGCTCAGGGCCAATGCAAGTGCGTTTTGCATCTTTTGTTCTCCGTCACTCCTTGACTCTCATGCTAGGCTGTCTAACACAATGATTGGAGGACACGCCTGCAGTGCACACATAATATGTCCGCACTCCCATCCCTTACTTGGCAACCTTTGCGTTGGAGTCTCGACCTCGGGCGGTCATGGCTTAGATCTGTGGTATGGCTATTTGCTTTGACAATATTCTGACCGCTGACCCTCTCACAGAACGCGGGAGATCGGTGCAAGAACTACCTAACAGCGAGGTCTTCGCGAGGTTGCCGAGCTCCGAGGACCAGGTAAGTGTCGACGCCTGCAACCTTTCGGTTCGCTGAACCCCGTCCATCCATACCCATTCTTTGGCCAGAAAACCTCCCGCCAGTCTTTCCAACCCTTTCCATCAATATCTACCGTGATACTGGCTCAGTGTATATATATTTTCGCTGATTGCTGTGCTGGACTCGGGAATGGATTGTTTTGGAACCTTTTGTCCGCCGCTCTCGCTTTGTCACCCCGCTCTTCGTTGAGAACGCCGATGACCGCAGCTCTACTTCCTGGATGTGAAGATGAAGATGAAGGCCAACTCTGCATGCCCGGATTTTGTCATCGTCAAGGTAGAGCTCCAGCCTATCCAGCAATCAAGTTCTATTGCCCGCATTTATTTTATTCGTTCCAACAAGCGGAGATGCCCATTCTCAGGAATCAAACTCGAAGACAAAGAGTGCCGGCGACTCCAAGCAGGAAGCTGTCCCAAGTTCTTGAAGGAGCGGGCTGCGGAGAGGGCGGTCCGTGCGGCCGAGGAGATGAAGGCGGAAAACCTGATTAAGGGACCGAAGACCCCCAGTGTCCAGAGCTCACCAGCTATTTAGCTATACTCATCAGTACCGTGAGCTCAGCTAGTGCTCTGGGCATTCAAATTCCTTTGAAGAGAATTATGGGAGGCGCGAGGGAGTGCGTCCCGAAGCGTCGCACGGACGAGCGCCGCCTGCTTGAGGCTTGAATGCGTCAGAATCAGAATGCCTCGTCTAACTCCTTTTAACGGGGTTTTCGTATTTACTAACGCCCCGCCACTTGTTCATTACTATCATTGTAACATACTTGGTTTTTCCTCCTCGTTCGCGTGTGCAAACATTGTAATGCGAACCACCAGGATGGAAGTGAACAGCCAAAGAAACCCCGGTAGCGGGCCTTGCCGCTTGTCGGCCCTACATCCTTATTGTATGTATGCGAGCAAGTAATAAAGCACGGCCGCAGACATGCTGTCACATACTTACAGCACCATACATGATATGCATTGTCCAACTCCTCGTTCGAGTCGAGATCCGGACCTAGCATAAAGGACCAGCGCTTTTTTTTGAAACTGCTTCTGTACCCTTACAACAAGGCCAATCCGCCACGGAGAACATGAGGGTCGAGAACAATCTGAACAAGGTCATCGTGCTTACATATATCATCAATATATCATCTCGGATGATCGTCCCGTGATCCGCCATCACCTTTTCAATTTTCACCACCACCAGCACCACCATGGGACGCCGCACCCGCAATGATGTTCGAGGAGTATGATTTGGAGAGATTGAGGAACCAGTTGATGAGGGAGTTTGGTGTGGATGTGGCCTCGCGGGAGTTGAGCGATGAAGATGACGAGGAAGAGTGCGATGTCTCTGAGGAAGAGAAATACGGGGAGTCTGCGGAGGAGTCTGCGGCGAGTGGGGAATCTGTACGTGCAGTTCTGTGTCCTGCGTCAGACTTCTAACGACGACAGTCGAATTTCTGAGGTATCTTCGTCCAAATTTCAACGTCCTCAAATTATCGCGGGAGTCGGGCCCGGGAGAGTATCATACCTCAGCCTCAGTACTGAGGTCGCTCACATTGTTGATGGGAATGGACGAGCGAGGCCCAAGCGTTCGACGCCTTGGCCTTGAATGACAGCCCAGTCACGCGCGAGTTCTTGAAGCCTCGCTCAAATCGTGATGATAACTCGTTCTCCATATCGTGGTCCATGGGCTTTGGCGGCTCAAAGACTTACTTAGATTCGTCACCTGTGACCTGAACAACGGCCCGGCAGCCTGAAAGGCCGCCATCAATCCACGGCTGCTTCGATCAACACTCCTCTTCCCGCCACCATCCGCATTGCGCAGGCTCTCTCCCAGTCTCCTTGTCCCATGGTGGTCGGTGCCTTGGTTTCAGACGCACCCTGTCCCTTTCAACTCGATCGCCATCGTACAATAAGCCCCAGAAGAGAACCAGCGCGCTGTCTACTAACCAAGTTTACGTCGATTTTGTTGGCCCCGAGGAGGGCAAGTTGCGCGGTCTGACATGCGTGGACTCATTCGACGTGCGTGGGGATATAATTGGTCTTTCTCACCTCGTTCGACCATGGCGGCGCCCGGTTGTTGAGTCAGGATGGTTGACTACCTTTCCCGCTTTACCGTCCGGCTGCAATCGCATAAATCCCCCGGATCCCACCCACTTCAAAATCGCTTCTCGCGTTCCACCACCATGGCCATTGACTACAGTCTTCCCCCAGGAATTGTCTATCTCTCCAAACAACTCCCGCGTCTCCTGGCCCCGGCAGCTACCTGCTTCGTCACTAAACATGCCCTGGAGCTCTACCTCGGCGTCGTCATCCCGACATGGCTCTCTACTCTCGCGTATACGCTCAGCGGACCTCTCTTCCTCACCGTCGTCGTCCAATACTCCGACTACATCGACCGCCGTGATGCAGCCGCCGCCGGCGCTGTCATGTGTCCGAATCTCCCTGGCTCGATTGGTGGGCTGAATATGCTGTTCACGAGCATGGAGGACATGTATCCCGGTGCGTCCGATGAATTCCCTATCCCGCGTGGAATCGCGTTCTCACGAACCGTGTCCTAGGCGATAACCTCGCTGTCAGTGGGATTGATTTGGGGTATAATTTCGGTCTGCGGTTCTTGTTCCAGAATCGAGTACGTCTGGGAAGTTTGGTACATTGCTTGCTGAACAGAATGGCTTCAGATCATAACCGCAGAACCCGATAACCTCAAGGCCATTCTCGCAACTGATTTTACATCGTTCGAGAAGGGCGAGGAATTTCAGTCGGTTCTCGAACCCTTGCTTGGGACTGGGGTTTTCGCATCGGATGGTACGTACACTTGCTCTTCTGTCAGTAGTTCTGACTCACTTGATGTGAAGGGGATCTCTGGAAGTAGGTCCAATTCCATCCCCAGCTCATTCAACACTCAGTATACTTTAGATTCCACCGCCAGATGACGCGCCCGTTCTTCCACCGAGAGCGTATCAGCGACTTTGACCTTTTCGACATCCACGCCGAGAACGCCATTGGACAGCTAAAGAAACGGCTGCGCCAGGGATACCCTGTGGATTTCCAGGTGAGTTCCCGTGTCGTCCACCTACAATCATTTCAATTCGACCAGGACATGGTATCCCGCTTCACCCTCGACGCAGCGACATCCTTCCTCTTCGCGCGTGACATGCAATCACTGTCCGTCGGCCTTCCGTACCCTCACTATGTCACCGCAGCATCAGCACCCTCCTCTTCGAACTCCCTCGCGCGATCTGACGCAGACCTCTTTGCCACCGCATTCCAGGACGCCCAGTTTATCACCTCCAAACGATATCGGTTCGGCGAGCACTGGCCGCTCGCGGAGTTTTGGAAGGACAAAGTCAAAGAGCCCATGGCTGTTGTGAGGCGGGTGTTGGATCCGATCTTGGAGGAGGCGGTGGCGAAGAAGCGGGCTATGGGAGGGAACATTGGCAACGGCGGCGGCGGAGGCAAGGAGGAACGGGAGGTGCAGGAGGGTGAGACGTTGTTGGATCATTTGGTCAATTATACGGACGGTGGGTGGTCATGTTCAACTCGGAAGACAGATCTAATCGGTGTCTCTGTGAAGATCATACCATCCTGCGCGATGAGATCCTTAATATCAGTGTAGCCGGACGGGACACCGTACGTATTCTCATCCTCCTCTCACTCCACAAGTCTCATCTCACTTCCGTACAGACTGCCAGCCTCCTCACGTTCGCGATCTACCTGCTCGCCGAGCACCCCGCCATCCTGTCTAAACTGCGCGGTGAGATCCTCCGTGTTGTGGGCCCTACGCGTCGGCCGTCGTTCGATGATTTTAGGGAGATGAAGTTTATGAGGGTCAGTCAGTCTATGCATGATTCACGAACGGATGTTAATCGACCGCGGATAGGCTGTTCTCAACGGTAAGAAAACAGTCTCTTGGGTTGGCTCAGGCAAGTTTGATCTGGATATGGAGCGCAGAAACTCTGAGGCTTTATCCGCCGGTGTACGTCTCAAAAGCATGCTCCTCAAACTCGCCTGCTAACACATGTTCGAATAACGATATTCAGTCCCTTCAATACACGGTAAGTACTTCACTCAATGCCTCGGGCCTCGTGCTCACGCTTGACATGTACGAATTCAGCACCGCCCGTCGAGCAACGACCTTCCGCGGGAGCAACGGCCGTCCGTCGATCTACATTCCCAACGGAACGAGGTTCTTCCCGTCTTCCCAACACCATCCATCCATCTACTCACTCATGACACCTACCGAACGTAGATGCATATTCACCCCAATCGTAATGCACCGCCGGAAAGACCTCTGGGGTCCCGACGCGCTCGAATTCGATCCGGAGAGGTTCCTGGATGAAAGGTTGCACAAGTATTGTGAGTGCCTTCATTTTTGTTCCTTGAAAGGGGCTGATGGGGTTTAGTGACTCCGAATCCGTTCATTTTCTTGCCGTTCAATGCAGGTACGTGTGTTGCCGAATGAATTTCACGGAGGTTAAAATGCGGCACTTTGTAGGGCCGAGGATTTGTTTAGGTGCTGTCCACGGATTTATTCTCATCACAGGAATTAACCCGCTCTATTCTTCACGACGCAGGACAACAGGCGCGTTTCTACCTTTCTTTTTACCTCATTCACCCACAAATATCGCTTACTTGTGTGTAGTTCGCCTACCACGAAGCATCCTTCTTCCTCGTCCGCCTCCTACAAAACTTCTCCTCTGTATCCCTTGCGCCTGAAGCTCAACCGCCTGCCGCACGCCCGCCGGCCATCTGGGCAGAAGATGACAAGTCGGGATGGAAGGCCAAGGAGAAGATTAAGCCGCGGTCGCATTTGACTATGTTTGTTTATGTGAGTGGTTGGATTTTTTGTTTCCAACTGATGTCTGAAGGCTTTGGAAATAGGGTGGGTTGTGGGTGAAGATGGATGAGGTTGTGGGAGAGGAGGCTGCAAGTGTATGATTCGGAGGACTGGTACTCTTTCCTACAATCGCTCACGGGTCCCCACGGCATCATTGTAAGCTACGGCGTTGAGTGTGAGACGTATGTACACGAACATTTTTGAATGGATAAGTCCCTCGTTGTTATCTGGGGTCACACGACCGGGCAACTTAGAGGGGCTCAATTGAAGGGGGCGCAGCGTATCTCGAGTCGAAGGTCCCAGCCAAGTTTATGGCATCATGGAACCAGCATGGAACTCCCAGGCAGCCTAACTCGCAGGTTTGGATATTGCGCACAGCCCATATTCTGTCCGGAGGAAGGGCGTCCGCGGGTCGGGAAGGATAGTATACGGCAAGGCGGATTATCCGTTCTTTAAGATTACCTGCTTTTATGGGCCATTGCTGGCGCATGGCAATCCGAGTCTGGGGGTGTGGAGACAAGAGGGAAGGCCCAAGGTATTGTAGCAGCAAGGTAATTTTGAATGACAAGGATGTGACAGTGCACATGAAGACAGAGAAAGTTGAGAGTCAGTTCAGGAACACAGTGAGGCCGGGATTTGAAACCGGCCAGTCTCCAAATTGGAAAGCCAAGAAAGCGCGAGTTTGTTCCCTGGAGAGTCACAGGAACGGATATTGGGAATCAGGATTCAGATGCGTGGTGGTCTGAAGCAAGAGGTGCGCAGCCGCTGTCAACGGAGCTGTCAACGGCTGGAGTTGGCGGGCTGCCGCTTCGCCGCCGTTAACCGCCGGCGAAGATCGCAACCCATCGGCTCCCATTGGCCGGCGGAGAGAAGCCAACCGATCCATGTTCAAAGCTTACTAAAAGGAAATTAGTAGTCAAAGATGTCATCGAAGAAAAATTGGACCCCACTTTGGCGGAAAACGGGCC
This sequence comes from Roridomyces roridus, assembly GCA_029378245.1. Taxonomy (NCBI): domain Eukaryota; kingdom Fungi; phylum Basidiomycota; class Agaricomycetes; order Agaricales; family Mycenaceae; genus Roridomyces; species Roridomyces roridus. The sequence continues at coordinate 304,718 of JARKIF010000048.1, forward strand.
GATAAGACCGAGCTTAAAAATAAATTTTTAAGACTCGGAATGGCTCCATCACTGATTATGCTTCCCCATTTGTGCAAGCTCTTTTTGTCTTCCTCCATCACCTTGCCGCCAGCGCAGTCCTTTCTCAACAGCTTTCCCATCATTTCTTCCCAGGAAGGCCGTGTAAGCCCCACTCTGTGTCCGATTCGATGCCACGGTTCAACAGCTTTCAAGTGCCTTTCCAGTTCATTCAGCGCCGGCTTGAGGCGACGTATGCACGCCGGGACCCTTGGCATCGCTGTAAACCTCCGGCTGCAATTATTCCGAAATTGGCCGCCTCTGCTTGCTCCACCGACACGTCAGCTTTCGATATACAGCTGAGAACGCAGAAAAATAGTGGAGCAACTATTGGCCGGAAGATGACGCGTCGCCCGGCATTGCAGGCTCATATAACCCTGGATCGCCATCTTCCCGTACCCATTTCCCCTCATCCGTTACCCTTGCCTGCTATTCATTATTGCCACTGCTCAAAATTCATCAAATGCACTGTCTGGGATACCCTTCAAGCGTTGTCTCATATCTCTTCGAGCCGGCTTCTTGGTACTCGGTGAACCACGCTCTTCTATTCGATCTAACTTTCTGACTGGGCTGGACTATCTGTCGCGTCTTGGTACTCAAACTGGCTTCGAGTCAACTACAACTGTGGATCGTCCCTCCACTCATTGTCTCACTGGTTGAAGTCGAGAATTTCGACCCCGGTCACTGTCCAATGCCACATCAATTTCGTCGAACCACGCAGAAATGTCGCCCTCCTCATGTTGTCTGCACGTGCCGGTCCCAATACACTGCCTGAGTCTCTACATGCCTGCATTCAGACGCTCAGCTGAGCCTTGCCGCAACACTCAGCGTGGGAGACTCGACGGGATATATGGAACCGGGATGCAACGGTGCGTGGGGTGTCCTTTCGACTCAGACTCCTTCGCAATCGGTTGACTACATTTACCAGTTTGCCGTCAGTATTATAGGGCGTTTCCATGAACAGCACGGTGCGATCTCCCCTGCGACTTCCGAGCTGCTCCGCTTCATCGCACTCTCTGTCACTCTCATCTCCCCCATTTGTTCCCGCATACAACACTGCCGATAGGTACGAGTCATGATCACTCCTAGAGCCGAGCCCGTCCACTCTCGCGTCGGCAGGGAGAGACAGCTTGATCCTGCGCGGAGGTGGGGGCCGAGGTGAGTGATTTGCCACCTCCGCCCGCGCCCCTACTGACGTTGCATCAGGCACCAGAGTTTCTGAGCTGGTTGACCACGCGGCATGCGTATCATCATCGTCGGATGGCGCCCAACAAATGCGGGAGAGCTGAGAAGACGCAGGGTAAGATGTTGCGCGCTGGGATGATCTCGGATCCATGTACCACTCCTTGGTGTCGGGGTTGATGTACTAGACCAATTGCAATGTCTCCCTTTATATATTTGAAGTGAGTAGAAGAAAAGTGGTCTAGGGTTGAATTATGAATAGCGCAGTGGCAATGCAATACTGCCGGAGCGAAGCGTAGGCACGTCTTGTCAGCTCGAAGGACAAGCCGCAGATCATCATGGACAATCATCTGCCAAGCACGCTCAAACACGCCGCTGCTCCTGCCACCATGATCTCGTTCGAGTGTGCGGTATCCCCCGGTTGCGTGAATGCAGAAAACGTTTCCCCGCTGGTTCAAGAACTAACTCGCAGATATCTCTCCAGGCGTGTCCCAACGGTCGGTGCAATCAAGGTCATTCCTCGACTTTTACGTCTCAATCTACTGCTCTTCTTTTGCCTCGCGCGGGGCGTCGCCAATGACTCAGATCACGCCTCGATGAACTGGCTATCCGTTCCCAGGATGAAACCTGCCTTTCTTGTCCTCTCTCCCACCACCGATGGAGCCTATCTTTCGTGGAGTCGTGTACCTCCTCGATGTCGGCGACAAGGCAGAGCCTACGGGGTATCATACGTTACGGCGCCTTCTAGACGAGCACGGAGCCAAAGAGACCCAATCCTTCTCCTTCAAGGCTCCGGCGACGCACATAATCACGACCAGCGACCGCTACATGCGAGAGACCTGTCAGGGCAACGGCGTTATCGTGACTGTGAGTGGACTTGTCTCGCTGTCGCGATCCCTGTCTGATTCGTATACAGACGGAGTGGGTGTACAGTTCTGTAAAAACGGGTGCCCAAAGACCGTGAGTACCCCGGCTCGTCGAAAGGGCCATTCATGAATTCGGCTTCAGCACCCAGTATTACTCCGCCGATCCGGCTCTCTTCCTCTCGTCCTTCGTTCTCTCGACGCGTGAGGTGCGTGGCATGCCATTTTTCGGAGTGCAAGTCTGATACTGTTCTAGATTGCGTCCTCGTGCATGCCTCGCGAGCGTAACCAGGTCATCGAATACGGCGGGGAGTGGCTCGACGCTCCGGCTGACCACACCACGCATATCATCAGCAACAAAACCGATTCAGTTCCTGGACCCGTCATCGTCTCGATCAAGTCGCTTCGCGCATCACTCGCTAGCAAGGGTCGTCTCCCGCACCCGTCTGACTGCGTCGTCGACGGCCAAAATGTCTCGGCCGCTCATTTCTATTGCCACGGCCTCCTTGCTCAAAACCCAGCGCCCATCGTTGTAACCCCTACACCACCTAACCGCCGTCTTTGCCTTCCTGACTTTCCTTGCGAGATCGTCATGGATATCTTCCTAGCATACCAAACGGAGGCTCTCGCCACACGGCCGGTGCCGCACCTGGATTTATCGGAGATGGCGGGACGCCTGGGTATCAAGGTGCCGTACAGGCCGCGCCCGCCGCGCTTTCACTACATGCGGGCCATCTTGCTCCTGACTCACGTCTGTGGGCGCTGGCGGTCCATTGCTCACTACACCGCCGATCTCTGGACCGACATCCAATACCACTTCCACTGCGAAGATACTCGTCAACGCCGCCTCAATCTCGTCGCGTTGTGGATGGAACGCAGTTCCTCCCGCGAAGTGTCACTCAAAATCCAAAGCTGCATCCCAGGTGCCCGGAACCCGGTCGTCGACTTCATTACAGCCAACGCCGCACGGATACGCTCCCTCCATCTCAAACTCCCCGAACCACACTTCCAGCACCTCCTCCAAACTCCGCCGGGGTCGTTCACCGCGTTGGGGTTTCTTAAACTCGAGGTTATGCACAAGTCCGCTACCGTGTTCAAATCGTCCTCCGGTCTCTCGCGCGACCTCTATTTTGCGGAGCGTAATTTTGCTGACGGTGGACCTGACGAACCCCGCGTCCTCTGGGACTCCGTCACCACTCCGTTCACTGCATTCCAGCGCGCTCCGCGCCTTCGCTCATTCGTCCTTGATGCCTGGGCCGTCTTCAATAAGCGGTGCATGTTCGACATTGTCCCGTGGTCCAACCTCACGGAAGTTGACTTCCAATTTGTCACGCTGGGTGCACAGGATATCGGGGACCTGCTTCCCCGGCTCACGAGGGCGCGGAAAGTCGAGCTGCAGATGGACGGGCGGCAGGGAAAGTTCATGCCTGCTGTTCCTCGTAAAATCACGCTCCCCATCGTCTCGCTAAAGTGGGACTCGAGTAATCAGGTCGACTACTCGTCGGTCTTTACTCATCTCGTTCTCCCCAACCTCAAATCCCTTGATATGTGGAACAGCACCGGTTGCCAAGGTCTATACGATCTCTGGGTGCAGTCCGGGTGCAAACTCGAGACATTATCCGTGCACGAATCGTACGTGGGCTATCCCGGCTTTTCCCAGTGCCTCGCCGTGGTCCCGTCCCTCACTTCGCTCACGTTGTACCATGGGGACTTGATCACCGACGAACTTCTCGAATCCCTGGCTTACAATTCCTCGACGCAGTTCATACTCCCGAATCTCAAAATCCTCAAGTTGGAGTGGGTCCAGGACCAACCGATGTATTCGGAGCAGGTGATGATGAAGATGGTCGAGTCGCGCTGGAAGAAGACGCCGTTGCGGAAGGTTCTTATCACCCCTTCGTGGAAGCTCGGGACTACTGCTGCAGATGTAGCGGAGCATGATAGGATTATTCAGCGTGCGAAGCGGCTCGTGAAGGCTGGGTTGAAGTTTAACTATGGGAAATAAGTAGGCTGTCTTCTTGTTTATCGTCGACGACGAATATATATTTCTTGGTGCCTTGACTTGATGATACGGTGTACGAGAACATTCCGGACGTCCAACAGCATGTACCGCCCAATGTCAAGCCCAAGTCAAGCCACTTCTGATTCATGAATTTGTTTCCCTCTGGCGAGTGGTATGTTGAATATCATCTATTCGGTTTTTATGATCTACATATCCCACCTGAGAACTTGTCAAATGCGCGCATGCGGGATGGTCGTGCAGACGAGATATGTGTTCAAGCTACTAGTTCACATGTCCGTTCCTTTCTATTTCCAGGCTAGACAGATCAAATGTTCGACTACAGCAACGGTGAGATAACCATGGACCGGGGGTGCGAGGAGAGGTATAAAAAGAGGAGCGTGTGGCGTAGTTTAATTCCCTTCTCCCGAGAAGACAGCCATGGCAAAAATGTGCGTATACTTTCCGATGCTCGTGGGCTTCGTCTCACCACATTACCCAGTTATGGGCGATATACTGTAAAATAATTACTACGATTACATCCCTTTCAGAGTGCAGGCTCTGGGTCGCATTTCAATTGTAATTCGGTGTTTGGATCCCATCTTGGGGGGTCGCGTCTTGGATAACATCTGCAGGATATTCACTCCTTTTCAAAAAGAGTCTTCGTGATTCTGCCGATGTGCCGATAATGTTGGCAGTGATGCGATACTGATAGGCTAAGTATTCCGAACTTGTTGGAATGCTTACTTTCTCTGTCTTGCACCTAATGCCCAACCACTTTGGAAGTTGATATGATGCTTCCCTGAGTCTTTTAAGAAAATTCATACGAGGCAGAGCATCAAATCTGGCAGTGCAAGCCAACTGAATATTTTGATCTGCCATTTATCTTTTGAACCGAACCTCTGCACCATCACATCTGCCGATACTCAATCAATCGGCATTCTAGCTAACGGCACTACACCACACCATGGAGGTTGAAATCCGGGGAGTTGTTGGAACCAAGTTGAAACCGTAAGAAATGTTGTACTCCAAACGTCGACCAACCTGGAGTTGTGCTCGAAACCCGGGTTACCATATGCACATGCCATCCAAATGAGTCCCAATAATTTTTTTACAGTATATGTGCCATACCCAGTGCTTTTCTTCACGGTAATGTCTTCCAGGTCATGAACGACGGGGGAAGAATCTAAACTCGTCTTCAGGCGCCAGAATTCGATCCCATTCAAACCCACATGCTGATCTCCCGGCTGGAATGCAAATGCTGGCTCAGCTGATCATTTCGGGTAATATCATCAAGCAAACTGCGCTGGTGGATTCGGAAGTCACGACGGAGGGCGCGAGCTGGAAGTTGAAATTTGATTGCGCAATGTAGGTCCGCATTCCTGGTCCTTCGCGCCACTCATCCTCTGCATCAGCCCTCCGAATGCAACCACGTTTTGTATCGGCATTTTGCGGAAAACACAGCATGGAGTTCGACTTTTGGGTTCCGTACAACTGGGGCAGGATGATGCTGTTACTTATGGCGAAAGACGCAAGCGTGAGTTTCATTCGTCTTTTGCCCGTAAATATTAGTCTCAATCCATCATTCCAGCGATCAACCTGCCCTTGGTCAAAGTCAACCTGGATGGACCGTTGTTGGATTCAACCATGGCTTTCTCGATAACCGATAAACCCGCACAAGATCTCAGCAGTGATATAGTGTACAATCCATGTGGGATTTTTCAACTGGTTCCAGGATACAACTCACATGCTTTCAGTTGGCTTGCAAAACCCGGGAATCATGGCAATGCATGTGGAGCGAATGTATCGGCAGAGCAGCGACAACACGCAGCTCGTTCTTCAAGAGCTCTCGGCCATGCATGGAAGGATCTTGCTCTACCTCCCTGAAAGAGATGATATGAGAGGAAAGCTCCTGAACAACGTCGCCATCATCTATGCCCAGCAATGGGATTTATTCCATGTCCCAGCGGCTCTGGACGGAGCAGTCTTGGCATACGAAGATGCCGTTCGAGAAGAACACCCATACAAGCCACAATGGCTCCCCAAACTAGGAACCTCTCTCATCGAGCGCTTCGAGAATTTCGGGTCGCGCCCAGACCTGGATAGATCCATTGCCATCAGGGAAGGAGCTCTTCAACTCACTCCCGAGTATGGCTCGGATAGGGCAAGCGCATTGAATGACCTTGGAAATTCTTTCAGCCGACGGTTTGAACTGCTTGGTGACCTACATGACTTGGAAAAAGCAGTTCAACTGCGGGAGGAAGCTGTTGCACTTGCTGAAGATGGTGATCCAGGGAAACCAGGCTGGCTTAGCACACTGGGATCAGCCCTGCTCAATCGATATGACCAATTTGGCAAAGTGGAGGATTTGAACAGATGTATCTCTGTGTCAGAAGATGCAGTTCGCTGGACTCCGGATGGGGACATTGACAAGCCAGGCTGGCTGGACAATCTCGGGAGTGCTCTCAGGACACGATTTGGGCACTTCGGGGACATTGACGATCTCAACAAGTCAATCAAATTGAAGCAGGAAGCAGTTCGACTAACTGCCCAAGGAAATCCAGCCAGACCAGGATGGTTAAGCAGTCTGGGAAGTTCATTCTTGGACCGATTCCAGCGCACACACAATTTTGATGATCTGCACAAGGCCGTTGCGCTGGCAGAAGAGGCTGTAGCTTCAACACCTGATGGCCATCCCAATAAACTCCGCTGGCTCTCAACTTTGGGCGGTATACTCGGCGCTCGATATGATATCCTCGGTGACTGGGATGATTTGAAGCGAACAATCCTTGTCAGGGAACAAGCCTTGGACCTCACTCCCAAAGATCATCCTCAAAGAGGTAGCATGTTGATCAGCCTTTCAGGGGCGCTTCTGACCCGCTACACCGCTGCTCCGGATGCCTTCAACTTGGATAACTGCATAGATTATGCAGAGGAGTCAATTGTGTTGACCCCAGATGGACACCCTATGAAGTCACAGGCACTGTTCCATGCCGCACGAGCCTGCTTTGGCCGAATAATGCAACTCAATCAGTCTGGACAGATGATAGAGTCATTGATGGTCTCTGGTGTAACACAACTCAGTTTGGGCAAATCCCTTGAGCCAGACGAGCACCTTCCTTTCAAACTTTTAGAAGGAATGCCTGTGATTCAGAAAGCCATTGATTACTTTGCTGCCGCAGCTCGTGCGCCGACTGGGCCACCTGTGCTCCGATTTGAAGCTGCGAGATTTTGGGCAATGACATCTCGTATGTTGACACGGAATTTGGACCCCCTGGCTCCGTACCGCACTGCTCTTGAGCTTTTGCCCGAGCTTGCGTGGCTTGGTCTATCAATTAGTGACCGTCATCAGCGGTTGTCTGATGCTGGCAGTGTGGTTCGAGATGCAGCGGCCCAAGCAATTGCCATTGGGTCATATGAAACAGCAGTCGAGTGGCTGGAACAGGGCCGCTCTGTTATTTGGGGACAGCTACTGAACCTACGTACGCCGGTGGATAATCTCATGGAGAAACATCCCTCCCTGGCAAAACGATTCCTCACCCTTTCAGCGCAGTTGGAGGGAGCCGGGACTCGGAGAACTGATTTCGAAACTCAGCAATCCATCAAGCTAATCACGAACAAGGCTCATCAAAATGCAGTTGAACGTGAAAAACTGCTCAAGGAAATACGAGAACTTCCGGAGTTCGAAAGATTCCTGCTGCCAAAGACAATTTCTGAGCTTTCCACAGCTTCGCAGCACGGAGTTATTGTGATGTTGAACGTGAATGAATTGCAATGTGATGCACTTGCTCTTCTGCCCGGTTTGGAGGATGAGGTTATGCACATCCCTCTTCCAAACTTTAAACCCGAAGATGTTGACAGTCTGGCAAAATCCCTTGGTGGCCTTGTGGGACGAGGTGTGAGGTTGAAAGGAGGGCCGGAGGGTCAGAAGAAGAACCCGGAGGAAGAATTCAGAATTCTTCTGTCTAAGCTTTGGTTCGGCATTGTTAAACCTGTCCTGGACGGACTGGGTATTTGCGTCAGTCAATGTTTCCCCTTCTTCAACAAAGTTTAAAGATTTTCACAGAGTCCAACCAAGTCAAACCTGTCTCGCATATGGTGGTGCCCAACAGGCCCACTTGTCTTTCTGCCAATTCATGCTGCGGGAGTCTATGGAGCAGAAGAGACCTTTGGTTCCAAACTCTCGGACTATGTCATATCCTCTTACACCCCGTCGTTGACTGCACTCACTGAAGCCTTCCGCACAACATCCAATACAGACAAAAATTTCCAGCTACTGGCGGTTTCCCAACCAGCTGCAGATGGTCAAATGTACATCCCTGGGACTGAGGTGGAAATCAGGCACATTGTCCAACTTGCCAAAGAAAAACAAATCAATGTAGTGGAATTGGATCGGGAGACCTCAACTGTGGAAGAGGTTAAACAGGGAATGTCAACCTCTAGATGGGTTCATTTTGCATGCCACGGTGTGCAGAATATCACCGAGCCCACCGAGAGTGCACTCCTCCTTGCCAGAAATTCCCGCTTGACGCTATCGAACATTATTGAACTTGCCCTCCCTCACGCAGACTTGGCATTCCTCTCTGCATGTCAAACAGCCATGGGCGACAACAAGCTCCCAGAGGAAGCAGTTCACCTGGCGGCGGGAATGCTTCTCGCGGGCTACAAGGGTGTCATTGCCACCATGTGGACGATTACAGACCATGATGCACCTCAAGTTGCCCGAGATGTGTATGAATATCTATTGGACTCCTCACCCCCGGATCCGACAAAGGCAGCCGAAGCACTGCATGTGGCAATTCAGAAGTTGAGAGAGCGGTCTGCGCAGAAGTCATTCTTCGATTGGGTCCCATATATTCACGTTGGAGTATGATTTAGTGTCCATCTTTAGTTAAATAGATGACAGTTTGTAACGGTATTCGAGATTCGGAACATCGATTTCCAGTGAAGACTCGGCAAGGACTCAGAGAGTATGCAATTAGCCCGAGTCATATGTAAGCGCATTCAACACAAATTGAACATCCATGTTCAACCGTGAAATTGAGAGTAAGAGGCCACGCGCCCAGGTTGTCGCCGGATTGAATATCCCGTGACCGTGTCGCGGATCAGATCATTTGGTCCGTGACTTTCTTGATCACCGACCACCATCTTGATCTCTTCATCCCTGCGTCTCGACCTCCAACGGCATCCGGAATGTGCTACCCGCAACTCCATGAGCCCATCCAAGCCCGCATCGTCGATACAGAACGTTCCTCTTCATTCTCACGGCGCGCGCCCGGCGGTTCTTGAATAAATACGACGGATTCCATTTTCGCTTGAAACTTGGGACTATGAAAGGGTACTCCCCTTATCATCTGGTGCTGGTTTTATTCAAGACCGAACAGAGAACTCCCGCATCGCTGGACTCTTCGCTGCATGGTATGGGATCAGGTTACCGCGCATCGAATGGCCATCAGATGTTTCACCGCTCTCTCAAGAGTCAACTGGCAACCGCAGCACTTGAACAATTGACCTCGGTTCCGAAGCTCAAACAGCGCTTAGTTTTCACGGTCTCACGGCGAGTGTATAAAGGCCTATGATGGCGACTCTACACTCTTCTTTCCCCGTCGATGTCCACTATGCGGGCCCAACTCTCCTTGCTCGCGCTGAATCTGCTCCCCACCCTCATCCAGGCATACCACTGGCCCTCGCCGCTCATCGACCAACTCGAAGGCCTCCTGTACGAAGGCAAACAAGAAGGGCTTCCGGACCGTGCGGTGGATTTCGTGGCCCAGCTCAATGGGTGTCAGCCGGTGGAGGATAACGGGGAGAGTATAGCTGCGGATTGGATTCGTTTTGTGCGTCTTTCTCCCCTTAGTTAACTTTGCACGATGCTGGTACTGAGACCACAGTTGCTTGCAGGCGTATCACGACATGGCAACGCACAATATTGACGATGGGACCGGTGGGCTGGATGCTTCCATTCAGTTGGAACTTGATCGGGATGAAGTGAGTTGCGTTCCGGTTTGTTTCCGGTTTCAATCTCAGGCTGATGAGCGCCTGACATAGAACGTCGGCGGTGATCTCGATAGAGCAAAGTTTGATTTTATCGATTTTCCCAACAAATATATCTCTTGTGCGTCTTTCTTTCTTTCATAACTCCTACAGGGCTTGAACCTAACACACTTAGACTCGGATATCATCGCCATGGGCGTCGTCCTCGCCACCGTCGAATGCGGCGGACCCGTCGTGCCCTATCGGGGCGGGCGCGTCGACGCAGAGGTCGCCGGACCGTTTGGAGTGCCCACGCCGGACCAGTCCATTGAGGACTTCATCGAGACATTCCGAAAGCAGGGGTTCAATCAGCAAGAGATGATTGGTTTGGTGGCTTGTGGGCATACTGTGGGGTGCGTTTCGTCTTGCATTTCCGACGGTTTCTTGTTGAGAGAAACATATTTAGAGGAGTTCATAACCCCGATTTCCCGACTCTCGTTCCTCCCGGAAACATCTCCTTTGAAGATAATATCGTCATGTTTGACTCAACGCCGGAATTTGACAATGTGATGTAGGCAGATTTCGTGCGTCCCCCACCCAAGTTTGACTTTTGCTGCAGCGTAACCCAATATCTCGACGGCACGACTGGCGATCTACTCGTCACCGGCGTCGACGGGAACGATACCCTCTCCTCCGACTTGCGCGTTTTCAGCAGCGACGGAAATATCACCATGCACGCGTAAATTGTTCTATTTCGTTCAATACTCACAACTGAACGATTGTCAGCCTCGCCTCCCCACAGAACTTTTCCGCCACATGCGGCAGTCTCTTCGAGCGCATGATCAACACGGTCCCCAACAACGTCACTCTCACCGACCTAATCACCCCACTCCCCGTCAAAGTCGCAGGCGTCCAGCTCGCTCCGGGGTACGAAGGGAACCTCGTTCTCAATTTGACCATGCGGGTACGAAATTCCCTTCTCAGCCCATCGTTTGTACCTACTCACGATTCTTTGCAGCTCCTCGACAACAAACCCAACCGCCAAATCTCTCTCCACTGGGCAGATCGCAATAGCACGACTTGTTCCAGCGGAGCGTGCTCCTCCACACCAACCAACTCAACCGTAGTAACAACACCCCTCCTCACCGCCCTCGGCCACCCCAGGGCTGTAAAATACACATTCTCCGCCCCGATCTCGGCGACGACTTCCATCAGCTCATTCTGGTTCGAGATCGACGGAGAGGTCCAAAACAACGGTGGGACGGGGTACATCATCGAGCAAGACGAGGTGTTATGGAGTCGAGATCGCAGTGCGAGTATCTTGGACCCGGTGACGTTCGAATCGGGGTTCCTCATCGTCGCTGCCGTCCGTTCCTCTTCCTCTTCCTCCACGGAGAGAGTCTGGATCAACACCTACCAACGAACAACAGCAACAGGTGTCCACCTCACCTCTACCCTCAACTTGACTCTGGATAATGCGAGCTTCCCGTCGACGGCCGGTTACGATTTTTATTCGGCCAAGTTGTTGTTGGTAGCGGATCTGACTTTTGATCTTTTCGCTGAGATTGGGGGAAAGGTGTACGAAGAAGAGTTGAGGGATACGCATTGGATTGATTTTGCGTAATTTGGGACCTTCGGGATTAGGGTTGTTTCTCTGGGATTGCATAGATACTATATAATTCGGGTCTTAAATTCAGACCTTCCGCACGCCGAGAAGAGAAGATAGATTTTGATTGTAGCAGTATAGTGTATACTCGGCATCCAGCACACCAGATTGTAAGATATAGTCAAAGAAAGAAAACGAAACCTCCACAGGTCCGATAATTCCGAATCCTCTAACCTCTACTGCTTCTTATATGCCTCCTACAAACTCAATCAGCCCTCGCTCGCTGCCAAAAAGAAACGAAAACGCACCTTGATCTCACTCTCAAACTTCTTCGCAATCACCGTCCTCTGAATCTTCTGCGCCGCAGTAACAAGCCCACTCTCCGGCGTCCACTCATCCGGCGTCAAGATGACCTCAGTCAACACCTGCTCCGCCTTGAACCCATTCTTCTTCCCAACAGCATTACACTCCTTCAGCACCATCGCTGCGACACGCTTATCCTCGCAAAGAGTATGCAGAGGCGCGTTGGCGTCGATACCCGATTCGGATTTGAGGCCGGCCCGCAGGTGCGCCTCGTGCGGGATGATGACGGCAATCGGCGCTTTCGCGTCTTGAGAGGCACAGACGCAGATGTTGGCGACGTAGTTACACGACTTGTACGTCGACTCGAGCTGCTCGAGCGCGATGTACTCGCCGTTGGCCAGCTTGACGAGGTTCTTGATCCTGTCGGTGAATGTCAGTGTATGTGCTCAGCAGAGTGCAAGGACCACCCACCGATCGATCAGACTCAGCGACCCGTCCTCGTTCCACCGTCCGACATCGCCAGTACGCAGCCAGCCATCGCCAGCAAAGATGGCGGGATCCTCGTTGAGGTCTGGTCGTTTGTAGTAACCGGAGATGACAGACGCGCCGCGGATGATGACCTGCATAGAGTGAGTATCGCAAAGAGGGAAGAGGGAAGCAACGCACCTCGCCGCGCTCTTCTGTTGCACCGTTGCGGCCGCAGCTAAAGTATCCAGCTTCGGGGACGTCTCGGAACTGTAGGACGTTAGTGTCTGCGACTGGAGTGAAGAGTACGAGGAGAAGATGGTCCCTGTCTAGGGAAAGGCGGGCAGACATCCCCAAACCGCAGTCGGCGCGGAGTAACCTCGTGGGTCATATATAGCATCCACTCCTGCTCGCTGCGCCCCCGTAGGTCCCTCCTCCTCGAGTAAGGCGAGGCAGGGGGATGACGGGCAGCCCTTGCCCGGAGACATCACCGCCGCCAGCGAGCTCAGATGTCCTTGAGACGTCCCCCGATGCGCTGGCCATGCGCCCCCGTAACCTTGGAGGTCATATCTGGAAGCGTATGCGTCCACTCGTGCTCATGGCGGTAAGGCAAGGAGACGACGGGCTGCCAGGAGCCTCAGGGACGCCGACGAGACGTCCCACGATATGCTCTCGATAAGTCACCGCCGGGCGCGAGACTGCCATCCGCCTCCAGCTCGAGTCTGGTTAGGTAAGGAGAAGACGGGCAGCATGGCGAGTAGACGTCCCCTAACGCCAGCAAGCACCGACGACGCACACGATACACAGGCCACCGGGACCGGACCTAAAAGGCCGGATATAGCAACTCGGGCCTCCGCTCCTGCGAGCTCCCGAGACGCCCTGCGATACACTGCGCACGTCTCGCAGATGTAGCGAATCAAATGAGGCAGGGTAACGGCCTGCCGTATACATCGCTCTCTATACACCTCCTCATACGCGCGGATGTGGCAGCCTTCGGGTCCGCATCATCCACACACGACGTCTCCCAGACTGCCCTCGTCCACCGCTACCTCGACTCCAGGACCGGAGAAGGGGAAGGAGTAGGGAGGGCTGACGATGCGCGCGACGCCGCCAGCCCAAGCAGAGAACGAAAGAAGGAAAGGAAGGGACACGCTCCACCCCTGAGCACATCCCGCGAGGAGGGCCCACCGCCAAACAAGAAAGATAGAACGAAAAGAAGCTGGACAAAGAAAACACACCTTGATCTCCACACTCGGCACAGGCATCCCCACGGAGTCGTACCGGAAACATTCGGGCGGGACGACGGCGCACATGCCGCATGATTCGGTCATGCCGTAGCCTGTGGTAGGGTGTTAGTCACGGTGTATAGAAGGAGGGGAGGGAGGAGGAGGAAGAGGGAGGGAGGGAGGGAGGGAGGGAGAGTACGGGGAGAAGAAGAAGAAGGAGAAGGGGAGGAGAGCATGGGTAGAAGGAGAAGAAGGGGTCGCAGGAGGAGGGGGAGGCGATGAAGTACGAGGCCATTTCGGACCCGAGCAGCAGCCGCAGCAGAAAGGGACGTGTAAGGTAGGTCGATGGGAAGGCAGGGAGAGGTGGCAGAAGAGGAAGTAGAAAGAACGACGCACCCTGAAGAAGCATAACAAGCGCAACGCTCAAAAACTCCTGCGTCTCCCGACTAATCGCAGCCCCTCCACTCATCGCAATCCTCAACCTTCCACCCGTCGCAGCACGCACCCCGCTCAAGATGACACTATCCGCCAACTTGGCTAGCCCCGGTATACTCTTCTTCTTGGCCTCCACCGCGCCCCTAAACACACTCGCCCTGACAGTCCCGCCGGATTGCACCTTGGCCACGATGCCCTTGCGGATCTGCTCCCACACAGCCGGCACACCAACCATAATCGTCGGTCTGAACGCCTTGATGTCCCCATCGCAATTCCGCACACTGGCATCCGTCAGCGTCTTAATCCGGCCAAAGCCAGCTGGCATGCCGAGGAAGAGCATGCACAGCTCGACGATGTACTCGAGGATGTGGGCGAGGGGGAGGTAGGCGAGGTAGGCGTCTTCTGGGGTGAGGTGGTGACCCAGCAGGACGCGGACACCGCCGACGGAGGCGACGAGGTTGGCGTGGGTGATGACGACGCCTTTGGGGGCGCCGGTGGAGCCAGAAGTGTACATGATGCAGCTCGTGGTAGCACTCGTTGGCCGCCGGGAGGACAGGATCGAGGCGTCGAGGGCGGCACCACGTGTACGGAGGTCTTCGACGGTGAGGAAGGTAATATCGGGGCGCGAGGCAGAGAGCTTGGAGAGCAGGTCCGCGGAGGGCTCGCCGTCGTACACCACGTGCTTGACTGTGGGCGTATTGGGGAGCACCTCGAGGAGGGTAGGCAGGAGCTCGGCGTTGGTGAAGATGCCGGCGCAATTCGGCTCATTGAGCGAGTGGGTGAGACCAGCAGGGCCGAGGGTGTCGTAGGCCGTGGCTATGGTCGTCGAGATGGACCCACAGGCATGCGCCATCGTTTGCCAGTTGACACTGAGACATGTGAGACAAAGGAGTGAGCAAAGAAAAAAAACGCACCTCGTCGCAGCGTAGATGTTAAAAACGTCGTCGGTGGTGACGCCAAGGTTCACCAAGCCCCGCGCAACCTCTGACACCCGGTCTCGCAGCCCCACGAAGGTGATCCACTTGTAGTCGCTCAGCTCAAAGTACTTCCACTTCTTCTTCTCCGTCACGTCCTTGCCGCCCACATTCTTCGTAACCTCCTTCTCCTCCTCGTGAATCCGCACAACGTCTCTCCACCCCAACGCATCCCTCGTCCCGTGCGTCTTGGCCACGTACTCGAGGATATCGTAGACGGTGTCGATGCCGGCAAAGGGCTGCGTAACCAGCTTGTCGGCGCTAATGGCCAGACGACGCGTGGGGCCCTCGTCGGGGGCGGAGGGAGGGGCGACTTCGACGGAGCCCTTGCCATAGTAGCCAGGCTTGTTAGTGCGAGTGGCGCCGATGTAGCTCATGGTGTGGGGAAAGGAGAAAGTCGATGACGACTGATGAGACACTTCGCTTTGGGGTTGTTAGATAAGCCGTCGTGTGATCGCATGGCCTTGGCGTGTCATAGTCTCGTGCTCCACAACTGCGGGAATTTTGAGGCAGAGGGAGACGCAAAAGAGAACGTCGACCTGGGGCCTCGATGAGTATCCCGAGCTGGAGTTCTTGTTCTGTGAGGAAGCGGGTCGCCGGTAATTCAACTGCCGAGCGCTGACGCAACACTCGGCTGGCCTTCGGCATTCCTCGGGATCCAACACCTCAAGTCACCGAAATCTGAGTGTAGGACGGAGTACGACCGACACTCTCGGTCATTTGGAATGAGCAAGTCGAAATGAGGCGGTGGTTCGAATCCACCTGAAGACATCGAAGTGCTGGAAGCGGCTGCCCTTTTTTGTCACTGCTACAGGTATCACAGAGGTTCTCAATACCTTCGGCGAACAAAGCAGGCTCGATTCCGCTGCCGACCAGCGTTCGACATACGGTGAATACTTGCAGCCTTCCCTTTCGTCAACGGAAGCCCGGGGCCGGCACTGAACGTTGAAAATTCGAATGAATCGAATCCAAAATGGCTCGGGCTCACATACCCGAGTATCGAGTCTGACCTTCGGAGCTCTCCGGCGGGTCAAACGAAGTCGGCGCGGTCAAGACTAAAAATCAACCTCCCCACAATGATTGCCAGTGAATACCGGCCTACCTGTGTATGCAGCTTGAGCCCCTCCGAAGGATAATCTCGATGGAGTACGCAACTCGCTCCCTCACCATCCTCTGGCTGCTTGTGTTTTCGGGGATAGACGGTGGTTCGATTCCACCTCGAGAGTTGAGAGCTTCGCCAAAGTGGATTTTTTTGTCGTTCTTGCTCTCAATGTCATGCGAAAGGAATTCGGTTGCCATGCAAGAAATTCTGTAATTCAATGGCTACGAACCATGCAATCACGAACGACATTCATTGGACCATTGGAGTAATTAGTTTCGTACCCACCTGCACCAGGGCACACTCAAGTTCGACATGAACTGAGTAGCTGACTTCACGGGGTACGTTCCTCGGTCCGAGAGACGGTGGTTCGAATCCACCTGAAGACTTGGTTATTTGGCGGCAACCTTCGCTTTCTCGTGCACTCCTCGGAGCTCTCGCGCTGCACTCAGCACGAAATCGGCAGTCAAGACACGTAATCAACCTCACAGCAATACTTGTTCAATGCCTGCCAATCCTATCTCTGATTGATCTCTGGCAGGTTCAGCCCCTTCACACGATAATCTCGATGGACTACCCAACTCGCTCCCTCACCATCCCCCGGCCGCTCAAGCGATTCTGGTGGGACAAGGAACGGTGGTTCGATTCCATCTCGAGAGTTGAACTTGGACAAAGTGGATTTTCTTTCTTTCTTGCTCTGAATGTCATGTGCAATGGAATTCAGTTGCCCATACGATCCAGACAAATTTACGTACCCTGAAATCTCGATCGACATTCGATTGAACCATTATAGTCGTTTCGCAAACACGCAGGCCAGGGCCCGACAACTCTGAGTAAAGCCGTCTTCGCCGAGTCCGACACTCACTCTGAGGTGGTGGTTCGAATCCACCTGAAGACTTAGACATAACTGTCGGCGACCGGCCTTCCCTTTTGCGACACCTGAAGATATAGAGAATGTTGTCAGAATCGTTGGTTTTGCCATTAGGTTAGCAGACCTTGGGCGAACAAATCAGGCTGGATTCCGCTGCCGAACAGTAATAGTACACTCTGTGTCGCCGGAAGCACTCTGAACTTTCAAAATTCTGAATCACATTCCAAACTTGGTCGCCCTGCGATGGGCCTACTCGAGTGTCGAGTCTGGTCTTCGGAGCTCTCCGGTTGATCACACGAAATCGACGCGGCGGTCAAGACGCAAAATCAACCTCAGTGTCACAGCAATACTTGTCCAATCACTGCCTAATATCTTTGCCAGCTGCAGGTCTTCACTGTGAAAACATCGGCGCATGAATTTCATGTCGCCGTGCCATGAGCAAGCAAAATCAGGGGCGGTGGCCTGAAATGAACAAATCATGCATCTGGGTCAGTCAGGCATTATTGGGTGATTTTGACTCCGACTCCGCGCCAGGTACAAAATCATGGCCTCTTCGGTGAATTTCAGGAACAGTTCTGCTGAATTAGTGAAGCCAAAGTCATGGGAGAAATCCATGAAAATCAACGAGAACGCTAGAAATGAACATTGATCGGGCAAGGGCGTTCTTCGATCGATCTGTATTCCGTCCGGACATCCCGCAACAACCACGCTGTTTCACGGTGGGATATTTGAACGGAGACGGACTTGAGAAGGGTGAATATTCATTGTGTGGAGCGGCTGCTGCGGATGAGGTCAGTGGTGTCACACCTGTCACGGCGCTCCACTCCTTCCTCCCAACCCTCACCTCCCTTCTCCCCCCGTCCTCCTCTTCCACTCGTTCGCCACAGCAGCCCCCCTTTGACTCGAATACATGGCAATGCACACCTCCAGGCCATTCTCACACCCTCACGACGCTTGTAGGACCTCCGACCGACCCATTTTGGCGGCGTGCCCAAGCCGCCGTGGCGCCGGCGGTCACAGTTGGGTGTAGGACCCATGTAGGACTCAATTGTTGGATATTCCGGCTCACTGCTGAGGCCAAAGGGCATCTGGTGCGTCGCTGATTCTGTTTTATCCACGAACACGAACTCAAGAAGTTCTTAAGTCAGCGGCGCTCAGAATTGGAACGCCGGGCGACTCTTGCTCCGTCTCTTCATATCCAGTGTGTACCCCATTCATTCCTCTTGATGCTACAAGACCTTTCCGCTCCGCTACTACTCGCAACTCGAGGTATGTACTGTTGATCTCCTCAGCCCGGAGATGTTCTAACTTTTAATTGGCAGGATGAATCTCAGGAGACACTGTTATCGACTACGACGATGCAGATGGTGGAGGTGAGGGTGGGTGGGTGTGAGTAGCACGTCGTTGTATCATGTACATTTAGTTTGAAATTCATATTTCTTTCATCTGAAATTTGGGGTCCCAGTGAATAGTATTCATTATCATACGGCCTGACTTGAATTGGGTTCACTTGCTTCCCAGTCATTTTCATGTCAAGAGGACATGAAAAAGGCACATGAAAACGTCGAAAACGCACATGAATCGAGATTCCGTACTTCACTGAAAGGGAGGTGATTTTAATGTGCGTCGATTTGATATTCATGCAATCCGGACATGAATTGGGGGGTACTGAGGGACATGATTTTCATGTGCCCCGGGTCTCACAGTGAAGCTTCGAGGAAGAATCTCGATGTACGCAACTCGTTCCCTCCGGCCGCCTGTGTTTTGGGGAGAGACGGTGGTTCGATTCCACCTCGAGAGCCACGTTGGTTCAACCTTCTTTTTTGCAAAGCAATTCAGTTGCGATCCATGGCCAGGGGTAAACTAAAGTTCGACAAGAACTGATCAATTACCTGACTGCACGCAGTAAGTAGTACGTTCCTCGCTCAGAGCCGGTGGTTCGAATCCACCTGAAGACTTCCACATTGCGCGGATAGCCTTCCCTTTTTCCTCTGATCCTCGGGACTCTCGCGCTGAGCTCAGAACGAAATCGGCGGTCAACTCACAATCAACCTCACAGCATTACTTGTTCAATCGCTCCCTATCTCTGGTTGATCTCTAGCAGGTTGAGCCGCTTCGAACGATAATCTCGATGGACTAGTGCCCAACTCGCTCCCTCACCATCCCCCGGCCGCTAAAGCGATTCTGGTGAGACGGAGGGACGGTGCACTTCACCTCGAGAACTGCGTCGGCAGGCGGTTCCTGTTTGCAAACGTCATGTGCCCGGGAATTCAATTGCGTATGCGATCCCGCAAAATATTCAAGATACGGATGATCGAGATTCCATTGGTTTCGCAAACACATAGACCAGGGAACACTAAACGTCGAGAAGATCTGACTGTGGCTGTCTTGACGGAGTACATCACTCGCTCCCTGGGAACAAGGAAGTCTAAATTGCCATACATGAGGTGGTGGTTCGAATCCACGTGAAGACATACATCATCTGATTGTCGTAGCCACGCTTTTTTTTCACTACGTACTACAGTATCACGGATCGTTGCAACGTTGGTTGACGATCTTTCCAGTACCAGTCTCTTCTCTTTACTCTCATTCCCTCCACCAGCCGCCTCCATCTGTTCCTTTCCTCAGCCATGACCACGAACGCGGATGTCCTAAGTTTCGAATCTCCGGCACCGATGGTCCTTTGTTTCCCCATATCACTTATTCGTATACTGACCTTTACCGTGAAACGACTTTTCAACTTTATGCAAGGAGTCGCCACTGGAGTCCATTCGGACCGGTCAATTCCTTCTCGCCGGCTAACTCAATTAATCAAGGCTAACTGCCACTCCAAGCAGCCGAAGGGGGATCAAAAGGTTTAGTATGGAGGCCCGGAGCATCGCGCTATGATAATCCATGATGGCCGCTGTCAATGACCGTTCCAAAGGCAGGACCCCGTAACCGTCGGCACATTCTTCCGTATCACAACATTGATTGACAGGCGGATGCACCATGGCGCCGACTCTGAGCCTGAGCAAATTACCATTTATCTGCATGATGGCCTCACTGGCAGGGCCCTCTTCCTTCTCAAACCAGACATATACCTCTTCCTCCTCTGCATCGATGAGAACACTCCCGTCCCACTTGATCGACGAGATGGTTCAACTGCTGCAAATGTTCAGAATCTGGTACATACGTTGAAAATCTGGTGAGATATGACGAGGAACTGAGTTGTGAACACTGAAGCACGAACCAAGATCATTCCCATTGTTGATGCCTCCCTTGGAATCGGTAGAGTCAGTACTGCCCCACAGCCGACTCTGCTCCGTGCAGCACCTGTAACCTGTTGAGTAATTCCACTGGCAGGTCATTTGATTCGGCCTGTATTGTAAATCCCCATTGCTCCTTAATGTCCATAGACCAGCTCCGAGCGGCATTGTTTCACGCGTCGGCAAAGGAGGGCTGTGAGACAGACGGTCCAACAACCTTTCCTGTTTACTGTAGGCTGATCAGTGTCTGCGTAAATCCGGGTTGTGATTAAATTGAAGTCCATAGGAACGTTGACCAGTTGTAAAATGTCAGGGTCGCCAGGAGCATACATGTCTCGAACGTTCGGAACCAGGTCAATGCCTTCCTCCAGAGTCCACAGTTATCTGTAAGCAATCACTTGGTTATGAGTATCTGGATCCATTGCATTTTCGCTCTGCGCGTCTTGGTTCCCGGAGTTCCCCAACACCGTGAAGGGCGAGGGAGGCACGAGGCGTAGAGCGAGCTGGGGGCCTGTGTGGTGCCGAGGAGAGTGTGGAGAAGAAAGTGGACCACCACATTGATTGTAGTCATGGGATGAAGGCCCAGCGGAATGTAAGGCTGGAGAGCTGATCCGTTGGATTTCCAATCACTCACTGCAAACGATTCAACCCCCCCCCCCCACACGAGTTTGACGCGAGTAGTCGGATCGGGGACGAAGTCTCGAAGAGATGCTGGGATGTGCTGCAATGAGCTTGAGGAGGACTACGAAGGGAGGGTCTACTTACAATTCAATGCAGCCCGGAGTGGCGTGCAGAGGAAAGTGATGGCGAACTTACTGTACTATTTCAACCGCATCTTCGGTCACGCGTCACAGCGACGGCCGAAATGAAGGTTGAAAATAGGTGTCCCGTGTCACAGGCCTCTCCTCCTGCCCCAAAAGGCAATGATACCATCAAAAATTCCGGGCCGCCTTCGGCGGCCTTCCTTATATGGTAATTCGAATGTTGAAAAAGTGAAGGATGAAGGTCACAGGTCACAAGGGCCGAAGATCGTGCATTGGCATCATGTTTCAAAGCGCGGTGCTCCGGGCCTCCATAGTTTAGCGCCGCCGCCTCGAAGAGGCCCAATCCTAACTCATTGTGTTTCAAACAGGATTCAGATATAATCATGAAAATTAATTACATGGAATCCGAATCCGAATGAATCCTCCGGTCATCGAACAACGGTGCGCCGAAACGATTCTCTCGCCGCGTAGGGAGCCGCTCGGGTGGGGCTGCGCCCGTCGAGTACAGTCCGTCCGTGTCCGACGAATCCAAATCAGTCCCGCCACCATCGAACAAATGGCCGGATGAATCCGGATGAATCCTCCGGTCATCGAACAACGGTGCGCCGAAACGATTCTCTCGCCGCGTAGGGGGGCGCGTAGGGGGGCGCGTAGGGGGCCGCGTAGGGGGCCGCCTGGGTGGGGTTGCGTTCGTGAAGTACCCTCCGTCCGTGTCCGACGAATCCAAATCAGCGTCTTCGTCGTTTGTATTTGGGAAGACGGTTGTGAAATACTCCAAATCGGAGATAATCGCAAGACCTTCGCCGCGGCGGTTGTTCTCATTCATGTGGGATAGAATGCGCAAAAGACATTTTATCGGTGGGATCCAGACACGGGATGACGTGAAAGATCCAGGGGCAACAGCCTGGTGAAAGATTGGTGTGCACTGCGAGGAGATTTTGACGGTATGACACTCACCTGAGTCCACTTGTGAAGCGGAATCAAGCTCTGGTAAGTCAGTTTTGAAACCATGAACTCAATCCAGTGAGTGAGCTTGTTTGTGAGGAAGTTGGTCACAGTTCCCGTCATCGATGCATCCCAGTGCAATATTTCTGTCAGGTGAACCATCCAGAAGTTCACTGCATACCAATGAATTTCCTCGAGAAATTCCGGTACTGTCGGCGGCGGTGCACCATCAGGATTCCAGTTCTCCGAATACTCGCATTCGGCCATACGCGAGAGGCCTAAAGCGGCCCCAGCAAATTCCATGCAGTAAAGAGCGAGGAGCTGGTGATGGACCTCGGGGACAATTCGCTGAGGCTCTCGAGCCCGGCCAATGAGGTAGTCCCGGTACGAGCCGTGCAGAATCTGTGCCGGCTGCTCGGCGTCCATTAAGCCAGTCACCAGAGATCCCACTGGTAGGAGAATTTGTTGGACAGTGTGTTTAGTGGGGCACAAACGTCCTAGGCTGTCTATGGTGAGGGGGGTTTGTTGAACAACCAACAAGCCCATGGATGTTGCATAACCGCTTGTGAAATGGATATCATCCCAATCGCATTTTGCCATGATGGCGGCATACAAGGAATCAATTTTCTCCTCTGGTGGCAGTTGCCCGTGTCGCGTGTCGTCCAATAGCTGCTCCAGCTCTTGGTCCGGACTAATGCGGGAGGCAATATAATCACAGACAGTCGTAATCCAAATGAAAAGACCCTCCGCTCGTTGGAGTAGACGTTCGAAGGTCTCTGCGTCCGGCCACTTGTCGATGCAGCGGTAGTCGGCGATCTGCTTCAATCTGAAGTCCAGGAAGACGGTCATATCGCGGTGGCTTTTGTCGCCATGAATTGCAAGCTGATGTCGTTTTTTTTTTTTTTTTTTTTTTTAAATCCATTTTATTTGGCCCGGAGGGCGTGCCCTATGGTAGCCATACTTCTACACCATGTGTGTCTACGTGGGTGAGTAACTGTAGCTGATCTTGACCTCGGCAAGCTGTCCTTTGGAACGACATACGTTCGTACTCGGACGGTAGCGCTATTGCGCATTAAGTATCCTGAGGGAAGGTGAAGTAGAGTAAGTGATCAAGCCCGCGGGCAAATAAGGTAAGAAGGAGGGGGTTTCAAGCGCGTGAAGTTTTGGGTACGTATCGAGAGACGCGGCACTGAGAGCCAAGCACGACGGCTCCGTTCTGCACCAAAAAAAGAGCATCGCTCGAGGATGCCAGAGACACCCGGAGGGAAGCAGTCTCGCGCTTGGTGATGTCAGCGTCACTGCACAGTAACGAGACTCCTTGGATTGAGCCTTTGACCCCGCTGTGTGTCAGCCATGAGTGGACCGCATATAGTGCCTCTCCCCGTTTGTCCGACGGAACGGCCCCTGCAGGCTTGGTCTGCGACAGGGAGATCGGGACGTTATGAACGACGACTGTGTGCCAAGGTTTGCCTGTGTCAACACGGATGCCGGCGGCATAGCACTTCGGCAGCTTGAGTAGGGGGTGGAGGTATTTCCAGATTGCAGGTTCGCATTTCTGTACTTGTTCCTCGGTGTAGTTATCGTCACGGATGAAGGCAAAAGTGAGATTGCCTTTTGCCGTCCATCGAACGCTGGCGAGGTGGAGGGCACCGATAATTGACTCCTTCTTGTTACGAATGTGGAGAAAGATGTGTGCGGGTGCAGGCCGGGAGGCCACGGGGATGAAGTTGGCGAGGGCGTCTAGGCGGTACACTAGGTCTGGGGCCTGCGCGAGGCGGCCAGCCGGTGGCGGAGGAGTCGAAGCGGGTTTGACATCGTCTTCCGGTGTCGTGACGAAAGAATCTGCGGCTGTGCTGCCTGTAGCCGAGGCATACGTGGCAGGTGGACGAGTGAGAGCGGGTGGGGTCGTCGGGAGCGGCGCAGGGGCAGCTGCATCGGTGTCGAAGGGGACGGGAATCGGTGCATGTCGGCACAAAGCCTGCAGCACCGCGATCATGTGGCCATTCAACAATGGCGGGGCAGCAATTGGGTCGTGGTCGTGGATGAGGGTCAACGTGGCAAGCGCCGAGTCGAGCAGAGATTCGAGTCGGGAGTAGTGGGCAGAGATGGTGCTAGTATGCGCCGGAGAGTCCCCTGCTTGTGGCTTGGGGTTCGTGTGGGTCGGACGCGCCAGCAGGTCTGCCGGCGCATGGGGATCATGGTGGTTGCCGCGTGAGAACATCCCGCTGATGTCGTTTGATGTTAGGCCCAAGGGCGTGGAGAATAGCGTGGTCCGGACGAGAGGTGACAAACACACGGAAGAGCCCAGCTTGTTGTTGGATTTGAGTGCGCAAAATGAAAGGAATCTCGGATGTTTCAGCTTCATTCAAAGCGTCAATGACGAGAACCACGGGCCCTGGGATCTGGCTCCGCACCAAAGGCCCCAGAACCAATCGTTCAAAAAGGTCTGTGGTCGGCAAGAAGTGGATTATGCGGGGGTCGGCTTTCAGCACAGCAGAGATCTCGTCGGCGACCTCTGGATACTTGGATCCGATATCACGCGCCGCTTTGAAACAAAGTCCCTGGGGCGAACACAATGGTTGTTCTCGTCGAAGAAGAACGATGACGCAAGGAAACCGGCCTCGAAGCACTGCTTGGCAATCGTATGCGCAAGAGCAGTTTTCCCGCTTCCCACAACATCGACGACGAGGCAGATCTGATCTGCGCCATGAACATTGTCGCTGCATATCCAGCTCATCGCAGCGTCGATGTAGATCTGCCGTGTGTTCGGAAGACACAGGAGCGCGTCGTTCCAAGCCGGCTTCGAAGTATAAGGCAAGTCGAAAATCGTGATCTTGGTAGCTGAGAGTAAGTCAGCTTTGCTTCTTAGCTACTTGAATGGCATACCCATCATCCGCATCTCGTCCTGAAGTACGACGGCGAGCTTCTGGACAACACCTTCGTTTCTAGTGTACGTCAGATGATACGGTCATGTATCAGCGGTCAGAGGGAGACGAACATGGTGGAAACATTCACGGTGGGACCTTCTCCAACTCCACCTTCGCCGCCGACGGCCCGACCCCTGCCACCCCTGCCTCCCGCGCCGCCTATGGACATTTATCAATTTTGAATACATGAGAGCAAACTTTGATCACCCGCACCGAAGACATTTATTACGGTGGAGGAAGGGACCAGTATTGCAGGCGCTGCGACCCCGACACGCCGAATCGACTCTGAAACGCGGCGTTTCATATCTTCCACCGTATTGGAAGTTTTGAACAACTGAAGGATGGTTGGTCTTTCATGCAGGTTCTCCATTTCCTTGAGGATCTGTTGGAGCGTCCTGGATGCTGACATCAGGCGGGCCTTGAGAGGATCGAAATTAACAATGCGCACGAAAACAATTGATCCATGGCCCGCTGCACCTCGACTTGCGGTGTCTCGTCGTTCAAATATTTCTCCATCACCATCCGGATGTTTGTCTGCACGAAGGAGCTGAAGTTTGTCCATGTGCGGGTATCAGAGCGAAAATTCTGGTCGAGAGTGTCAGCGAGGTCCGTAGAGAGGCGAGATTCACTCACTTGCGAAAGCTCCGTAATCTGGACCATGGAGGCCACCACGCCTTGCAACGGCTGGGCGGCCATGTCGATGGATAAGCGAGGGCTGATGGCGAGTCGCGCCCTTGCTCGTGCTCTGCACCACACAGTGCCACACTGTTACGTGGCAAGAGGTGAAGCTGTGTTCTTACACGTGCATTGCTCTAAGAATGGAATTAATGTGTCGGAGGTCCTCGGCCCTGGCAACGGAGGGAAATGACAGCGGGGACGGTAAGTAGTCTCGTTTCCAGAAGTAGCGGTAAATTTGAAAGTTGGATGGAGAGTCCAATCGCCTGGTTGCCTCCAGCTCGCTCCAAGCTCTCCTCCAACGAAATCGGCCGTGTCGGCTGCCTGGAGCCCCGCGAATGTTGAACGCGGCTCACGAAGCAAGAATGATGCTTGCAGCGTCAAAAAACCCTGATTTCGAAGGAGTACGCAACTCGCTCCTTCCGGTTCGATTCCGCCTGAAGCTGTTGGAATCGATCTCTCATATTTTTCTGTGAATTTCTGCGTCTGTCGCTGCTTGATTGAGTCCCCGTCCCTTCACTGCCGCCGTTCTGCTATCAGGTTTCTTTCGCGGGTGCGCGGCTCTTCCAGCTCACCCTTGCAGGAGTACGCAAGTGACATAAAGGCTCGCTCAATCGGATCCAACAGCTCCCGAGTCATTTGGGTCGAATCCAAGTCGGGGCATGGCGGGTGCAACTAGAAGCGTTGCCATTTTTCTTGACCGTGGGCAAATTCAGTGCACACAGGGAGAGGTTGGGTTTTTACCGCTGTCAACTCGGAGTCGTCGAATGCCAAAGAGAGTGGCTCAAACCAATCCGCTACCGACTCCTGCCGAGTCGGTGATGGAATATCGGCATCCGGCTGGCCCTCGTGTATTGTCAGAGTCCCATTCGCCTCGCGTTAGGCGGGACTTGATCTATAGCACTGATGACGAGGGCTACAATTCCCGTGGGGAGGCAAAGGAGAGGAAGGAAACAAGTGGGTGGGCGTGAGGGTCGGAGAGACATGATGAGTAGTGAGGGTTCCGTGTGCTGTCTGGATTCCTGCAATACATGACGGATCCCTGTCGGTTTGATAGACAGAGAGAAATTGAAGAACAACACGGTGGAAAGGACGAGCTAGAACAATGGGGGGTCCGGGCGAGGGATAACAAACTTGATACTTTGGAGCAAATACCCGGAACGCTGTCGTCAGCCGGACGTCGGATCCCAAGTTTCAGGAATACCAAGAGGCCCAGGGTGGGGGAAAGGGGAGTACCGAACGAATCTGGAGATATGTGCGAGTTCGTCGAGTCATGACCGCAGTCCGAGGCACCGAGCCAGTTGTCAGCAGTAGAATCAAGTTTGAATGATATTTTGTGGATGGACAGACTCGGGAGCTTGATCGAGAGCACGTTGAGAGAGACTCCGCGGGGGCTGGTGGTGGTGGTCCGAGTCAGGAGGATGTCATCCACGTGACCTCGGTCATGCCGGGACCTGGACATTTGATCGCCGTCACGGATGTTCATTGATTCGCGGTTGATTCGCGGGTTTGAAAAGGGTTGAAACTGGATTCATCTGCGTTTGTCGGAAGCCGGGCGGTATGACCAAGAACAAAATAGTATCCGGGTTCGACGGTCGACTCCCGCCGCCAGTTTCATGTGCGGGATTACTTGCGAGCTTCACTGAAATTCATATTCGCGGGTAGTTAGTCTGGCCAGGTCCGCCGAGTGATTTCACCTATGTATACCTCAGACTGCACCAAGGATAGGTATAAGAGCACCAGGCGGGGGTCTGCACTGCATCCGTAATAATGCAAACCACCATATTCGCCCTCCTCGTTTCGTTGATCGCCAGTGCTCAAGCCCTCGCTAGCGTGCGTTTCCTGCCACCTCTTCGCTCTGGGTTACATTGACCAGAACAAATATAGCCTGCGCCTGACACGCTCGACGCCCGTGTAAGCCCCCTCCCCTCTCCACCGGCCAACTCAATCACTGGACACTCACAGCCCCCCTCTCCTCTCCACCCAGTGCTCCCTCGCTTACACCTGCGCTGGTGGTCCGACCCAAGCTCAAGCATGCGAAGCCCTCGGATATAGCTGTGAATTTGGAAGTGGGGCGGGAAATCCAAGCTGTGACACCGACTGTTTTTGTCTTATTGCGCGGGACTGCGGACGATAGACGGCGTATGCATCCATAATATGATCTCGGCCAATCCGATACTTGTTTTGTACTTTGGGAAGGAGAACAGAAGCTTGGACTCGTCTTCGCAGTTGTTCGACGCGTGGGTGCGGTGATGACAGCGGGTAGACTTGAACCGGTGGCTCGAATCCACCCGAGGAGTCGGCGAAGATATCATGTCGTAGGTGAGATTGGCTTTTTCTCGCCACCAAACTATTGTATCGAAACGCACATAAGTACTTGATTTTTCCCCTGCCAGTCGCGGTGAATGAGAGTACTGGATGAGGTACGCAACTCACTCCCGCTCCATTTCCTGGTGAGATCTTGGAATATCGGGAGTCAGTGGTTCAATTGCACCTCGAGACATGATCACCTTTTGAAGTTCGTTCAGGTCGGCTTTTTGTCATGGAATGTGTTCCAACGTCGGCGTGTAAGTTCGAAGTAGAGAATGCCTGGAGAACCACTGTCACAGCTGTTGAGAGAGGTAAGGGCTGAGAGCAGAAGTGGGGGGAAAAGTAGATGCATTCATCTCCAAAATCCGCTCCTTATATACCCTACAGAAACGGTCACGTGATACGTAGGAGTCAGATACGAGAACAATAGTAACTACGCTGTATCTAGGGAGAACAATAAGAGTCCGAGTCAAGGACGAGTCATACGCGGCAGCGCGATGACTCCGAGAGGCGTTGAGTCAAGAAAGTGTGAGTCAAGAAATAAGAAGAACGCCTCGAGGCTGCAACTGGATGACTCGACAGTTTGCCTCGTGTCGTTCACTTCAACAACAGCCAGACGTGAGAGGCGAGCTTGGAAGTGGAGGGAGTTTGCGAGGTGCTCGGTAATTCGGACCCGCGCGAAGTTTGTCTCGGCCTCATAGGTGGCTCGGGTGCTAGCGGCAAGCAGAGGTCGATACAAGTCAACATGTTTGTGTTGGAGAAGTCGCAGAATCGTTCCACAGGTTGAGGTCTGACCAAGCCGGCCGGATATGTCTGGCGGGACCCAGGCGTAGGATGTAACACCAGCCGAATCGAGGTGCCGACGGGCTCGTTGAGTTGAGGTTGTGTTCGCAGACACCATGATGTAGAGTAGAAGTTGGCTTTTTTCGTCACCAGGCTGTTGCGTCAAAACGGACATGACAAACTTGATTGGAGGTACCAGACACTGCATTCCCTGGCCTCCTCGGCAGACCCTCTGCCGAGGCGCCTCGGCAGACCTTGCTCAGCCCGACCCTGGGGAGGGTCTGCCCAAGGTCTGCCTGAGTCTGCCTTGGTCTGCCACGCTCAGTAGTATGGGTTCCTACAGCTCAAAATGAGTAGGAGATTGGCGCCAATGGAATACACTGGACCTGCAAGAGTTTGACGTGGAAGTAAGCGGCTCAAAATCGGCTGCAAATGCGGCATGGCACCGCGTGGGTGTGATGTTTATCGATGCCTTCCCACCAGCGTCGAACTCCTCTGGCGTCTCTTAAGGTATCCAATACGCGTGCTTGGGTGTATTCTGAGTGAATTGATTCGACATCGGAGCAAAGCCAGCACTCAGACCGCAACAAGGCATGAATTGCGCATGGGAATTGTCTGCGGCAAAGAGGCGGCGAGTGTCAGCCGCCAATTTTAAGTTTGTCTCAGTGGCAACGGATAATAATACCCTGCACAGTGTCTACGCTCCGAGCCAGCAAACCCAAGTCTGACCCTGCCCAGCCCGGGAAGAGGGGACCTCGACCCAACCTCGGGAGACCTCGGCACACCTCGGCCAACTTTGGTTGGGCAGACCTCGCTTAGGGACCTCGACCCACCTCGGCAGACCTCGGCATACCTCAGCAGAGGTCTGCCGAGGGGGTTCGGGAATGCAGTGAGATCTTGGAACTTTTCACTACCCGTTGACAGCCAAGGAAAGAACTCGATGGAGTACGCAACTCGCTCCCTCTTCATTTCGATTGATTCGAGCTTGTAGTCCGGGAGAGACGGTGGTTCGATTCCACCTCGAGACACTGACCCAGAGGCCTCCTGTTACCTTTTCCCCGTGAATTTGCTCCATCGTCAGCCTGTGAATCGCAAGTGGCCAATGCCCAGAGAAGGGCCAGTCAGATAGATGTGAGGGGCGATATTGGAAGTGAAGGGAGGGCCCGTATGTCTAGTCTCGGGACCAGACTATATCAACTGACGAACAAGTAGTTGTACCGTATGTCTGACGAAATTCGCGCTGGATGTCTTGCAAAAACCGAGGGGGAGGGACCAGAAGACGCCAGTGTAGAATGAAACCCCAACGGAAGTGACGGATATGTATTCAAAGTCGTCGAGGTCTCCTCTTCCATGCATATAAATCCTCATCCTTCGGAGTAGATTCGCATTGCCGCCGGGTCTCCAACCGTAGGTAGATTCAATGAGCTATATGACGGACGGTGGTTCGAATCCACCTGACGGTATGGTGTGTGAAATGACCGTTTTTGTCGAACGAACGGCGCCGTCACGAAGCTTGTAAGTAGATCGAAATGAGCAGACGGTGAACCGCGTTCCAAACAGACACGTGCGTGGATACTGGACTGGAAGGTCTATCCCTCACCCTCAAACAGATCCGGCGTTCGAATGTGCGCGGAGGCTTGCAAGTACCAGATCTCGAACCTTTTCACTAGCCGTTCACAGCAGAGGAGAGCACTCGATGGAGTACGCAACTCACTCCCTTTTCATTACGCTTCTTGATCCAATGCTATAATTCCGGGAGAGTCGGTGGTTCGATGCCACCTCGAGACCTCGAAGTTCAGAACACAGAGAAAGCGCAGTGAAGGACAGATAGTTGTGAAGGGCGAGATTGAAGTGTAAGGAGTTTTTCCATCTGATGAAATTCGCGCTGGATGTCTTGCAAAAAACCAAAGGGAAGGGACCAGCAGACGCCAGTGTACGGAAGCGGAGGATATTCAGAGTCGTCGAGGTCTCTCCTCCATGCCCCAAGTCATCATTAATCGAAGACGAGACACAGAGAAGCGTCGCGTAAGAGAGGTACTCAAGATCCGCGCCCAAGTTGAAAAATTTCCTTGTGAGCCGAGCCGCGCACCCTCAGATTCACAGCAACCGCAAGCTGCGGATTTGACCCGCGGTAGTGAATGGGCATAAGTATATCGGCTTGAGACGACGATGAGAGCACATTCGTGGCCCGTGGGTTTCCACTCGCCGATAGACAGAATGCCACTGAGGCTGCCCGCGTGAATGAGGTACTTGACGGTCTAAGCCCAATGATTATTGACCGAGAAATCAGAGATCTACAGCTGAACGAGTTAACGAGTTATCATTCTCGAGGTACGTCTGCATTCAAGTTCCAGGTCTCGGACGAAGGGAGTACCAGTGAAGGCTCGAAGTTGTCGAAAACCCGATAGCTGAGGGCAGAGGAGGGAAGCTTCAAGTTTGAATTCGCATAGGAACAGTCTTGACTCTTCCGAGTCGCTCCGGTCATCCGCGGTAAGTAGTTGGCAGACACGAATGGGAGTGACGACGTCGCGGTGTTATACGTACACGGTCCAGTCCAAAAGCGATGTACATACAATCGCAGTGAACGATTGAACGAGCGAGCGAGCTCCAGCGTCCAGCAGCAGACAAGTCGGACATGCAGGTGGGTGTCAAGACAAAGCCGGCGAGAAATTGATGGCTACCAAACTCTCGTAAACGCGACCCACCCACTCCGACCACCAACAAACTTTCCAATTCAATTCAATTCCACCTTGCACACAGACAATCTCAAGAAAGACAAAAAGGTATGTAAGTAATAGCAAAGACGGTGCGGGGTGCAGGGTGCTCTGGTAACGTATGGATTGAGGGACTATTTATTCGTACACTTTTATTTAACAGAGTCAAGAACAACGGCGACGACGACGATTAGAGAGAGCATAGGTGCATACGTAGGTAGGTAGGTGGGTAAGTAAACGTATATTGGTATTAAAGGGAGAGCAAAAGAAACGAGGAGGAAGGCAGAGATAGATAGATAGTACGGAATTCGATTCAGAGAAAGGGCCAAAAATACATGGGGAGTCGAGGCCAAGAAAATGCGTGCACTGCTATAGACACATGCGGGGAGAGGGTAAGCTGATTTTTCGTTCGTTGGAGTCGGAGGAGGTCAGGGGTATCGAGTTTTCTTTGTTTCTTGATTCTTCGTCACATCTACGCCGGGCCCGCCCGCATAAAATCGCATCTACATCGCACAACGCCCTCAGACGTGCACGAACCCAGGCGCAGTCGGCGAAGCAGGCTCGCTCAACCTGCGTCCCCGATGCCCATGCCCAGGTGGATGACGCAAAGCAATCATAGGCCTCTCCGGATACGCATGCACGCTCGGCGGCCTCTCCACAGCCACGCCGGCACCGACACCAGGCGCAGCATAGCCCACACCGCCGCCCAACGGCGTCGGCATGCCCATACTCAAATTCGGGGGAGGACGGCGCTTGCTCTGCGCTGGACCCAACGTCTGCGAGGGTAGACGCTTGAAGGATGGACGGCCACCACCGTTGTTGCTCCCGCTCGTGTCCTCGCCGTCAGAGGCAGAGGCAGAGGCACCGCCCGAGGAGGAGGGTGTGCCGGGGAAGGGGGAGTGAGGAGAGCCAGTGGAGGCACCGTAACTCCCGCCAGTAGGGCCAAAAGCACCAGCGAGGGAGGAAGCGCTGTGCTCGCGTCCAAACTCGAAGGCTTGCTGAGATGGTGGTGGGGCATGCTGACGTTGCTGCTGCGAGGACGACGACGAGCCCGCCTGCTTGGAACTCGTACCAGCCTTCCTCACCGGCTTCCTCAACGTCAGCTCCGGCGCCTTCCTCGCCAACACAGCAGCCTCATAACTCCTCAAATCATCCGCATTATGCATCGTCCCCGCCCGCTGCGGCGGCACCGCCCCCTGCCCATACGAAGGAACAAACTCGCTCTCGGGCGTCTTGACACTCGGCAGACTCGCCACCCGTACAAGCCTCCTCCCACCAGACGAAGGTGAGGCCACGCCAAGCTGCCCAGTAGCATTCGCCGAGGGAGTCTGCATCCCAAGCTCTCCAGGGCCCGTAAGCGGCGTGCGCATGTACGCCTTCCAAAACTCCCTCAGCTCGCGCGTCTCTGCCTCGCGGGAGGGTCCAGGAGTGGGCAGCGCGGCTCCACCGCTGTATGAATGCGAAGGAGGCTCGTACTGTAAGGCTGGAGGGGCGGGAAGGAGTTTGGCGTGGGGATGGTGAGACGAGTGCGGGCGACCGCCAGGGGGTTGTGGCGGGAGTCCCTGCTGAGGGTGCTGAGGAGCGACGCCGTGAGAGAAGAACGGGACTCCGTCCGTCGCGAGGCCTGCCAGCACATTCGGATCATCGAGCGACATGAGACCAAAGGCACTGCTGAATTCGCCTCCGCGCTGCTGATGGTGGTGGAGGTCGAGAGATGCAGTGGCGTGGTGGCGCCCGTTGGGGAGGTACGGTGCGTATTCCTGCACGCTGTCAGTGTCTGGAGGCAAGGAGAGCAGGAAAGATGACTCACCCCACCCGGCAAACCAGCACTACTCTGCGGCCGACTCCCACCGCCAACGCTACTCCCCCGGTCACTGCGGCCGTCAAAGTCGGATGAATCGATACTGCGTCCATCGAAATCCCGGCCATCGAAACTCTCCCGATACCCGCCGTAGTACGCGCCACTGCCAGCCGAGCCCGGAGGAGGAGGGTAGTACGGATCGCTATCTCTTCTCCGTTGCTGCTGCTCGTACGAGCTTCGGCTGTCGTATTCGCCGTGGTGATAGCCACCACCACCGGAAGCAGCCTGCTGAGCGTACAAGAAGGGTGCTGACTCGCCGGGATGAGCGAGATGAAGTGGGTGGGGCGAGTTGGCGCTCAGGTGGGGCTGCGTCAGAGCGAGACCGGGTAAGAGTGTGGGGAGTGGTAGGCCCGAGGCAGAGGACGAGGAGGGATTCGGCTCGAGGACAGCGCCAGAGGAGGTAGAGGAGGGATGCGAGGCGACCAGGGAGGCTGCATGGCCAGGGCCGACAGGCGCTGTCTGGCGGTGGAATTTGACAAAGGTGCAGCGTACTTTGCGGGCTACACATTTTGCTGCATGTATGTTAGTCAAGGGAAAAGTAATCGGCGAAGAGACGAGAAAACAGCCACGCCACGCATCCCCACGACGCCAGACCCAGGCCAGTCGATGAGGTACGCGGACCGTGGGTGCCGAACAAGAAGAAAAACATCGAGGAGGACACTCACCACACGGATTACTCCCATCGCACGGCAAACTACCCTGCACGCACTGGTCACAGGCCTGCTTGCTGGTCGTCGCTCTCGTAGCAGCCGAAGAGCCTTTCCTTCGTCCGGGCGCGACGCCAGGTAGAGGTGGATGGCCTGTAAGTCTCGGTCAGAACGCAGAAGAAAGGAGATTTGGACGAGGACGCACCTAGGTCTTTCTCGGCCGAGTGGCACTTGTTTACATGCCTCGAAAGTAGGTCGGAGCGAGCGAATTGGTCTCCGCAGTGCTGGCACTTGTAGGGTCTGTCGCCCGTGTCTGGGATTTTCGAGTATTGTTAGCAAGCGAGGATCAGTGGGGCTCCTTGGGGCACTAACGAGAGCGCATATGCCTAGCGACATGCTGGGGCCGGGTGAATGTTGCCTGGCAAACGGGGCACTTGTGGTCCCCGCCCATTCTTTCAATAAAAGTGGAGTGTAGTGGTGGAGAGGTGGAGACTTGGAGTGGTGAAAGTGGTGGTAGGCGGAGAGTCGAGGGATCGGGGTCTGTGGAGCTGTCTCGTAACTCAAAAACAGACGTCATAGCGTCGTTTGTTTGTCCCATGATGACGCTCCTTTTCTTTATTCCCCGACGCACCACAAGTCCTCACAGTCCTTGAGAGTGCTATTTCCTGCCTGGAATGACCCTTGTAAGCACCTCTTAATGGACAATCCTGACCAGAAAAAAAGATTGAAAAATTCGAAATAAGAATAGGCCATGACCTCATATTTGATGGATGTCACCGCTTCCCGCACCTGTCTTGTAATTGCCGCCCCGACCGCCATTTCATTTTGCAACAGATAACCTCAAGCTCCTATCCGTCCATGCTGTGCCGCGCCCCACCCATCGTACTCCACTTTGTAGGTCCACGGTGCACGCAGTGAATTTCAATCCACAGATCGCAAGTCGGTAGATCCTTTGGTGAGCCGATGTTTCGCATTTGCGTTTGCATTTCCGTGAAATTGAAATGGGGTGCTATTTCCGCGCTACTGTCAAGTGGTTCTAGTCTCTTTTAATTTTTTCCCTCTGGTTGTCATGCACGTCTCAGATTCATTTCCATAGATCTCCTCGCACGACTCGACGGATCACCACGCCGTGGGTTTCAACGCCTCTTCCAATCCGCACCTTCCGCGCGCTGCCAAGAGTGCTTCTCTGTCGGTGTTCTCAAACATGCTGTCTGTCACTCTGCTGAATGTTTCGACAATTCGGCATCTTCCTTGCGGTTAACAAGTTGATCTTCGCTTGGGACAAAGTGACTCCGAGTGTACAGCCCCCGTCTCAGCGTCTCTCTTCCTCCTCCTCCTCGTGCACCCTCAATCTCACTCGTACAAAGACATACGACTCCTCCCCCCTCCCGAGCAAAACTTACCCATCACCCCGACCCGACGACTCGCAGAATTCCAAGATCGGGATCACAAAATAACAATAGCGGATATACGGCAGACGATAACATAACTGCGTCGAAGTTCTGTCTCAGTTTTGTTCATAACTTCATTTCGTGATGATCTGCTTCCAAGGCCGTTGCCGACGGACTCCGAATCTGGACCACTTCAAGCCCACTTGGCGTCTATCAAATCTGGCAGCGTCGGGAGGCCAGCATCAAGCACGGGGTCTCTTGGCCATGGAAGCCGAGACATCGGACTTCAATATTATCATTCAATGCTCAGCGCTCAGTGCTCAGCCGAGATTCTGGACTCTCTACATACATACTCGGGGTCGGTTTCAACTTTCTGCAACTCAATTCCAATTCCAAGCGAGTCGCCGCCTGCTGTCTCTGCTTCTCTCGGTGTCAAGTCCATGTTACACACGGCGATGTCCCTATGGATCGTAGGGAGCTGCAATATCCGCCATTGATCTCGAATTTAATGCCGAGCGAGTCCCCGTAGCATTCAAATTCTCAGCTTCCAATCCTGCTGTCGAAGAAAAAGAACTACTGGTCTTCGAGCGTCAATCCGCGTGTCTCCGCCGTCGCTCAAGCACTGTTTCTACTCGTCTGGTCTCTTCTGAACTACACCGCGACTATGTGTGTCTCAATGTCAAGCGAATTGAAGCCTCGTGTCTTTGCTTCTCTTCTGTAAGTACAAACTCTGGTTTGTTGGGACGCCGACAGGCCGACTCTGGAATATGTGGAGGCTCGCGTGCAACAGCCTCGAATTTTTTTAGTTCTTTTTAAAAAAATATCAAGCGAGCCGCGGCCTCGTGGACTTAGGCTTCTCTGAGCTCTCTTTCCCACTTTGCTGGCGGCGTGCGGCATCGAATCCATAGCCTTGGATTACATGCGCGCAGGTCGTTTCTACGATACTGCTCGCACGCACGAAAGTTCGGAGTCGCCGCCTCACGGAACTCACTTCCACAGACTACGTACGACTGGCAAACATCAGAGAAAATACAATCCTTCTACCCGTCCGTCCCCGCCCTCTCGGTCTCCGGTCAAAACATCTAGTGTACGCTTCCCCTCTGTAGCCGCCTGGGTCTGTGGGTGTGTACACTACTAGGTGGCCTCGGTCCAAACCTCTCGTGTTGACTTCCTTCACGACAGCGGGGTCTGTGTTTCTCGGCGACGACTTCCGTGCGTCTCCGGTCTCCGCCTCCGCTCACTCATCTGCTATGCTCCGAACACGAGGTCCGTGCGTGTCTTTTTGCTGTCTCGGGGATGGCCATTCTTCGCCGACGTCTTGCTTGCAGCTGCCATGCTTCTCAATCTCTCAATCCTTCTCCTTCACGCCACCAAGTAAATACCAATTCTGCTTCTCTATCCCTTACCTGGCGGCGTCAAGTCCACACTCGGCAACAATTTCAAGCATAGATTTGTATTATTGTTGGACCCCGGGACTTCATTTGCAACCAATGGCAATAGCCAATAGCCGCGGTCGGTGTCTCGAACTCAGCTGATATCATTCCAATGTCAAGCGAGTCGCCGTCGTATTGGCTATTTGCCTGGGTGCTTCCTTCTCTCATGTCAGCTGCGAACAAAATAAAGCCTTCTGCCCGGTTGTCCCCGGCGTCTCAAGCTCCGGCCAATTTCCTATTCTTTGCCTGCAGCGGGCCCATCTTCTCTCTTTCTCCGAACGCCAGTCTAACCATTACGCGACTCGTCACGGTTTTGTTCTCCCGAAAATGAGGTCCGTGCATGTCTGTAGATTTTCCGTCTACGAACGACGGCGAGTTCGCCTCTCATTCGGGGGTGGCCTAGGCCGCATGTTCTACACTGGAAAATTCCTCCCACACTTCTCTGGATCACACGGAATCCCACTGGAATCTACGTCCCGTAGCACTCATCATGTCTATAGGGATCCCAGCAGTTCGTTCCCGTCAGTCAGCAGCCCGACGCCGCTTTTTTCTTCCTTCTCTCCCTCGATTCTTTTCCTCGCGGACGCGGCCGGATCTTCAACCTACACACTCGGACTAGCACGGATATATTTACAAATCCTCGGCTGACATCACTCCACACAGCGGGAGACTTCTTGAACACCGTGGTCCGTGAATTCGGGTTCTTCGTCTCCGTATTCGATACGGGAATTCAGTCCTCAACTCTTGGTCATAGGGGAATCTCGGGGAATGGCGGCTTGGTTTCTTGGAAC
The DNA here is from genome assembly GCA_029378245.1 of Roridomyces roridus. Lineage (NCBI taxonomy): Eukaryota > Fungi > Basidiomycota > Agaricomycetes > Agaricales > Mycenaceae > Roridomyces > Roridomyces roridus. Next base: position 342,260 of record JARKIF010000048.1, read on the forward strand.
TAGATTCTTCTTTTCGGTCCCCAATGCGAAACATTCTTCACCATGGTCTATCCCCGCCTCACCCTATGTGCAGACTTGCTTTGATCCACGCAGACGCCATACGCCATACGCCACGCCACCCTTTTCTTCTCTTCGTCTTCTCTTCGCAGAATTCCGATCGTTGCCTCTAGCACTCGTCTTCTTCCTCCCTTGTCGAGTTTGGACTACACATTTGGTTTCGGATCTCCCCCGCTCGAATCGCAGCCCCGATTCCCGAAGAATGCCGACAGCGACTCGGCGTTGAACCGGTCGGCGTTGAAGGGTCGGTCAGAAGATTAATTGGGTGCCATATGCTTCAGCTTGTCCCGGTGCGTTGAATGAGAGCCACCCTGCGCTCCAAGGTCGCTCCAAGGACGGCTCGAAACTGTAATCCTCTCTCTCTGTTCGAGCTCGCACCACCGGACTCCCCATCACTTCGATTCCCGCGCCATATCGTCGTGAGATTCCTCACGTCAACTTCTAACGGCCTCCCAGTAGCCTCAAAGGTCGAATCTGTACTTCAAACGCCCACGCTTGGAGCTTCGTGATCCCGGTTCTGTCAGTGTCATTAGCCGGCATCGGCGCACGCAGACGTCCAAGTGGAGCGCAGTGGAATTTTTAATCATGACATGGCAGATCTTGGAAGGAAGCGAGCAACGGAACGGAAGATCCAACAGAGGTCTGGGCGCAAGAAGGAAGATGCAACCGTACCAATTGAAGGGGTCGGAATTCGAGCAGGTTGGAACTTGATGGGATCTGACCTCAGAAAAATAGAGGAAGCTCGGCTCGGCCAGCGAAGCAACCCCGATCAAAGGATCAATGCGGACTCTGACGGACGTTCTCGGCCGGATTGGAGCCGCCACTCCCAGCAATTGGGCGAGAGATCCAGTGGAGGTACTCATTCATTGATATTCTGTTTGAAGGCCATTTTTGAATATTCGCGTGGTTCGTGCGTGCACGATAGATAAGTTCAAGTTTATCTGCGCACTGTCACTTACATAGGTACCGGTCGGCCGTCTGATCCGGGGGCGAAGCACTCCGTTCGCCGAGTTGGCCGCCATTTCGCAAACTACCTCGGTGTTCCGTTCATTCCACCGCGATAAAGAAAAGAGTATGGAAACATCGCGCACATGCTGCTTGCTCCACGAGCGCACACTGCCAGCACAGGATGCAGATTAAACATGCTGCGCGAATCAACGTCCTGGTGTGAACATGAGGATAATTCTATTGAGAAACCCGGGTTAAGGCAGAAACCCCCATTTAAAAATAGATTCTACATGGAAACCCAGGTTGTTATTTTCGGCAACGATGCGGCAAACTTTGATGCGGCTGCACATGCCGACAGGTGGCCGGATAGGCCATTGGGCTTCTTGATTTCAGAGTCGGCATTGATAGTCAGTATTAGATCCATGTTTCTCTCACGGGTGTTTCATACCAGCCTTGGGCGAGATGGCCAGAGCCGACACCATTGATGCGCCCCAGGCGGGATGTGCGGGCAGTGATGGCTTGAACACACCAGCCTCAAGTCCTTTTTTTGATGCTCTTCTGGCTTCCGGCAGGACACGAGTGATTCAAAAACAAGTCCCTACATGTTTTGTGACAGTAGGCCGCCTAGGCGGGATCAAGAAGACCCAACGCGCGAATGATGCGCCATCAACGAGGCCTGAGCCATGCCATCCTTCGGTCTTGCTTCGGTCGCGAGCCCACCTTTGACGAGCATCGTGAGAATGGTTAGTGTTACCTACATACACACACACCCACATGGACTAGGTCAGTAAAGGCGCTGTGATTCATGGGTAAGCTTGAGATTTGCCGGTGATGCCGCGGGCGGCAGATGTGCCGATCGAATTTGCTTGAATCGAAGAAACCCCCCTCAAAATATTTTAGAAATTTGAGGCTTCTACATAAGGGGGGTTTCTACCTGCACCCCGGGTTTCTCAATAGAACTATCTTGAACATGATGAACAACTGCGGGTTCACTGCATCGGTTTTGTTTCTTGAACTCAAAGGTAATATGCCGTATCAACCCAACTCATCCAATTCTCTCCGAGGACCTGCGCGATGCCGAATGCCGCTGCGGCAGAGGAGCCGAGTTGCGTCGCGAAGCTCGCACGGGTACCGGCGGAGCCAGGTCCTGAGGCACAGAATTCAACGGTTTGAAGGACCTCATGGAAACCAAGAGAAAACGAACCAGTACTATTGAATTCAGCGAACAACACCCCGCTGGTGTTCGGATCACTCGCGGACCAGATCTCCCACCCGGCGGGATTGATGATGGCGCTGAGGATGCAGGATATGTATACCACCCTTCTGCATGTCAATAGCTGTGTTTAAAAACTGCAACCTGACTGACTGTGCTTGCGCGCTCCACGGCCGCCCTAAAAACACTTGGCCCGTCAAACTCAAGTCCCCACTACTTGTGATATTCGACTGGTTGATGACGAAAAGGCTCTCTGGAGCAGTGTCTGGGCCGTCCGCGGTAATAGCTCCGGGCGCGGTGGAAGCTATGGTGCAGCGATGGAAGAACGCGTGTCCGTTTTGTCCGAATATGTAGTCCACGGCGCCGGAGATGTAACAGCCGCTGTAGAATTGGACACCTTTTTCAGCGCGGAGGGTGTCCTGGAAGCTGTTCGACTTGGTGAGGCACGGCGAAGGCAGGGCAAAACTCAAGGTCTAACCCATAAAGACCCACAGCGTAGAACCCGAGATTGGTGCCATAACCCGCGATGGCGAGAGCCTGCGAACCTGAACCAAACTAAAACTCTGTGATTGTAATTGGTTGATAATCCAGGAGAAGGAAGACGCACCGTGTTCACAACATCGATATTGTACAACGCGACGTTGTTCTTGTCGATCCGTAGCGTCGCAGACAGGTCACCACCTCCGACTAGGCTTTGAGAGAGATTGAATTGGAGACGAACGGAGTTGGCGTTGAAGTCCATCGTGTTCGTCGTGTATCCAATTATCTAGGCTTTACTTCCGCAACATAGTCAATTTCAGGGTAAATATATATACCGTCAAATTTCCTGTCCGTGTAAGATGGACCTGCTCGGTGTAGGTACCTGCATCCGGGTAAGTTTATAAAGGTTAATTAGATGTGTCGAGGCTTGACCAGGATAGATGAAGATAGTCTGGGTCGAGGCATCAGCGGGTAAGGAAGTGACGGCGGCTTGGATGGTGCTGAATTCGCCGGCCTCGGTGTCTGATCCTCTGACGACGACTGCGCCCGGAGGCGGGGCTGTCCGCAGCGTGGACGCAAGTGCACCAACGCTGAATAAGAGCAGCGCGAGGAGCGTGATGAGCATGGCGGCTTTGTGAGTATGGCTGTATGAGCGACCCTGTGTTATAGCCCGATGGCAGGGTCATCGGTCAATCAACGCCCCACGAGACCCACGCTACGAGCCAATAGCAGCACCGCCGGCGTGATGTCTCCGAAGATTCGCTGTGATTCTTCCGCAACGGACCGGGAGAGAATTCCATGAGGCCGATCTGTCCAGTCAAATCCGTCCTTGATCAACTGATGATTCAACCGTGGCATGGCATTAGCCGTTGCAACTCGGGGGTCGATTTGGACTGACTGAACGAGCCCGGCAGGGAGCCGATGGCAGTCAAGACATATAAGTAGTTCTGGTACGAAAGGTGGTTCGCCCATGTCGACGGAAAAAGTAGTTTCGCTGGAAGATTCATTGATAGGGCCAGTCTCGGATCGAAGTAGGGAGTTAGTGGCGTGGCGGGCTAATAAGTAGGCTGTAAAGGATTTCTTGTCGGGCCGGCGCCGCTAACTCAGCGTTGAAGTAACTATCGACTGGAATGAGTTGACTGCCACGCGCTGAGTGAAAGAGGCACCATGATATCCCGAATATCAGTTGAAGGGACCTACCTACCAGTGCCGATGGATTAGGCCATCATCCGTGGCGATGGCAAACGCTGAGTTCGACAGCAGGTGCCTGAGGTTAGAGCCTGGTGCATCGTGTGGATCGTGGTTAAACCGCTGCATTCAATTTGATAATTTCAATAGTACAAAATCAGGGCTCACTCACCACACGAGGAATGAACGTTAATGAACATTGGCGGTGGAGACTAATAAGAACTAACCTTGAATGTCCAATCGAAGCTGGTCTCGAAGCTTGAGCAACCAAAACTTATGTAGGTGATACACATCTCTCTCTCATGGCCAGTCTCGACTCGAACGAGAGCGTTCGTGTAAGCAGAACGGATGGGCCATGGGTATCTAGTGTAGTCGGCCCTGTCGATATATATTCGTTATCAGGGAACGGTTCTGGAAAATGGCCGTGTTCACAAGAGGAGCCGATTCGAAAAGTTAGGAACAGAAAAACCGTAGATCGCCTGTCGCCCAGCTTGATGGCCAGCATGAAGGGATTCCGTTCGAAGACCATCCAATCGTAAAAAAGCGAACTTTACGAGTCGCGCCACCCGCGAACCTCGACTCGAACGAGATGACTCGCGCGTCGGGCGGATAGGAAATTTATCCGGTCTCTACTAGATCTGGGCAGGAAGTTGACCGTCATCGGGCGTTGAGTGCGGAAGAGAGGTGGTCGTGGTAAATAGGCAAGTTGTATTATCCCCCAGTGGGAGAAATAACCCATCGGGCAAGAATCCCTGCTGGACGCGGCGACCCAATGTATGGTACAGAACGACTTGAATGACAGCCTTGGACGAGAGAAGATGGAGCACGCCATGTAGACTGTAGGAAGAAAAAGAAAAGCGATTGCCACAATGCCAAGTCCAGCCTTCGAATCGAACGAGGGAGTTTCTCACGATGGCGAGAGTCCATAGAGAATTCTGCACGTATGTAGAGCCGAGCCTTTCCGTTAGACGCAAGTTATCCTGGGTTGCGCATGGAATTAGCCGCTAGCAAGCATGAGGCCGATTTGGATTTGGTCCAACCTCTGTAACAGCATCTCATCTATATTTGTGGAAGCAGACGTACAATTTGGTCCCGTTGCTGCGCTCCAGCACCCCGCGATAGTAAGACGCATTCGAGTCAATGACAATGAGTCCCATCAGGAGAATATTGATATGGATGGAGAGTCGCGCATTTGGCCAAGATTGACCGCCTCCGACATGAACCATAATCATTCGTGCAAGAAATTCGTGTGGCCAACCATCAAGTCAACCTTCACAATTGAGTCGGCAAGAGCGAGAATTCCACTGCCGTGGGACGTATACGTGTGGATAGTTCTGCGTTGTTCAACTGACTAGGTTGCCGCTCCCATTCGGCAGCGAAATGAGCCTCTGTGAACCCGAATTGAAATCGTGAGGGCGGTGGCAGACATCCGTCTAGAGTGGTGACTGTAGACATCAAGCTCGAGTAAGTTGAACGCTTTTACGGCGCTCAGGAGTAAATATTCGTCGTTTCCGGCCAGAAAGTTCAAAAAGCACCGAATGAGAATTGGAGTGGTGGAAGATTGCAAGCCTTGAAGCGGCTGCGAGGTTATCGCGGGTGCCATCGAGCGGAGAACTACAAATTTGTGGCCAAGTTGGACTGCCTGCGGGAGACCTCATGGACAGCTGGAATCATTGCGACGCGTAGTCTCCAGATCAGGATGAAGATAGTTGAACTTCTGTAATCCTGAGCGATTCGACAAGTCCGGTCGGTAGACTCTGAATGGAGAATGTCGCACTTGGTGTCAACATTCCTCGTGTCGGCCATGAGCCATAGACCAAGTATCAGACTTGTCATATTGGCGTGCCAAATTGGCTTGCGCCCCTTAGCGGAGTTTGAAATTGGCTTGGCGGGCGGGGGCGGGGGCGGGTGTGGCTTGGGCGTGGCTTGTGCCTGCTAACCAACCGAATCCTATGTATGTCCTCTCCTCCTGCCTCCCCATTGCCACCAGCACCTCACGTTGCCATCACCATCACCATCACCGTCGACTAACTCACGTGGCCGAATTCGTTCAGCCCATGCTGGACACTCCATGCGACCGACTTCGCATTTTTGACCACGTTACACCTCCCTTCAGCTGAGCGCTACTTGGCCAAATCCCCGATACTTGAGCATTTCCTGATGCGCATATGTTCAACGTTCAAGTTCAGTAACGCGCCTGAATTCGGGCGTGGCCGTGGGGGAGCTTGGGATTGGCCTGTGCTCTTTCAACATTAGAATTACTCATCGCCGACTCACCGGGCAAGTGTTTTGTAATTATCTCATCGACAGTAGTTACTATAGTACTTAGTTGCACACAGGTTTCCGTTTCAACTTCGCCGAGCCGCCCGACGCAATCCCGAGAACCCACCGCATTATGATAGAAACATGGGGCAACAACTGGTCGTAGTGGCACATGTCATTCCTTTGGCCAGCGTGGGCGTGGACGTGCGAGTCTTGCTGCGCTCATCGTGTACATCAACCGTAGTGCGGCACGCTGGAGATTTGTGCTCAGAATATCGTCTTCTGTTTTTCAAGGCAGAGCTAACATAGCCAATCGAACTCCGCCCGCTCCGGGCTGGCTGTTTCCTCCGAGTCGGCGTTCGCCGTTCAATTTGCGTGCAAACAAGTACGAGCTTGAAGCCACTTTAATCAGCAGAAGGGCCATGTTATGAGTCGTGTAGATTGTTTCCGGAAGCCACACTTGCATACGATACGCAACTTTGACTGAAATCGGCCTCCCCGCCCATTTGATGGCAGGCGACAAATTGGCTTGTGATCGAACCTGGCCTGTTCAACTTTGCACATTGTGCAACACAATTCAAGCTGATTTTTGTCCCAAAATCTCTGAGGGGGTATTAAGCTCACAATGGGTCAACAACATCCAGGTTATCCCAACAGTTCGTCGAAATTTGGCCACAAGCCAGTCCACGCCCATTTGGATGGCATCAGGCAAATTGGCTTGTGTGCGGTGAATCACAAAAATGCCATTTCACTGGGCATTTCGGGTCCTGGGAGACACTGACAGACACCTATGAGCTCTCTGGGATAAATCTCGACAAAGTTGACACCATTTTTGAGTCAAAAATCCGCTTTCTGCCACAGTTACCTGTCTCGGTCGCCCCGATGAGCAAGGTCAGCAGTCTTGACGGGCCAAATAAGCTCTGGGGCATCTCCCATAGGCCCAGTGAGTACACCGAATGAATTGTTGCGGCATTTCCATGTTCAAATGTGTCGTTGCTTGACAGGCAGAGTCAATTCAACCAATGTGAGTGTATTCTGGTCGCTATTAGGCATTTCATAGAATAATCAAGACGTGTCGGGTTGCAGGGACCCACATGCCTTCACTGAACCTCGCAAGCGAGCCGTCGGGTGAGATTTGAGCGACATGCGACGGTTATTACTTGACGTGGAACATGCTTTGGTACGTTGAAGGACGCTGCCGTCAGGAAAACACTACCATTAGCAAGGGGGTGGTCGGAGGATGGATATTCACCCCAAGGAACAAGCAGGATGGCCTTGAGGAACGTGCAATACACGCAAGCCGAGTTCAAAATTTGGCTTGGTAAGAGGCGACAAATTGGCTTGCCAAGCCAACAAATTGGCGTGCACGCCAATCAGCCGGGCGGGGGCGGGTGATCACACCAAAATCCCCGCCCCCGCCCGATACAAGCCAGTTTGCGCGGGCGCAAGCCAATATGTCCCGCCAAAAAGTGAACTCTCGACCAAGTATGTAGCCAGCTGCTGACCGATCCAGTTGAGTCGGCCTTGTGTACGAACCGAGAGCCCAGGAGATGCATGTGTCAGTTTGCTCGAGATTCGGGTGCAAGACGATGAAGCGGAATCCCAATCCATTCAGGAAGGGCAAGTGCAAGTGCGATCCTAAGTCTCGTTACCAAGCAGGGAGTCTTAGCAGGCAACCGGGCGGCGCAAGATTTCAGACACGCAGGGAGATTTGGTGCCGTCATTCGTATAGGAAAACGAGTCTCTGAGGCTGTATCAAGTCCCTTAGGTCGAGAGCACGGTGGTGTAGCCGGCGAGAAAGCTGTCAATGAAATTGGGATGGTGGAAGATGGCAAGCCGCTGCGTGTTACGTCAGCGAAATCAGTCTTTCTCTTGTCTTCCCATAAGCTCTTCTACGCCTTGTCTATGCCTCCCTGCTTGCCCCTTGCTCAATGTGGCCCTAGTCTTTCACTCCGTCCATTCCCAAAGCAGCCATCTCCCCTGTACAACCGAGAGGTCGTGCAATGTCGCTCGCTATCAAGTCCGTCCGGTATCCTCAACAATGAGCACCGTTTTCGGCTCTTCGAGGCGTACAGAGCCCGTGGCTAGAGTGGGCCTCCCATCATTTAACGCTGTTGAGGGTTACCGATCGACGCCCAGACCTCGTTGGGCCACCGATAACAAAGGGTCGAGTCATGAGCCTGGGACGGTCGTCCAAGCGGGTGCGTTATATACTCCAAGCACACTGTGCTCTGTCCCTGACATTTGTATTAGATTCTCGGCGCCATCGCTTGCAAAAAGCATCCACTTTTGCCTACCCGTCGCCGCCCGGTAGCATCATCCGTGACATCCACGCCGATTATCTGCGCAATGCACCACACGCGACGTGGCGAGTGAGGCAGCCATATCTTGAGTATGGCGCAGCTCTGATATCCGTCGTCCAGTTCTCTAATCCATTTTCAAGCTCATCCCAAGCTCATCCACATGCTCGTCGTCGTCGTCCTTTGCGCGCCTGGCTTTCCCCGTCTCTCGTGCGCTGCCGATGCTCATTGCTATACTGTTTGCCCAGACGTGTCCCGCAACGGGCGTAGCACTCAGAATGAAGAAGACGGACGGCGATAAGCTCGATCTCGATTTGTGGATCGTCTGCATATTCAAGCCCGAATGGAGGTTACCAAGCTTGAGACAGCCAGCTGAGGACGGACACCTTTCTGTACGTACTCCTCGATTCAATGTCCGTGCGTCTGCTATTGGATATCGTATGATCCCAGCTTTCTCTGACTCGGACTACAGCAAACGCTCTTCTTTGGAGTGATGACAAGGCGACTGTAGTCGGGCACCTTCCTCCCGCCTCTGACCTCCCTTCGGCCTTGTCCATCCCACTCGACGTCGTCGCTTCCCTCGTTCTCGGGGCGTAGCGTATTCCCATAGCCCTTTCCCTCCGCAACGGGAATCCATCGCGTCCGGAGCAGCTGGAGCCAGTTTACGCCGGTCGTGGTCAGGACGACCGATACGGGGAGGCTGATTCCTCTGCACTCCCTCTCGGCGTCGTGTCCTTGAGCCTGTGACGTGCCGAGTCGCAGACTGCGATAAGCGACGACGGTGTGTGTCTTCGCCCTCCCAGCCACTTCGTGATCTTAATACTCCTCTGCAGCGTTTGCCTTTCACCCTCCGTTGACGATCCCATCATGTCATTGCGTACCAACGCGGGTCCTCCTCGCTGGTGACCTTAGTACGTGTCAGTAGCTGGAGGCGGCGTGGCGTGATGTCACCAGCGAGCCATTTTGTACTACTGCGCGTACTTGGCGTCGCAGGGTCGCCCTAGACGCGGTATCCTTTCCCCGGGGAGGTGCCCTCCTCGCTTTTCCATGCTCGGCTTTGCTGCTGCCTCAATCCTCCGCGTCCATCCCCGAGTCGCAGAACGGGAGACAAATGTCCAGCGCTCAGCGACGTTCCTCTCCAGCGTGTGTAGCGATGGTGATGGTCCCAAATCGCCTGTTACGGGCGACTACCCTTTCTCGGTCCTCTTCGCCTTACCCTAGTCCCAAACGGCTGGCGTATCTCCTCCCCTCCTCTGATTTTCCTCCTTTCCTTGCCACCCGCATGCTCGACTGCTATTGAGTGGCAGTGCACTGCTTGGGAAGACAGACGTACATGGCACATGGGATGGGAGGACGAATGCGCCAAGGAGGTGCAGGCGCAGTTTCTTGATGTCAGTAGCGGGTCGTCTGGACTGCTGTGGCTGCACCGTGCCTGTCCGTGGCATACTTGTGCCGCTTGCTGTGTTTCCGCCAGAGCTCGCAGGGCTGGATCATACGCTCCGGGTTGAATGGGCGTCCGTCATACCAGCGCACTTACTTTACTTGTGTGATTACTTGACAAAATTGTACCGGGAGACCTCTTTTATCTTGATAAAGGATGGAAATGCCGAGTGAGCCGGACGATGTCATCATGACTCAATCGGAGCCCTAGTCGGACGCGTCTTTGTAACCTGCCACTGTTCTTCGCACTCGCATGGCTTGCTCCATCGCACCCCTTCCGTTCTCTTCCACCGATGACCTCCCCGAATTCCCTATCAGCCGCCGTCCTTTCCCGCCGTGGGACTTGGAAATCTGTGAGTCACAGACAAGCACAGACATCTTGCAGACATCGGACGGTGTCCTATTCATCCAATCCCAGTGAACTATGTGACCCTCGACACATGGACCTCGTTGCGTGTCCCAAAGTCCAAAGCCTTTGAATACCTCAGCATGTTCCCCAGCATGCATCTGGATATCATCCTCGAGGTCCCTCCAGAGTCGATTTCCTGCACCGCGCTAAAACTAACCCCCGTTCGCAGGTCTTCAGCCACCTCCACCCACTGGACCTCCTCAGCGCTGCCCGGTCTTCCCATGAATTCCGCGATCTGCTCCATTCGCCGACCGCCGAATCCACTTGGCGGAATGCCTTCACGGGCAATGGGAGTGTCGAGCATCCGGTGCCTATGCCGACGCCGCCTCCTAAATCAATACCCACCGCGCGTCTCTGGGCGGCTCTGATATACGGACACAACATCTGCGACGTATGCCTGAATCGTTCTCGTCAGCCACTTACTAACGCCATACAGCAGTGTGGTGCATCGGAAACTGTGCCGGATTTCTACCTCTGGCGGAGGCTTTGTACCGGGTGTATGAAAAATCTGTGCGTCGCGTCGTTTTGTTGACTTCTTCTCATCTGGTGCACGGAACGTCCAGGCTACGCTCTCGGCCACGAAATCTACAATCTCATCCCCAAAACCACCCGCTATGGTACGACTTCATTACCCTGTATCGTTTGTTTCCGAGTCTGACGTTCCTAGTTGGGGAGGTTCTAGAGGGATGGGAAGATCCTCCACAATTCGATCCCGCTGAGGGTACAGCCATCCTGGAGCGCTACGAGCGCTAGAAGTCCGCGGACGACCCCACCGAATTGAATCACTTCATGGAGTCACAGAAGGCCGTTGTTGAAGAGATTGAGTCCGTGAGTCTAGCTCATCCGTCGCTGCTGCATCGTCGTTTAAGATTTCTTCAGGCTGCGGATAAGTGCATCAAGTGGACCAATAAGTTGATGGAGGCCCTCGACTCTCGGTATGCGCATTGGCGTCCGCGGATCCTCTCCAGGTACATATTCCCGTTCAAGTCATACGCAACTCACTCCCTTCCCAAGGGTGGAGAAGCGACTCTTGAAAGATGGCTGGGACGAAGAGGACATCGAGGAGGCTTCATGGAGCTACCGCGAGACTATTCACCTCCACAGGGTACCCGCTGTCAGCCGCAGATGTACGTCTCATTTCAAAATTTCAAGCCGTATGCAATCTCACTCATCTCTCACAGTTTGGCCGCGTATACGCTCCTTCATCATTCCCGAAGTCTCGGCGGCGTATACACGATGTCTGGAAGCAGAACGGCGCATTCTGATCTCGGAACGCAAATCCGTGATAAAACATGAGGCCCTCCACACCCTCAGCACGCCCGTCCCCGGCTCAAGCACCATCTTCTACCCGCCGCCGCACACAATTTGCGATTTTCCTGGTTTCATACCGCTGATAGACGACCCCTCCGATGATCCGCTGGACCCGGACGACCCACGTCTCCTCAGCGCGTTGGGAGAAGCTGTGGGGGTGGTGGACAAGTGGTGGCTCGAGCAGAAAGCCCTCCTCGCTGCGCTGTTTCCTGCTGGGACTGGCGAGGACGTACTCACCCTCGCCACCTCCGTGTTCCGCATTCCCCTCTGGAACTGGGACGGCCCGCTTCGCTGTGCGGTTGTAGTCGGTTGGTCCGGCACGCGGCAGTATTTGCATTACTTTGAGTCCGGCGCACCTGTACTTGAGGGTCGTGTGTGGGAGGTGGAGCTTTGCGAGCGGGGCGCTATCACGGCGCAGTACCTCGTGGGCTCTCTGGGGCTACGGCAGGCTGAAAATGTTACAGAGGCTGACATGGACCGTATGAGTGCGCGCTTCGTGTGTGCACAGTGTCCTATCGTCAAGCCAGGACGGGCTGCGTTCCCTTGGCGTGAATGTGTGCGTGTTCCTCTCTCCTCCTTTCATATGGTAAATTGAACTGCAAACAGATTGAACATGATGTAGGACGCAACGACCAGGATCCAAACTCCCACACCTTCCCTTCGTGGTTGTTGCTCTCTGCCGTCGCAACGCAAGATGTCCTCAGACGCGAGGGCGATGAACATTCTACCGGGAAAATCCCCCACTGGCCTTGCGCCGTCGCCGTGCCGGGACGTGGCGGTGCAAATTCGTGTGTTTCCCTCCATGAATTTCTTCAACCATCACCCATCTTAATTCAGAACTGGACCTGCATGGACCATTGTCTTCCAACCATCATACATCAGATACCCCCGACTCCGGCGCGCCTTCCTCAACGAAGCGGGTGTACACCCCGCCATCACTGCATTCCGCCGGGGTGTAGGCACAGGGTTTGCCTATGGGGATAGGCACAGGTAGGCAAACTCACCTGGTTTTCACGTTAATCTGGCCTCTGAGGGGCTGAAAGAGCTGGTGACCTTGCTCTGGAGGTCCGCCAACCGCTCGAATTTATCCAGGGTTCGGTTGAATCGAGTTTACAGCAAGCTAAATCTCACGGCCGTCAATTTCGGCGCTGCCAGCGGATTTAAGGCTCAGCGGCACACCGGCGCGATTTATGTGATTTATTTTGGACTCTCGGCTATGGGTGATCATAGCAACCAACAGGCGACACAGTGTTCCGCCCCAGAGCTTGTGAATAGGTTGTAGTGAGCACGAGAAAGGCGGGGAGACCAGAAAAGGAGGGTCATGTAGGCACAGCGTAGGCAGAGGGTAGGCTCAGCTAGGCACAGTTTTGGTTTTCGGGCCTAGGCACAGCCGAAATTGATGTGCCTAGTGGGGCAGGCACATGTCGGCACAGCTAGAAATAGCTCTGCCTACACGGTCGCGGAATGCAGTGCATATACCGGTGTAAACGATGTGCGGCGGATCGGCCCCCGAATGTGAAACTCTTTCCGAGGCGGTCGATTCAAGCGCATGTGGCTGATAGGTGAGTTTTGCGCATTGGTGGTTGGTTGATTTCGGAATGTTGATTGTGTGAATATTCAGGCATTCGGTGAACGCGCCCGGGGAGGAGGATTGGACGAAGGAGGAGTTGTTTGAGGCGCCCTAGAACATGGCTCGCGGCGAGTCGTATTTCCTATTCGAACCTATGTAATCATACACTCTTTGACGCAGGTGCTGAATACTTTGGGGGCCATTTTTCTTCATCCCGATTTGGAACACGTCCCTCACATCCGACAAAGTTCGGACGGTGTTCCATAATAACGACCGAACTCTGTAGAATGCAAGCGCTGGACTCTTCCTTTGCTAAGTAGTATGTAGCGTATACAAATAGGTTGAATTCATCCCTATTAATCGTACTACTGACCCAACTTCCAACAATCACTACCCATACTATACGACAAGTTCATTCAAGCTTTCTCCTTGGGTTCAAAATCAATCTCATTACAGTCACAAGTCAGTCTAAACCCAAAACCAAAGACAAAAGACGCACTCCAGTGCCATGCGATCCTCGGGTCCAGCTGCCCCAGATGACTCGCCAGATTTTTCTGCACCTCTGCATTTGCATATGTCACACAGACATGCACCGCTTTGATATTCGGAAAGAGGGTCTGGAGCTGACACAGGTCGTGAGCGAGTGCTCGTGCATCCGCCATATCTAACGGAGACACATGCAGTCGGAGCGCCCGCAGACGATGACGATCCTCGGAGTGGATGGTGCAGATGACGCCGAGATCCTCGTCGAAAGGGAAGTCCAGCTGGAGCTCGAGCTGTTCGAGTCGGTGAAAGCGGGATATGTCTTTGGTTCGACGAGGCTGAGGTGTCCCATTAGTTAGTCCGGGAGATGCAGCGATGAGCATGATACGCACGTTCACGAGAGACATTACTTTGATATTGGCAAGTGCAGGAGCGATAATGGCTCCGAATGCGCTGCGTATCCAATCGTTGCACTGGAAGCGCTGAGACCCGAGATGTCGAACGGGCAGCTGGGGTCTTGTAGCCAGCGAGATACCACCTCCAGCGACCAGCTCGAGCTGAACGACTCGAGTTTGATTCGCTCAGACCTGCCAGGGCTAGGGTCCGGTGAGCTTCCTGCGTCAAACACGTAGCCGTGATCAAATGAGAGATTCACTGCATTCCCTGGCCTCCTCGGCAGAGGGTCTGCCGAGGCGCCTCGGCAGACCTTGCTCAGCCCGACCCTGGGGAGGGTCCCTAATACTCTGCCACGCCCAGTAGTATGGGTTCCTACAGCTCAAAATGAGTAGGAGATTGGCGCCAATGGAATACACTGGACCTGCAAGAGTTTGACGTGGAAGTAAGCGGCTCAAAATCGGCTTCAAATGCGGCATGGCACCGCGTGGGTGTGATGTTTATCGACGCCTTCCCACCAGCGTCGAACTCCTCTGGCGTCTCTTAAGGTATCCCATACGCGTGCTTGGGTGTATCCTGAGTGAATTGATTCGACATCGGAGCAAAGCCAGCGCTCAGACCGCAACAAGGCATGAATTGCGCATGGGAATTGTCTGCGGCAAAGAGGCGGCGAGTGTCAGCCGCCAATTTTAAGTTTGTCTCAGTGGCAACGGATAATAATACCCTGCACAGTGTCTACGCTCCGAGCCAAACCCAAGTCCGACCCTGCCCACCCCGGGAAGAGGGGACCTCGACCCAACCTCGGGAGACCTCGGCACACCTCGGCCAACTTTGGTTGGGCAGACCTCGCTTAGGGACCTCGACCCACCTCGGCAGACCTCGGCATACCTCAGCAGAGGTCTGCCGAGGAGGTTCGGGAATGCAGTGATTCTTGATTGTATTCGAGCAGCTGTCCCATATGCGCAGGAAGTCGCCAATTTCGCGTAAATTGCAGGTAAAGGTCACGGAGACGAGGGAGGGGCTCCTGAGCAATTTCTCAATGGCTCCGATTACCGTCTCGATTTCATCACAGTCAAAAGATGCGGTAGCTGCGGAAATCAAGGGTGTATAGACCGGAGAAAGACAGATCGCCCCATCTATCCAGGGCAGAAGATGATAGGCCTAGGTTGATGAGGGCGAGGGTCTTTATCAAAGGAGCGAGGTGCGGTGAACGCTGCAATGCCGATTCCAGCCGACGAGTGTGGAGCGCGTCTTGTTTAAAATAGATACTCGAAAACAATCGAGTTTGGGATGAAAAAGTCCAGGAGCGATGGACGAGGGCACATGACCGAAGGTCCTTTGGAGCATCGACGAAGCTCACAATGAGATCCAAAAGCTCGGGGATCTCGAGTGGAACTGCCATGTCGTGTTGCAGAGAGGTGAGCTTGAGAGGCAGAGTGTATGCCTATCGAAAACGGTGCACCTCATATACCAGACATAACGGCGACTTGACACGCACGAAAATAATACCACTCGGCAGAACAATAAGAGTCCGAGTAATTGATGTGGCGCAATAGCAACGGCGTGGGTCCAAGTCGAGAAGGTGTGCAAGATGGAACAAAAGAGGGTTTGGCCAGAACTGCACAGCGCACGCGCTGCTTGATTTAGAGTGTAAAAAAATCCGCTATAGCCGCCGTAATGAAAACCTCGGACAATCCTCGTATTCCACGGCGTTTCCTCGACGGCGTCAAATTCTACACCATCAAGTCAGGGAACAATAAATTCAAAGAGGAAGATTCAGCGCACCCCAATGCAACGTAGTCTTCGCCTGAAAGAACTCGCTAAATTCACCCTGACCTCTGGACTCGCACCTCAGACAATCCTCGTATACCACGGCGTTTCCTCGACGGCGTCAAACTCTACACCATCGCAAGTCAGTCCACAGTAAATTCAAAGACAAACGTTTGGCGCACCCCAATGCAACGCAGTTTTCGGGTCAAGCTGCGCGAAATAACTCGCCAAATTCATTCGCACCTCCGCACTCGCCGAGATCACACGGAGATGCACGGTCTTGATATGTGAGAAAACGCTCTGGAGATGACGCAGCTCATGAGCCAGGGCTTTGGCCTGTGCCTCTTCTAGCTGGGATACGTGTAGTTGCAGTGCTTGGAGGTGATGGCGATCCTCGGAACGGATGGTACAGATGACGCCGAAATGTTCGTCAAAAGGGTAGGCTAGCTCGAGGTCGAGTTGTTGGAGTCGGCGGAAGCGGGATATATCTTGGGTCAGACGAGGCTAAGTTATTCGATCAGTGTGAGAGATTGACCGTTCACCGAGATACGCACGTCGATGAGAGACAATATTGCGATAGTACGAAGTGCAGGAGCGAGAGTTTCTGCAAATACACCGCGGATCGAATCGTTGCATTGAAAAGCTTTGAGGCCCGAGATGTCAAACGGGGAGCTGGGGTCGCGGAGCCAGCGCCCAATTTTATCCAACGATTTGGTACAACCGAACGACTCGAATTTGATTCGCCTGGACCCGCCAGGCGCAGGGTCCGGTGAGTCGCCTGGGTTGAAATCGGGGCCTGGAGTAAAGGAGAGATTCATAATCGTATGCGAGCATCTGTCCCATATGTGCAGAAAGTCGTCACTGCGGCGGAAGTTGCAGGAGATGGTCACGGAGACGAGGGCGGGGCTGCTGGGAAATTTCTGGATGGTGCAGACTACACGACGGTAATACGCGCTGCGACCATGGAAGCCGAGGGTGTGTACCCCGTAGAACGAGATATGAGCGAATCTGGGTAGGACAGACTGTGGCAAGTCGATGAGATTGAGCGTCTTTATCAATCGGATGAGGTGCGAACGCTGCAACGCTGATAGCAGGAGACGGGGGTGGACCTCGTCCTCGTGAAGGTAGATGCTCGAAAACAACCGAGATTGGGAAGGGAGAGCCCAGGAGCGACAGACGAGGGCCGAAGCCTTTAGGTCTTGGGGAGCGTCGACGGAGCTCAGGATGAGGTCGAGAAGCTCCGGAATTTTGAGCGGATGTCCCATGTAATGCTAAGACCCAGTCGGTGAGTAGGCGAATCCCTGGTCCCAAGTACCGACTGTGGCAAGCGAGGATGGCGGCAGGAAGCAAGTTTTGATCAAGTTTTGATCGGAAGCAATCCCTCTCTGTCTCCGACCGCCATGATACACGAATGCCACCCAATGCCACCCACCACTTGTTCTCTCTCGTCGACACACGCGCCTGTGGATGGGAGCTGAGTGTCTGGACATGGTCCTAGATAACGGTGTTTCGGTGCGTCTCGCCCTTCATTTCTGACGATTGCTTTCCAGGCTGGCGACATTGGCAAGCCATGCTTCCGTAAACGTTTTCATCTCGGTGCTGAATGCGAAGTTGGGCGTCAAGGTGTGTCTTGAGTACTCTTTGCCGTTTTGTGAAGCTGACGAGTCAGTCTATGGGCGGCGTCCTTCTCTATGCAAAGCGGGTGTCTCAGCAGCTCGTCCCAACCACCGTTTTCGTCTCCTCGCCCGCCTCTTTTGCTCGACGCGGCCATCGCGTGCTATCATTCGAGAAACCAGCACCTGGCCTCTCGAGCTGCGGTCCCCAGACACCCGGATCGCCCTTCGCGTTCCTTCCCATCCGGAAGGCGAACGCCACGATCCGATGCAGCGACGACTGCAGTTGGACCTGATAGTCCTCGGACGGAGGCTCCTGGTGATGTTGGTCTTGGGGAAGTCCTCCACGCGCATCGTTTTTGCGAGAGCGCCACCTTTGTGGTCCCTCTGTGCCCTAGTCGTTCCCGGTACCGCCGCTTTCTTTGTCGGGCTCAAATCCCTCGTCACTCATGTCACTCACTCACGACTGCTCGCTGCCTGGACGTTGGAATACTTCCTCTTTTCCCTCACGCCAGCTCCAAAGTCGCCGACTGGTCCGTCAAGAACGCCAATCATACACACGCTGCGTCATCCGAGTCATCTACGTGCTCGTCGCCAATGCCTCGTCACACCTGCCACGTGGCACACGCTCGCGCTCAGTAGCGGTGTCGTAGTGCCCGAGGACATTAACTCTGAACGTCTCATTGCACTCTCCACGCTCGCTGGAGCCCTTGTCAACCGGCGACCCTGGGATGCAATTGCCTGCGCCGCCTCCCTCTCGCTACTCATGCGGGTGATTGCAATGCATACGGCCACCATGATTCCCGTCTACCCAATCCGCGCCACCTTCCGCGCCCCTTGTCCACCCCTGGCAAGATGAGCGACGGGGAGGCTTCTCCGTCAGCTGGCTATCATCGCCTCTTTTGAGATGGTGGGAGAATCGTGCACTGCCTCCTCCTCCGCGCCGTGCAGTGCTGCATCCGCCTCGGATGCACCGTCCACGGCGAGCTGGCCACGCCCCGGGGTCTCGTGAACCTCTCTCCGCTTGCCCCGCGTGCTTTGTCTTGCTATCACTGTCATCGCACCTCTCTTCCTTCCTACCCGGAACGATGGAAGGGTAGAGCACGGCCGACCCGATATCCGTACCTTTCTTGGTCCCTCTGACGCTGCGTCTTTCGTCTGAGCATGCACTTGCTGCTTTGGATTTGGATATCCCTGGCCTCGGGAGCGGTATCCCTGGCGGTCCCGCGGCTCGATCCAATGCTACGTGCCTTCAACTTGATGTCGTTATCCCTGTAGCGTGTCTTCTGTCGTGCCCACAATACACATTTTCGCTTTCTCAGAAGGAATTTCCTTATTTGGAATTGGGCGGTTAGGTGTTGATCCTTGTTTGCACACTGTCGAGACACGGCGGACACGCTGATTTCGTAGCTGCCTTGCATACTCAGATGTTTCAAATGGAAGTTCAGCTCCCATCCATCCTTCCCAAGCCCACACGATAATCATTCATCGCGGGGTGCACGGTGAGCCGAGACTGCGAGTCGGCACCGTTACTAATGAACGAGAATGCGGACACGTTCGAAATTGCCGGGATGGCTGACTGACTCCAATGGGTGTATGTTGCTCTGTCATTTCGCACCGACTTCATCGCTGATTTGTCGAGGTGCTAGTTGGCTCATTTCGGCCGAATGTGGACTTGTATCTAGTTGGTCCCGATTTCTTCCGTTGGAGCACTGCTAACGTGGAGCCCTTTCGACTCTTGACCGACCAGTCCTGCGACCTGATTGGACCAGCGTTACAATCCTTTCCTGTTCCTCCCGACTCGACAATGGATTTGGGTCTTACTGGAAACTCAGCGCTCATCACCAGGGCAGGGGTACGGAATCCCATTTGATATGTACATATGTATCGGCGCTGGCATACGTTTCCGCGTGAGACCGGGCGTACTCATTGCTCTATTTCAATGATGTTCCGAGTACTTTACGTAATCGGTCATATGATTTGTGGACGTACCAGGTCTCGGTGCCATCAATTCTTTTGTGAAAAAAACGGAGCCATTTCACGTGACTTGAGGTGCACTATCCTCGCTCGATTCCCGGCATTAGCATTTCCTTTTTTCCTTTTGATGCATGCTCGGACTGCTGTAGTCCTGATCTTGGGATCAGTACTACTCACTCCAGTATCCATAGATTATAGATTTTAATGTCGTGCTTGCTTCCAACGCTTCCGGATCATTGATTTGTTGGTCAGCTAGCACGGCTGCAATTACACCTCCACCTCTCATCCTGCCATCACCCTCTTATACACAGCTCCTCCAATGGGTCCTCACACCTCGCCCTTGCTCAGATTGCCCACCGAAACCCTGTCGGAGATTGTCTCGCATCTCCGAGTCCCTTGAACTTCTCATATTCCCACTACTTACCTCCGCCCCTTCTAGCATTGTTGTCTCGCGTGCCCAACTTTCACCCATGCACAATGGACTCGTAGTGGCCTCTGGATGTCAAGCCATTTGCACCACCTTTCTCCCAATGCTTCCATTTTCGATGTCACATATACGCAGTGATATACCACGGCATCCGATCAACATCCGACGTCTACTGCCCCAATTTTCCTCATTTTGATACTGCCTGTCTACCGCTGGGCGAACGTCGGCTCTGCCTGGACTCACACGACATTGAGCTTGGAGAATGTCTCACCACTCGTCTTCAACAGCTCAAAGGCAATCCTACCCTCTGCTCACGCACCAGGTACAGGTTCCTTCATCATTTTCTTATTACTGATTCCCTAGGCAAACACCTCCCGGTCTACTTTGGGCCCACCACTCCCATTGACAAATGCACGGACCTTGCTACTCTCCTGGCTCTGACTACATTCCGTCCATTTAGACTGCATCATACACGACACCCGCCGCTACAATAGCGATACATATCCCCACTTTCTCTAATGCACCTTTTCGACCGTGACCGAGCTGCACCTGCCACACGGCTACATTGAATTGTTGTCCTGTTTCCCCAACATCACACGATTCGTCTACCTCACTGATCTGTTCAATGCACCCTTTTTTGCATTTTTTTAAGGCTCCAACCGTTTCGTTTCCGTTTGCGATTTCGGGCAAACAGAACGGAAACGGAAAGCAAACTGTTTGCAACCGTTTGCAAATGGTTTCCGAACGGTAAAATCCGGGGTTCCTTTCCACAGTGTCCAGAGCGACCCCAGCAGTCCCAGGATGCTTTCGCGTGCACACGGAGCTAAACTGCGGAGTTTCAGAGTCGTTCCACGCCAATAGGGAGCAAGATTGGGAATTCATCGAACAATATTGGTCTGAATCAGCAGCTGCCGACAGCTCGGGCTTGATTTCACTGGGCGTAGGTGAGTTGAATTCACCAGAGTGAAGAAACTTTTTTTGAACCATCGTGTGCAGGCCTGCTGCTGGGAGACTGTTAGACTCGAACCAGATCCCAAGGGTGTCCGCTCGAATCAAAGACAGTCGTTTGATGAGCGTTACCGGAGGGACTGGTACAGAATCACCGGTGACATATAGACAAGCATTTAGCCGAGCCGATTAAAATGTCTTAGCGAAATTTCCGTGAACTGGATGTAAAAGTTATTTAAAATCGAAAATCTGAGTAGGCAGTCCTCTGAAGAATGGAATTCTAAGACCTCCTATGTTTTCCGATTTTTTTCTGAAAAAATTTTGGGGCCAATACAAGGCATTCGCATTGCTTATCAATCGCTGCACAGCAAAGGGATAGCACGTGAAGGCACGTGGGCGCCAATTCTGCAGTACAAAATGCTTTATCGCAAGAGCAAAACTTTTTTGTAAAGAAATTGGAGAACATAGCAGTCCTTAGAAATTGATTCTCTTGAAGACTGCCTACTCAGATTTAGAATACAAAAAACTTTTGCAAACAGGTTCGCGGAATTTTGGCTAAGACAATTTAATCGGCTCGGCTAATCGCTTGTCTATATGCCGCCGGTGATTATGTTCCAGTCGTTATTTGGTAGCTCAAATAACGCACTGGTCTCGAGTCTAGGAGACTGTGAGTTGCAGTGATTTAGCCAATTCTAAGCCCCGTAGGTGGGCCATGAGGAACTGTTTCCAAACCGTTTGGGAAACAGTTTGCGGGGCATGTGTCAGCACCTAGGGCTAAGTCGGGTTCTAGTCGGCAACGAACGAGGCGACTGAGCGAAGAGCAACAGACGAGACTCAAGAGGTAGAGCAAGCTGTAGGGAGAATAGACTAGATTCGTCTACAGTACTGAGACTGTAGACGGGTATATATACTACATGATCGAATTAGGTACGAGGGGTAGGGGGTAGGAGCAGGGGCGATCGCGATGATACGCAGCGTCACGCGCACTAGTGTATAGTAGATAGCTCGAGTAGGTAATGTCCTAGAAGTAGACCGCGAAGCGATACAACTCCACAACACACTAACCACACAACACACACAACACACACACACAATTCCTTGACTAGCACGCTGACACCTAACGGTTGAGTTCGGGGTCGTCTGAAGTATACAGATAAGACTGATACTCCGCGGTTTGGTTCTCGGAAGCTTGGAGGTTGATTCTCGAGGTTTCACACCAAGTTCAATGTCTTTGAACTAAGAGGAATCTCTTGACTGGTTTGTAGACTGCTCACAACGAACACGAGGTTACGATGTTAAAAGGTTTTATATTTTATTGACCGAAACACACAATATCCAAACACCAATACAACTTCGATACAACACGAAGAGGAACTATAGCACAGAGGGCAACCCACTACCCCTTAAGTATGTTACTATAGCTGACCCAAGTTGAACCAGAGCTCGGGTGCCTTTGATATTGCGTCTAAGCTAAGAGAAATGATACAACAAATCTCCGCGGAAGTCACAAGACTGCACTATAACCACAGATCAAGCTTCGACCCAATGTCTAGGCAAGAAGGCGTACAATGCAATGCTGCAAGGGCGGGATCTACAGGCCTTATATACTACTCCCTACTGGTCTGATGATATAACTACTATTACGCGCCTGCCATCCCTATTTCCGTACTCCCCCTATAACCCTAGGTGTCCTGTCACCTATATTACATCCCCTCGAACCGCTTCGCGTGGTTCTGTTGCTTATGTTGCCGCTTGGCCCGGCTGATCGGTGGTCATGCCGTCTTGGCATTCGAGCCGATTGGCCTGGTAATTTGATTCCGTCGTTTCATTACACTCTCTTGCTGAGCCAGCACTCATTATGACTATAGCCCTCGACCCAGGTCCATAAATAACCTCGGTCCGCCATCTTCGTCATGCAAGGCTTACTCCTGGCATATTCTGTCAGACGCGATCGTCGCTCTGATCGTCTGCCGCGACTCCGCCGCTTTCCATGATCATGATCGTACTCGGATCAGTTCTCGATCCTACTAGTGCGCCTGCGCGCGTTCGACTCGCCCACTTGTCATCTCTTTTCTGGGTGTCTCTTTAATACCGGAACGAATGGTAGTATTTCCTCCAACTCGCCTACACGAGCCACTCTGTTGGTATACATATATATGGACTTATACCGGTCCGCGAGGTACTCCGCGAACCTTGTCATAATAGTACTGCGCGTCCGCGCAACCTTCGTCTTTGCTCTGTAGCTAGTCTAGCTCATTCCTGAATACACCTGGGCTTGGTATATCTCCTTGGGTATGGTATCTCCACAAGTAGTAGTCCCCGCGAACCGCCTATTGGAGTCACTACAACCGACCACTTGAACGAATAGCCAAGCGTAGTGTACTGACGACTTGTACTTGTCTCATTAATACACGAATAGTGACACGGAGCTCAGTCCTATCCCTTATTGTATATCACCTGACAGAGGCATTGGTGTGCGCACCAAAACAGCTAAATAGCCAGATTTCACGCGTGCGAAATACGCAGTCGTATCAGCGACAAGTAGGGGTTTAAATGCAGGGGAGAGTGGAGTACCAAGCAGGGGTTGAGACAAGACCCGGCCAATCAGTGATGATCACTGATTAGAGTATTGATGGTTGATGATTGATCGGGTTACAACCCGTCGGGTTGTGGCCTGGGGTCATATCATAGCATGGCAAACAAAACGGAAATAAAAACCGTTTTTTTGAAAGAAACAGTTTGCGAACGGAAAAGGTTGGATCCTTACATGATTTTTTCTTCTTTGTTTTGGTATCCGCTTTGGTCCGGCTCAAGTTTTGCGCGCTTGTCCTCTTCATTCTGCCTTGAGTAGGTATGTTGTTTGATCTCCAATATGCCTTCCACCAGCTACACAGTCAATTTTCCTTCAGTTGTATGCAACTGTAATTCATATTTTTTGTGCATTCACTATTGATTTACTGTGGATGTTGTACCTTGATTGAAGGCTTTGGAATGATCATTGAGGGCAGATTACAAGCCTTGTTCTCCTGTTGCTCTACTAGATTTGGGCTTGTGGCTATGTACACTCGAAATTTCCGATCTTGCAATTGGAACGCATCACTGGTTCCCGATGTGGAAGTGGAACAAACTATGTCCAAATACACAGCCCTTCGGCAGCACGGCACTGTCTCTGGCTGCCGCAAACGCTGCTGTTGACTCATCACTCTCCTTTCCATTGACCACAACAACGACACCCTGCATCTTGGCCCTGGCGCTCGCCCACAAGGCCCACCCTTTCCTCTTTGTCCCCGCCACGCCGCCCTCGCCCATGCTCAGCCACGCCCGTCGCCGTATGCGCCCATGCCCAGCCCGCCGTTGCCCCGCCGACGCTTCGCTACCCGACACCCCACGCCCGACGCGCACTAACACCTCTCTCAAACGTTGATTCGTGCCGATGAACGACCTTTCACTGCACCACCTTTCTCTACACCACGCTCACCGCCCATCGCCTCCTCACCCTACCCTGTCAGCTGCCACCCTGCTCACATACGCCACGACTCGCGAGGCCCACGCCGCGCCGTGACGCCCATACCCACGCCATCACGCCCCTGCTCACGCCCACGCCCACGCCCACTCCGTCCTCGCTTCGCTGCCGTTGCACGAGCTCAAACACTACACGACACTGCGCTACCACCTACACTCATGGAAGGATGGGAGGCGGGCATCGCGGAGCGGGTGAGGCAGGCAGGGCAGGGGTAGACGTGGGCGAGCGTGGGCATCTTTCAGGCGTGTTTCAGGCTGAATTTCCGCGGTCTTGAGCGCTTCTATGGGAGAGAACCCGGGCGGTTCGACGTCTGTGTACTCATTCACGTTGTCTAGTATGTACGACACCCTGGCGAGCAATAGGATGACCATTCTTCAAACTTTTCTCCTTGCAACGGACTTGTACATAAATGAATTTTGTCTCAGGAGCCGAATGATGTGAATCGGCGCCGGCCGTTCCTGCCGTCTTATGTCATTGTTTGGCTGAAAGTTGGCTCATTTCCGGATCGGGAAATCATGATGCGTTCCAAAACTCGCTTCTCGAAATTTCTGAGTGCGTACAGCCACAACATGCCGCAACCACTTGAACATTGTGTCTTGTAATCATTACATATGTAGCATTAAGTCATGTTTTCTATCAACCTTGGAGTGTGGTAGAAGGTTCTCAAATATTCTTGTAATTGTTGGAAACCCGGGGGTAAAGTCCAAGCCCTTTCTCTGATTCTAGTGTCCCCTGTACATTTTCTGATCAGGGCAAACAAAGCTCTGGCTTGATTCTTATTTCTTATGCATTATCTAGCTTCATAGAGAGCTCACAAATATTGTCATAATTTTTGAATCATTTGGGTCAAAATCCAAGTCCCTTCTCCTTCGTGTGTTCTTTGATCAAGAAAGTACTCGGCCTGCCGGGCGAAGCCGCGGCCCACCCACCAAGTACTTTTGTTTTGTGAGTAACCTTACTTCTTCGGCGTACACGGATACAAAACTAATTTTGCTACATCTCGAAGTATAAAAGACGTTCGTCTCCTCAAGCTTCAGCCAGCAAACTTCAATAGCTTACCGGTTATGTCTTGCACCGGTGAGCGGCTTTCTATACTGCTGTTCACACCGATCTAATCCTCGTATTTCCAGATTATGCTGAATTGACGGCTACCGTTGACAGGCTACTCAAGGAGCGCTACTCTGCGCGTTACTACCTCCCCGACCCTGTCGACAAGTCCATTATAGAGGCCGTCGGGGAATAACTCACAGTGAGCAGATATCCACATGCCCAATTTGTTATCCGCTGAACTTACTCACGAATGCAGGCCATGGAAAGTATACTGCATCGCGGGCTCCGTGAGAGACGCGATCTCGGCAGAGATGGTTGCTGCAGACAAGAGCAAGGTGCCGTACAAAGCTCGCTACGACTACTTCCCTCCGGTGTTGCCTGCCGAGCACGCCGCTCGCAAGTTCGACTTTGGGCAGCTGTCCTTGGCGCGTTGGGAGTGAAACGGGATGATGAGGATGCGAGGGCCGTTGTGAATGGTCGCAATTTGTTCGTCTTTTTAACTGGCACTGAACATGAATTCGAAGCTAATCTAATTCCAGCGAGTTCTTCGATGCGCCGGTGGCGCTGATCTTTACTATCCACGGCGAACTGGTACAAGGATCGTGGATGGACCTCGGGTAAGTACGCTTCTGTGTCCAAACAGTCGGCGGAGTTGACGCAATTCTAGGCATTAGAGAGCTTGCGCAGAAGCCATATGAGCCACGTGATGGCTTTTTGGCCGTGCGCGTCATATGGCTCCACTCTGCCAAAATTGGCTCGTTGGAGCCATTGAATGGCTTTTGCACCTAAATTAGCCATATGACGCGCACGTCAAAAAAGCCATCCAATGGCTCGTATGGCTTCTGCGCAAGCAGGGTATTTTATGCAAAGCGTCACCATCGGTCTGCGTGCGCGGGGCCTCGAGCCCGTCACTCAGCTCAGCATCCCCCAGTACGACGATATCATTCGGAAGCATCTGAAGACCATCCCAGACACCCATATCGTTGCTTGTGGGATGGCGCTGGGGTATCCTGATCTGGAGAAGGTGAAGGAGAATTATGTGTTCCCGAAGAAGCTGCAGTTGGGCGAGGTGTTGGAGGTTCATGGAATGTAAAATGTTGCAAAGTCCCAGTTGGTAGATGACCAAACATTGTTGCGGGTTCGTGCATTTCTCCGGCCTGTAGGTTTTGAAATACCACCACACCTACATGCTCGACAACCATTTCCACTGTTGCACCGGAAGGCGAACTATTTCACTTTTCCGATTCGGATTTCCACGCCCCAGCAATGGGCCCTACAAAACTTCATTTCCCTACTGACGCAAATTTGCGTCTTGACTCTCGGAAGGCAGTCAAATTTGAGAATCGAGGCATTCCTGCGTCGTGGGTTTGAAGTTCGGACAAAGTTCGGAGCAAGTCAGGTGCCAATGACGCGCATCATTTAAAGCCATCAACACCGCCACATTTCCTCCTTGCTCACCACCATGTCGCCCACCGCGGATGGAGGCTACGAAGGCGACACTGGAGTCCAAGACAACCCGAGCTGCGATAACTTTGTGAATTCTTTAATGTCAGATCCAAGGCAGGCGATTCTATCGTCCGTACCTGCCAGTCCCGTGTTGCTGGCAATCTCCCTCCTCCGATCCAGGCACGCGGCTATCGCTCGTTCGATTCTATTCGCAGAGGGGTTTTTGTTGTTCTGCGGACCGTCTCCGACTTTTGGGCAAACAACTGACGAGCCACAGGCGAGCCTCCCAAATTGCTTTACTTTCGTTGCGGCTGATCTAGATCCTGCGGAAGTACTCTCAGCACAAGTCCGAACCTGAAGGCGGATCGGACAAACTCAAAAGCGTGCGTCGAGGTTGTCCGAGTTGCTCTCGCGTCGAAATTCACTCGGCCCTCTGACTACAAAAATGGGCTCTGAATCTGATGTCCATGACCTGCCAGATCTGCCCATCATTTCCCCGTGGAGTTGGCTCGTTCGACTCGAACCTAGGATGCAACAGCAACGGGCCGGGACACAATTCCGCGAGGCCGATCTGTAGTCAAGCCCGTCCTTCTGATCAGCCGATGATTCAACCGTGGTAACCTATCTGATTGACATCGGATTTTGATCCATTGGGAGACTGTGATGCCACAAATGTGAAACCATTGGAATCACGTGGGTTTTGCATGTGCGTTGGAATACAAAATCAATCAGAATGTATTTCTACGGCTTCACATTACACGCCGAGCATTTGCCAACAACGGCATCATTCATTCACCACAACTTCGACAGCACTTTTCAATTTCCACCACTCGGCAACTCGGTACACGGCACATGCCGAAGGCACGGCTTGATCGGCTTGATGTCCGTGGATGACCGGATTCCCGTGCCTGCAGCTCATTATCAAGCGGATTATTGAGCCATTACCAAGACCGAGGTTGCGGCAATGGTTCGGCAGAGAATTGATCCGTGGATGTCCGGGGGGGGGGGGGTATATAAGGAGCGGAAAAAGTAGCTAGTCGTAGTAGTACCCCCCAGTTTTCACTGGCGCTGTGGTCTGTACCAAACAATCTTATTTTTTTTATCTAGCTTTCACATTGGTCGCCTGGCTCGGTCGTAAATCCGCTGCCCAGGATCAATACCACCGTTCATCCCGCTGCCTGCTCGCTGTCCATCACAGCGATCAAATCCCGCCATCACCGCCATCAGTTCCGCTGTTCTGCCGTATTCATAGCCACCACCGTTTTTGGCTATCTGTATCCGTCCCGCCGTATTTCTGCCGTTCACGTACCACCCACCAAATATTATCTGTTGACCAGATACGGTCGTTGATTGCCCCCATTTGGAGTGTTGACGCAATTCCCCCACTCGTTCGACTTCCGTGGCCAAAGCCAAGCCTGATCGGATTTCGAATTGTATTAATTTACGTTGTCACAAGACAGT
Organism: Roridomyces roridus; assembly: GCA_029378245.1. Lineage (NCBI taxonomy): Eukaryota > Fungi > Basidiomycota > Agaricomycetes > Agaricales > Mycenaceae > Roridomyces > Roridomyces roridus. The sequence continues at coordinate 370,529 of JARKIF010000048.1, forward strand.
TCTTGACTTATTACATGCCAAGCCACGGAACTTCATCTTGCGACTCCACAGAGATGTTGTAATTACTTCCACCCACAAATAATCACAACAAGGACTGACAGATTTCCGCACTGATAAATACTAACTACCTGATGAACTTATAACCGTACAATCAACTCACACACCAAAATGTATATACGGGACCCAGTGGAGGAAAGACTTCCCATTGGGTCCTTCCCTTAGTTTCTGGATTGCAATATGCAGGGCCTCTGCTGCCTTGGTAGTATCAGGAGGAGATACCTCCAGCATATGGCCATAAACATCCTTTGCAACCTGCGGAGCATCTTGATCCATAATGGTCCACATTGTGGCAATGACTCCTTTGTATCCAGCCAATAACATGCCCGCTGCAAGATGAACTGATTCTTCCTGGAGCTTGGAATCTCCCATTGCTGTTTGACATGCCGAAAGGAACACAAAATCGGCATTGGGGAGAGCAAGTTGGATAATTTTGGACAAAGTCAACCGCGAATCTCCGGCAAGTAGGAGGGCACTTTCAGTGGGTTGATCCGCATTCTGAACCCCGTGGCATGCAAAGTGGGCCCATTGGCACTGTTTCATCTTCTCTTGAACTGCAGCAAGTGTCGCGGTATTCTCCATGAGAGTGACAACAGGTATCTCCCTGCCTTGAGCAATCCGTTCAATATGCTTGATTTCTGTTCTTGTCTCGGGAATTACTATCTGTCCTGATGCAGTAGGTTGTGCAACTGCAAGTATCTCGAAGGTGTTCGGGGGGACTGAGTGGGGTCGCTGCCCTTCAATTAGGGCTGTCAAGGATGGGGTGTATGATGATATCACATAATCAGATATTTTGGAACCCAGGGTTCCCTCCTTGCCATAGATACCTGCCGCATGAATGGGAAGGAATGTGAGGGATCCTGTCAAGCACCACCAGATCCGTTGTTCGGCGGATTTTTTTGGTGTCTATCTGAGCTTCAGCCTTTTGAGAACTTAGAAAATGTAAACTACTCACATTGAAAGCCAGACCGTTCAGAATGGGTTTGACAATTCCAGTCCAGAGACTGGATAACATGTGTTGAAACTGTTCATCTGATGTGACCTGGTCTTCCTGTTTCAATTTCAGCCTGGTATTGCGTCCCACCAGTTTCCCAATTGATTTTGCGAGGCCCTCTACATAGTTATACTGTTGCTTGAAACCAAGCAGAGGGATATGCATGACCTCATTCTCCATGCCAGGAATAAGAATGAATGCATCAGAGCTCATGGAAGAGACATTCAGTATGACCACTGGACCTCCTTGTGCTGCAATGGAGAGCTCCGATATTGTTTTTGGTAACAAGAATCGTTCAAAGCCCGAGAGTTTCCGAATTTCCTTGATCAGTTTGTCTCGTTGGTGAGCAGCTTCAAAGGCCTTTTCTGCAATCAGTTGAGGAGATGGGCCTGAATCCTGCTGTGGTTTATCTGCATAATTTCTCGTTCCAGATCTTTCCAATTGAGCGGATAGTGCGATGAGCTTGCCGGCTAGGTGTGGGTCCTTGTCCTTGAGAGCATCAAGTGGTGTACGCAAGCTGAGAAGCTGTCCCCAGATAACTGAACGTCCCTGTTCCAGCCATTCAACTGCCGTCTCTGGGCGGCCCGCAGCCAAGGCGCTTGCGGCCGCATCTCTAACAATTCTTCCAGCCTTCTCAAGACGGCGATGTCTGTCAGGAATTGAAAGTCCCAGCCAAGCCAACTCTGGAAGTAGGTTCAAGGCAATTTGCCAAGCTTCCATGGGAGATTGTTTCAACATGGAGCAACAGATTGCCCATCGTGAAGCAGAATCAAAGCGGATATCGGCTGGTCCAGTAGTCAAACAAGCCGCAGTCTGGTGCACAGACTTGGCCTCTCTCAAGGCATCCATATCAAACTTGTTATACAAAAATACTTTGAGAAGGGATGCTCCAAGGTTCATCAGCATGACAGCCTTGCTTGGGTGCCCATTTGGTGTCAACTGCACAGCTTTCTTTCGAACGGACACAGATCTGAGCAAGTCTTTCAAGTCACCCAGTTTCTTATGTCTCTGGATCAACAATTCCCCAAGGTTGGTCAGTGTCATTGGCTTGTCTGGATGATCATCTGATGCCACACGCACAGCATCCTCAGCCAGTGAAAGTGACCTATGAAGATCATCAATGCTATCCAGCTGGACACAGCGCGTGAACAGACAACTTCCAAGGCTGGCTAATCTGGCCGCTTTTTCTGGATGACCATCAGGCGCAAGTTTGACTGCCCTCTCATATGCTGAAACACTGTTCTGCAAATCCTTCAGGTGGTTAGGTTAGGTTAGGTTAGGTTAGGTTAGGTTAGGTTAGGTTAGGTTAGGTTAGGTTAGGTTAGGTTAGGTTAGGTTAGGTTAGGTTAGGTTAGGTTAGGTTAGGTTAGGTTAGGTTAGGTTAGGTTAGGTTAGGTTAGGTTAGGTTAGGTTAGGTTAGGTTAG
>JARKIF010000480.1:0-14943 GCA_029378245.1 Roridomyces roridus
TTGTGTTGAAATTCCAGAAGGTCATTGCTGGCGCTTAAAACGGTCCCTCTATGGCTTGAGGCAAGCTGGGAGAACCTGGAACAGGACACTTAATGCAAAGCTCATGAAGTTGGGTTTCCACCGTCTCAACTCAGAGTCATGCCTCTATGTGTACAAGCATGGAAAACAGACATGCTTCCTGGTTGTCTATGTTGATGATTTATTACTCGCAACTACGTCTCCGCAGTTCTCCAAGAAAATCAAAGAAATGCTTGCTTCCAGCTTCAAGATGCGAGATCTTGGTCCTGCAAAATACCTTCTAGGAATTGAGATCATCCGTGACCGGAAAAAGCGAACCATATCCCTTAGCCAGCGTCAATACATTGACAAGGTCCTTGCCCGCTACGGTGATGTATGTGCTCTAAACCTACTATAGAAATCAACCAACTCGAAACAACAAGACTAGATGAGTCTCGATACAGACGAATCTATATCTAAACAACCCAATCACGAAGCTCCGGGGCGAGTGACAACTATATTGACAGCAGGCAAAGGCGAGTATAAGTCCCTAGTACAGGGCCTTATGAAAGGTCACTAAGAGACGTAGGGACAATGCAATGTGCCCCCGGCTACAGTGGGGCGCAAACCATTGTGCCCTTTCTGACACAGTACTGTGGCTTGAGTGCACAATGCAATGTGGCAGGGAAGAGTGGATTTGGAAAAGAATAGGAAATGGCAGAGGCGGGGATCGAACCAAAAACCTCTTGAGTCTCATGATCATAATGTAAACCACAAGTGTCCAGTCGAGCCAAACCAGCATTGTAGACCAGGTAGCATCATTGTACCAAACCATACTCAGATTCAGCCGTGAATTGTCGGTTAGGCTAGCAGGTTAGGTTTGGTTCAGTTAGGCTAGGTTAGGAGGGTTAGGAGGGTTCGGTTAGGCTAGGTTTGGACCCCCAGGAACAGTGTAAAAAAGGGTTAGAAGGTTAGGTTCGGTTTGGTTAGGTTTGGGTTTGTTTGGTTCGGCTTGGTTAGGTTAGGTAATACACCTTAAAAAAACATATTCAGCAGGGAATGACATCCGCCTGAACCTGGGTCAGGCAAGCTGACCCAGGTTCCGCTGTAATTTGCCTGGGTTAGGTCAAGGGTACCCTTTGACCTAACCTGGGCAAAAAAACAGGCGGGTAGTGGTGGAATCAAATCTGCTACTTATACATTCTCAGTTGTAGTGGTATTGTCTTGTGGTTGTAATTGATGGGCCTTTTGGAAGGCTCTGGGTTCGATTTTGGCTGGTTGCATTCTATTTTACGGCTGCATGCTAAATCCTGTTCCCTGCCACATTGCATTCCCGCCAACCTACAGTACTGTGTCAGAAAGGGCACATTGGTTTGAGCCCCATTGTAGTTGCAGGGCACATTCCATTGCTGTTACCGTCCCATGAAAGGTTGTAGGGAATACTGTAATATTGTCTCGATATGAGTGGTCGAGTTTTGTATTGCGAATCAAGATCCTTGATATGAACCAGAATGACAATTCTAAAGCGTTTTTGTAGATTTTAAGCTTCTCAGCTGAACACAAAAGAGGTATAAAGGTTTGGCTAAAAGCCGGGTTGCACAAAGCAAGGTATTTGGGTCTCTCGATCCCTTTTACACTGGTATCCAAAGAACGCAGCGACCGATACTACACGGATTTCGTAGTCTCCAACAATTCCTGAACCAATTCCTGACACTGAACACACAACCAGACCCTAACTGACACACACCGTACAACAAGCCGTAGCAAGCCTTCCAAAGCTGCCACTGAGCTGAAACCCTAATCACAATCCAACTTGCACTCGAACCAAACTATGCTTCAAACTCGATTCACACAACGGGAGCCAACAAAACAACAATTTAGATTTTCAAGGACGATTGCTTATTCTACGCAATGCACCTTCGAAAGCCTCGGACAAATCCCGTAGTCGCAGCTGGTAGCTTGCTAGTGGGGGAAGTATCCGCTGCCCTCTTGGGTAACACTCTATCTACTTTATACATGTCCGGGAATCATATGATAGTACAAACGAATGGCGCAATAATGATGAATCTCCCACGTATCCTGAATAGAAACGACCTGATTGGCTGATCTGGCACTGGTGCTCAGTCAGCCAGAGCGCCAAGCCATGATTCAGCATGTTATCTCGTGATTCCATCGCTGATCCATGACTCGCACAGTTTGGATATCTTATCCCTTCTTCCCCTCCAGAGTATGGCCTCAAAACGTACTCCCACGTGTTGTAGGTTTCGATTGATACCCATATCTCCCACTCTTGGTCTCGGATACCAGCAGATACTTGACCAAAAGTCCGTATCCTAGCCGGAATCCACTTGTTCCGACAGGTGATGGCTACTACGTCACTTCCATCGGACCCGTCTCGGCGGTCTGCTCATGTTTCAGGTCATTCAGCCGACTTGCCCATCATTCCGTGAACTCCCGAACCTCCGAATTGCACTTGCACCAAGGTTCGAACTGCTGACAATCGTACAACGGTTAAGAACTGTTTAATTGGTGTATCCCATTGGTAAGGCAGGTATCCACACCTCCTACATGTTTCGGAGTAAGTCCATCAGTCGTATTTAGGTAAATACCCTTCAACCTGTATAGTACTCTAAAGTATCCACCGTACTGACTGTCTCTGGGCTCGACATCAGCTCTCGTATTGAGATCATATAGTATGGAAACCACATCTGAAATCGTGCAAAATACGTGTTTTCAAGGGCAGTCAAATTCCATGCTCATCAACGGCATGTCTGATTGCAAACCAGTCTTTACTCCCATGGCAGTTGGATCCCACCTTACCACTGAAGACCCAGAGGATGACCAGGTCATACCAGCGATGCAACTTGCAACTGGTGGACCAGAAGTCCAATATTCTGGTGTTGTTGGATCTACAATGTATGCCATGCGAGGGACAAGACCAGATATTGCACATAACTGTTGGAGTACTTGGTCGTTACAGTGCAAATCCCAAGAAAAACCACTGGGCTGCAGCCAAACGACTGCTCCGATACTTGAAGGGCACTCGTGACTGGGCCTTGCATTACAATGGTGCTGACATGGGCATGGATATGACTTTCTATGGATACAGTGATGCAGACTGGAATGGAGATAAAGATACCTCAAAATCAACTTCAGGATATGTTTTCATCTCAAACAGTGGAGCAATTGATGGTCAAGCCGCCGCCAGTCTATGGTGGCTCTTTCCTCTACTGAGAGTGAATACATTGGGCTAGCAAATGCTGGACAACATCTAGCGTGGCTTCGTTCATTCTTTGAAGAGCTTGGTCAACCACAGAAAGACGCAACAGAGTTACGCTGTGACAACCGAGCCGCTATCATACTCTGCAATGAACCACAGTTCCGAGCACGGACTCAGCATATTCAGCGCAAATATCATTATGTGCGAGATGACCTGGTCCGACAAGGAGAGTGTGTAGTCTTATGGTATCCAACAGATGAGATGGTGGCAGATATATTCACAAAAGCTCTACCACATGAGAAACACATGAAGTTCTGTCTTGCTATGGGACTACGGCCTGGGTCGAGTGGGGGTGTCAAGAATGATGATCTTCCGCCCGGGCCTCCGTTGACAGTTCCCATCTCTTCTTAGATTCATACCACACTCTACGTATATATACTGCTCATGCTCGCATCTCACCCTCAGTCTTTTATCCCACATTGCGGGTGAACTGAGGGTGAGCACAGCCTTTCACTTTATATATTTTATTTACTTACTTGTATCGTAGTACGCACTATTCGCGCTATTACAGGTGATTAATATATCAGTCTTTTATCCCACATTGTGGGTGAACTGATGTACGCGCTATTCGCGCTATTACAGATCTTGACACCGAGCAGTGAGCACTGAACATAGACGAGGTCTGGGCACTTGACGGCTCACCCACTCCGTTTTGAGTCGTATAGGATGCCCAGGCCTCGCAGCAGGTATTAAGACCCAGGAATCGTCTCCATTATCCATTGACTCGTCGACCCACATCTTTCTCTGCGCTCCCGATGTCTGCTTCCCCCGGGTGCGCCCAAAACCCCGACGGCTCTCTGAAAGACGCCGCCGACATTCCGTGGTTCAACGACCGCGACGACGCCAATCCCCTCACGGCCTCTGGATCATCCACTGCCGCTCCCTCGTCCCCCATTCCCATGCACCCCATCTTCACTGGACAGCCCCCGTTTCGCAAAATTGCTGGAGTCCGCCATACCTCTCCTCGCCGGCACTCCCTTCGCCGTAATCCTCGCCCCTCCGCTCGTGTCACCGACCCCGACAATGCTGAGGCATCGGCTTCTACTTCCAAGCGCAAGGCCCCCGCCAGCCGGACCGTTCCTCGCAAGAGCGCAAAGGTCCACGAGGCATCTAACTCCGGGGACTCTGGTGATGAATATGTCGACGCTGCGGGTGGGGACGGCGCCGAGACCTCGGACGCTCCGGAGGCTGCTGAGCCCGGCGACGATGATGCGATGATGGATGGGCTGTCGGGTGATGAGGATGTTGAGGATGCCGCCGCAACCGCCAAGTACGAGGAACTCAAGGCGATGGGCGATGCTGATCATGCCCATTCTCAAGTACGTGTCTTCCTTTGCATGTTTATTATTACTGACAAGTGGTGTAGGCCAGCTCCGGGCGCAGTCGATCCGCCGCCACAAACGATCTCTGCACCGTCTTCAAGGGAGTCGACCAGGCGAAGAACACAGTCACCGGCAAGATTGGTAAGGGCTACAAGTGCCTCATTTGCAAGTGCGTCACTCTTTCCAATCCTATACTTGTGTCTAATCACATTACCGCCTTTCAGGTCTATCCTCGGCGGAAGTGTCACCACCTTGCGTCTCCACATTGCTCGGTAAGCTGATCTACTTGACTCCTCACTCGCTTTGACACCCCTATAGCCAGGAAGGCCATTTTGAAGTCTATCAGTCCCGTTGCGCCGCACTGGGCATTGAGACGAACAGCCGAGCTGACCCCAAGTCCTCAAAGGATAAGAGGTCGGTCTCTGATCACACTCCATGTTGTTTTCGCTGACTATTACACCCAGCGTCCAAGGTACCTTATACGATGTTGTGGTCTCGACGCCTCGGCCACCTGCATTTACCACGGAGGGTTTGATGGACTACGTAGTGGAGATGATTGTTTCGAACGATTATGTGTGTCCCCAGTCTCATTCAAACATCATCTCACACTCCTCCTCAGCCTACATAGGCCTACAGGTCATGACCTTCAGCGGTACTAGGCCCTACCTAGGCCCTATTGATACCATCAAACCGGATCAAACGCCGCCGAAGCCTCTTCACCTCCTCCGATGGGGCCCCAGTGGGCACACGGACATGGTCTGCAAGCTCAGGGAGCCCATCCATGTCCATGGAAAGCTGAAAGATTGAAGAGTGCTGTGGAAATGAACCAACCAAGAACCAACCACTGGTGTTTGTGGTGTTCGGAGTATTTCCTTTTTGGGAAATAGGGCCTATGCTGGAGGCCCTATTATAGGGCCATAGGGCCTAATAGGGCCTAATAGGGCCCTATCGGTCGGCAGGGGTCGAAATAGGGCCCCTATGGCCATCACTGGTCAAAACACTTTCTGCCAAGATTCGCTCATTGCTTCGCCAAGCAACTGACAACGGCGAGCTAGATGACGGCGAGGTTCAGTCCATCATCTCTGCGCTCGGTGGTGGTGAGGAAGATGATGATTCATCCACTTCAACTGAAGACTCTCCCTGGACTCCTGGTGATGCTGTCGGCAAATTACTTGCTCTCATTAAGCAGGTAAGAGTCCTTCTTGTCTGTTTCTCCGCTTTCTGACTATGTACATCATATAGATTTGTGTGTCTCCCCAGGCACGCGACTTCTTCATGGGCTGCTGCACCCGTTCCGGGGTCCCAGTTCTCCAGCTTCTACTCTGGGTGGTAACTCGGTGGGCCTCCCTGTACAAGTGCCTCAATTGTACTTTGGTTGTTCAGAAGGTACGTGTGGTACATTTGGCGCATCTCCCACTAAACATTTCTTTCATCTAGGCCATCAATCTATTCTGTCAACTCGCTGATGATAGTGACGAGGTGCCCGACCTCAGAAATAAGTATTACCACGACTTTGCCTTGACAAAACTGGAGTGGGAGAAGATCAAACACATCCACGAGGCGCTACGTGTACGATGCCCTCTTCTGTGTGCTGCTTCATTTGACCCAGGCTTGTTCCTAGGAGCCCGCAAATGTGACCCAAAGTTTCTCCTCCGAACGCCGCCCGACCGTCGCTCGCATCATTCCGACACTCGACTTTCTCATCCAGCGCTGGGAGTCCATGGCAACACAGGCGGCCTACGCCGAGATCAAGGATGCCCTTCTCGATGGTGTTGCAAGTCTGAACAAGTGGTATCGTTGTGTCGACACCACGTCTTCCGCTTATTTCATCTGCCTCGGTGAGCGGTTCCAGGGTGTGTTGGTTCTTTTACTAACATTGGCTCAGTTCTCGATCCAAACGTCAAGAACATCTATTTCAGCTCCGTTTGGACTGCGAAAGATTACAAGAACGGTATGGATGCTCTCGGTAAAGTTGTACGTTGTCTCCCCAATGACAGCCAGTTTTTTCTTTCTGATGCACACAAAGTTCGACGAGTATTACGCCAAAGGTCAGGAGGAACTCGACTCGGACGTTGAGATGGTACCTGCGACGTCCACACCCGTGACCCAAGCCCCGCTTGGACGGTATGGCAGTACTTTCCTTCTTCAGACTGTCTTGGCCACTCAAAAGCAAGCACTCGCCTTGGCCGACCCACGGGAGGAACTCAACAAATATCTTGGCTCTCCCCCTGAGCCCACTGACGATGTTCACTGCATTCCGAGGGCTGGTAGGCACAGGGTCTGCCTAGTAGTGTAGGCAGAGGTAGACACACTTGAGATAAACTCAGCTGAGTTGCATGAGTATACCTGTGCCTACGTAGTCGTGGCTCAGTTCTGTGGTTGTACGCGCCCCCCGACGTGTAAGGCGGGCTCCAGCAAGGCCATGGTGAGTTGACAGAACATTGACAGAACACAAGACGCTCCTTCGCTTCGCTCCGGAAATCTTGTTATGGCGATCCGAATTTTTGAAACAATGAATTCCGACTACGTGCACATGAGGACTCCTACGTTGGAAACCAATAACAAATGATCCATCCGAGGGAATTCTGTAAGTACGTGGGTAAACAGCAAATGGATTCGAAATGCAGACAGACCTGATAAGTAGCATCTCATGAGTATAACCGATGGCAGCGGTGTGCGTTCATGAGATTCCTGAGCGATCGGAGTCAATTGTCTTCCCTAGAAAAGCATTGAAGCACGAGAATTTTTCTGAAATGAATGCTGGTAAGCCAGCCACTGCGGTGTTGAAGATCCAATGACGTCGCACCGAGGAATACATCTCCCGCCGCACGAGAGAGCCTAGGCAGTGGTAAAGTTGAGAATCTGATGGTCGGGATGTCGACGGGCGGCAAAAGGTCTACAGGGAAAGGTGGGCGAGACGTGGGCCGGGCGGGGATGAACCCAGTATGAATCTCGAGCTGCTAGAGCAAGACCGTGACGGAGAGTCGTGGTTTTTCCCATTCATTCCAGGGACATTCGAGAAAGCAATTGAATGTTGAATGTTGAACTTTGAGGACCCATGCAAGCGTGATAAGTAGCAGCACTGAGCAGCAGATTGTGGGCAGAGGGCAGAACAGATTTGAGGGAGGCCTGGGGATTCAGGCCAGTGATGCTTGAGGGGCGATAGGGCCTCAAGCGATAGGGGCCCTATCTGGCCCTAAATTAGGGCCCTATCGAGTCTGGGGTCAAGTCATAGGCCCTATTGAGGTCCTAAATCTTATCTTATCTTATCTTCACGTGACGTTCCAGAGGCCGGGAGCCTCTGAAACACCTTGGAAACGGGGAGGTAACCGAGGAGCAAGAACTCACAGCCATCAATGCAACTGCAGAGTAGATGGAGCCGCAGAAATCAACATATCAGAGCAATATCAGAGGATCAAACCCATCACGGACCTATTTCCTTTTTTGGCCACCCGCCTCGATAGGGCCCTATCACAGGGCCCTATTTATAGGGGATTAGGGCCTCATAGGGCCCTATCGGTCGGCGGGGGTCGATTTAGGGGCCCTATCAGCATCACTGATTCAGGCTGGAGAGAAGAGTAATGTTTGGGACGCTGGGGCGGATGTCATGGCCAGGTGTGCCTTTACAGAACTTGAACGGAGGCTGTGGAGCTCCAAGCAGTCCAGCAGCCCGAGGACGCGTGTCCCCGCCGAGTTCACTGTCAGTCTGATAAGAACGGATCTGGTCCGTAGGCTGAGCAATAACACGAGAGACGTGGACGGTGGCTGGCGCAGAGGGGGCTGAATTTGGCATAAATGCCACAGCTATCGGCAAGCATACGTAGCCTTGAGCCGTTGGTGAATGACCCGAAAAGCTGTTGAACAGTGGTTTCGATCGGGGAATGGAAGGCGATCTCGATGGCACTTGTGGGAGAAAAAGCATGAGAGAGCTGTAGAGAAGGGATTGGGTCGACGGCAAGATGAGGGAGGAGACAAACAGGGAAGGAACCAAACAAAGTCCAAAGAATCGAGAGACATCTCGTTAAAGAACGGATAATGAGAAATGTGTTTGATATGCATCTGACTTGCCATGGGAGCCATCACGGCGACCTGAACTCGGCGACATCCGAGGCACGACCAAAACGGTAGCGTTAGGCGTTGATGGCGCCTATTGATCAGGCCAGATTGCCGTGATCGTTGCGACACCTATCCATGAATGCTCGGCATCAAATGCCAAGACTCGGGTTCAGCAGTGAGTGGCGGTTAGAAAACGGGTTAGGTTGGGTTCGGTTAGGTTGGGTTAGGATAGGTTGGGTGGTTAAAGGTTAGGTTGGTTAAAGTTAGGACCCAAGGGATGGTGTAAAAAACACGGGGGAGGGACTTGTGAAATTTCAGGCAGCCAGGGATGATTGCCGAGCATTTATGGATAGGTTTTGTCACGTGCAATAGGCGTCGGACACGCCTAACGCTACCATTTTGGTATAGACTCGCGACATCCCGCTTTCTTCAGCTCGTCGTCACCTCCTCGCCAGGCCCCACTAGTCCAACCCTGATGGCTGGGATACCTTCCGATACTCCGAACCTCAACAGCAAGAACATTTTCTGGCAGCGCGACGACGACGCCGAAGATCAGCTCGCACCGACGCAAATCATGAATTAACTTTCAAGATTCACACAGGCGACATGTGTCAATTAAGTATGGCTCGGTGGTCGAGGCGCGGGCAGTTGGGGAGGTTGGATGAGGAAGCCAGAGGGAGACACAGCTGGCACTTGGGTGCCGACCGATGTAGGCACAGTGTAGGCAGAGGGTAGGCACAGCTAGGCAGAGTTTCGATGAACTCACCTAGGCACAGCCCAAAATGGTGTGCCTAATGGGGTAGGCACACGTAGGCACACGTGGGCACAGCTACACACAGCCTTGCCTACACGGGTGCGGAATGCAGTGGTTGTTCGCTACTGGGGCGTGAGTCACTTTTTTTATTTACTCATGTCCAGATTTATCATTTCTTAGCATTTCACTTCTTGCCTAACCCTTCGCCGAATGGCGCTCGACTATCTGCCCATCCAGGGTTTCTCCACCATCTCGGAGCGTGCGTTTTCCAGTGCGAGTCTGATTGGTACTAAACACCGCAATCGGCTCAGCCCCAAGACCTTTGAGTGCATTCAACTTCTCAAGAGCGGGTATCGTTGTGGTCGCATCTAGTGATCGTCACGGGTCACCCGTGGGTATTAGCGCGATGACCCGTACCCATACCCGCCAAAGCCCGTACCCGCAATCATGGGTACGGGTCTGGCGGCGGGTTGGCGGGTGTCCCGTGGCCCGTGGTACCCGCGGAGGATTTTTGACCTGTTGGCAGGCTTAGGTGGTGAAATTGTCCATCAAGTACTGAAATATGCTTACAGGACGCATAAATTTGCATCGGAACTAACGGGAAGTGGGCACAATTGAATGCCGACTTTGATCAACTGCCCGTGATGTATCCTAGATCAAGTGGCAGCATGACGGCAGCTCACCGGCAGTGTCACCCATGTCGGTTTTTACCCTTCCAAACAGTCTTTGTCTTCCCTATGCTCGTGGACGGCATAAGACGGCATATGCGGCGGTATCTGGCCTGTTCCCACGGGTTGCGGCGAACGCCGAACTGAACTTTTCGAACCTGAACTTCGGGTTCAGGTTCAAGGTTCGCAAGAATTCCGAACCGAACCTGACTGTTAGCCGCCCTTGATGCGGCCATCACAAATGGCCCATTTTGACTCGCTGTTTCGGACTTGGGAAGAAATCCGGAGAAATCCGATGATGTGCTAATATATTTGACACATTTCTGTTCATAAATCATACCAGATCATACCCGGTTCAAACGCGTTCGGCATGTCCAGGGATTCGATGAACCTTGAACTGAACTTCAGGTTCAGGTTCAGGTATTTTCGGTACTTCGAACCTGAACTTCACGTTCAGTTCGGTTCAGTTCGAGTTCGAACCATTTGGTTGAACCGGACTTTGACAACACTAGCTGGGCGCACCAGCCCGCCCGGCGCCCTCGAGGATGTGATGCCCCGGGAGACCGGCGGTAGGCTTTTGAGACTCATGCCGGTGGTGTCCGCTTTCTTGGCACGGCGGGTTCTTTCGTCCCACTCCTCATACAACGGGACCCATGCATTCGGGGTGGCACCAACTGGTCGCCGAGCACCAATAAGACCAGTGACAAAGCATACATAGTTGATCAAACAAAAGCAAGTCTCGGAACAGGAATGGAACAAGATCTACAATCATATCACTGCCAAGATCAACAAAAAAAATGTTGCACAATCGATTGTGTCCCTCGGCCGAGGCGGCATCATCATTTGGTGGAAAGTCCGATGTTCTCGGAGTATGCCGCAGCTGCTGAGGGGACTTATTTTCAGTTTAGGTGAGCAATAAGTGCAGCTATGGAGTTATTTGACAGTGCTGTGCAACACCTGCGGGATAATGCATTACACTACTAAACTACCGGCGGTAACAGGTCGGTAATAATGCATCATGGATTCCATGGATTACTGGAATGATGCATTATTGACACATCCAAGGGTGAATCTCTGAGGACAACAAGGCCTCCCGACGCAGCCGCGCGGACGGAGTAAGTGCGGTAATTCAGGTGTCTCCCTGACTTTCCAAGTTTCCATGATCATGATGTCTCAAGTCATTCAATGCTTGAAGACCGCTTTTCCCGCGTCGCTCGCACTTGGAAATTGTAAAGATGGATAATAGAATGATAGATGACGGGATTCACTACCTGAATCAGCAAAGCATCCACAGGCGCGTGGCATCTTGCGCTACTTAGGTCGGGTCACGTGACCGTTCACCCACTTGTTGTAAATGGGCCCGTTGCGTGTCTGCTGGGCTGTTCAGATGTTGAGACGAAGACCCGGCAAACTTTGTATTTCCTATCTTTTTCCTATCGCTTCTTTCTGATACTTCTTATTACTTTCTATTGTTCTTCAAGACTCGTACCGTATGTATTCCATGAGGATAAGACCCCATGGTCCTGCTTCTGATATGCTACATAGATAAGAGACTTGTATAAATACGGCCTTACCTCTTTGAATATATTCAGTCTGTCTTCTCCGAACATAAATCTAAGCGGGGGGTTCCCGGGTCCGATTACCAAAAATGTGAGCCACATCTCATTGACAAGCTTGACTGTCCGGCCTTCCATAATGATCCGTGTTCGATTTTCCGACCTGCATGCACTCCGTGCACTCTCCAACTGATTGGTTACAAGAGCTATCTGCCCGCTGTCACGCTCCACGTGCCGTTACTAGTGCGCCTTTCTTGCGGGCGCTGTGCATAGAAATGTTTCCGTGCACTATGCATGAGTCGACAATGCGCAGCAAGGCCAACGAAGGCAAAACCGCTGTTTAAGTTCAACACTTCATTCTGTGACGCCGGAGTACGAGTTGGATACGAGTAAAGACACGGTCGAGCGGCACCTAATTCATGTACTTACATAATAGTGACTAATCTTACTTTTGCCTACATCGTCGACTATGCATCCGACGACTGGGCCTCTCGGCGAACACTACATACAGTACATCTTTTGCAAAAGATACATTAAGTATCAGACCGTGGTTTGCAAAAGTTACCAGTAAATTTATCTATACCCAAAAGGCACCGAATCTCTTATCTCTGACTGTATCCATCACAGGGATCAGGGCGGCATCCTGGGGCAGTATCGGGTATACTGGCTAATGCATTGGTTCCAACACCACAGTGAGCATTTCACTTGCCAGTAGACCCATTAGAGCAAAGAAACTGGCTAGAACATGAGGAGAAACCTGAGTTATGAGTGTGATCATTTTGAGCTGATCCCCCTTGTTGTGCACCTACAGGGCCATATACATGTATTGGGAGTCTAAGAACTAGATGGAACATCTTAGAATTGCTCCACCCATCCATATTTGCAAGAGTATTTGCAAGATTCCACTGGTTGTGTTTGGGTCTTGCAGGATTGTAGGGTAAGAATTTGGTCAAATGTCCGGTGGAGCTCTTGAACAGAACTCCATGGATTCTCCACCAACCTTCATGATCAAGGACACTTTCTGGACCCCCTGAGCTCCCTTTCCTCATTGGTGACTTCAAATATCCCAGATTCCATTCCCTTTGTCTTCTATCAACAGAATGATCCAAAATGATCACAAAATCCCTATGCATATAACTTTACTTTCTATGCAGGTATTCAGCTGATCTTGGTTGTGCTGGCTTCCTATACTCTAGGGTACTTGTCCCATTTGCTTCAACCACAGAGGAAAAATCAAGAGCCTGAGCAATACAGTGAAAATGGGATTTGATGACTTTTCCCACTTTCACCTGGCCTATTATGCACCTTATGGTAAGAGACTTCAAAAGTCATTAATAATACTCATTGAAGTCTTGGGGTGCTAAGGATCAGGTTATCAACTGCCAATATCAATAGCTGCACCTAGATCTACCTTTTATCTCATTCACTTATAACACTCTCCCATGGCTCAGATCTGGACTGATATTTGAGATCTAGCATCCTAAGTGGTACATAAACATGCTAAGCTCACAGATCACAAAAGTATGAAACCACATGGAAATGATATCAAAGGTGCAAAAATGCACAGACCATTTCCACTCTTACAGCTGGTATATACACAAAGTGGTAACACACTTGTTGCCAAAACATGTGGAAGGATTGAAAGAAGAATTGTTGTCAGTAAAGTTTGTTAAGGATCCCAGAGGCAGATCCAATGGGAGTGCAAAAGCTGAAATTGCCTTTTGGGAGGAAAGCATAGTGGCCCAATCAGGAATAGCATCCGAAATGTCAAACACTTTTTGAATTCAGAGTTGATGATACCACTCTGAGGTTAGAAAACATAATGGTTCCTTTGGTATGAAGCCTGGGACACACTCGCTTTCAAAACCTGGTGGTTGGTTTGCAAAGACTCGGCTCTGAAAAAGTATTTTGCATTTTGCGGGCCAGCCAATCAGTTTGATGTAAAACAATGTTAGCAACTCCTGTAGCTCTCAAGTATGGAAGGCCGGACAGTCGAGCTTGTCAATCAGAAGTCGGCTCATGGTTCGGAAATCGGACCCCGAAACCTCTCGCCGACAGTTATGTTGGGATCAAGACTGCTTGAAGAAATCTGAAATACTTAGTATGAGCAGGGTTGCAGGGTGGACAAATGCGCCGTGTGCGCGCACCGCCTTTATCGCGATCGGCATGCTCCGGCGGAGCCCGGCATAGTCATGGCAGCAGTTGTTCCAGTGATATTTCGGATTTTCGCAAGATTTCCGTGATGAATTAGTTGCTTGACGTCGGCATGGGTCTCGGGCGATCCTACAAAGGAGCGGCGTAACGATCACGTGACTTGGGCGATGAGGCGCATCATGTATCGCTTTGTTTGGACTCGCCTCTTGACTTCAAACCACACCATCACTACTAATAGTGCTCGGCCAAATAACAATGACCCTGCACGCCTACCCAGTTCATTCGACAACGATACTGTGACGGCCACTGGTACGAGAATGACGACGACAACCGGCGGTCTCCGCCTCGCGAGTACGACCCAGCCCCCCGGGCATCGAGTCTACGACAAAGTATTCTTGTTGGTGTAGGCCGCTGATCCGGATGAAGCTGAGGTGCTCAAGATTCAACTGGTGCATGTGGGCACTTAATGCCTTTCCTTTCTGATCCAAGTCGAGTCTTCCTTGTAGAAACGGCACAACAATAGTCTCGCAAAGTTGCGCTTGAAAATGCTGACAATGAGCAGCTGAATCCGCAACGTCTACATCTCCCTCGCATCGTCGAGCACGGGTTCTTCCGGCATGGCCACCTGGTGTGTGGTTTTATTTCAATAATCCGGTTGACTCGATTTCAGTAACCCTGCCTTCCCGCTCTTTATACTGTACATTTTCTTAATGAAGTCCCACTACTGCCTACCCTCCTCCCCCTTGACACTGTCAGACGTACGATCGAGGACTGCCATTATCCTTGGCGCTGTGGGCGTGGGCGCATGTATCTGGCTGTGGTGTCGTACGGACTCTTGGCTTTCTGTTCTTCCTTCCTGCATCAGGCTCGTCTCGGAGTCTTCTTCATCCTCATCGAGGTATCAACGGTGCTCGGCTATTGAGATCGTTGGTTCACAAATGACAGTGCGCTGCCTCAGAATCGGGATAAGGGTGG
Organism: Roridomyces roridus; assembly: GCA_029378245.1. NCBI lineage: Eukaryota > Fungi > Basidiomycota > Agaricomycetes > Agaricales > Mycenaceae > Roridomyces > Roridomyces roridus. The sequence continues at coordinate 14,763 of JARKIF010000480.1, forward strand.
TGCGGCCAGATGTCCAGACCAGAGTCACCAGACCGCTGGACCGGCTCGAGGGCTAGCCTTCAACCATCTGGATTCTGGAATGAGTTATTTTGTAAGCCCTCTTGATTCGAACGTAACTGTACATAAGAGAGAGGTTCCCGGGTCCGATTTCTAAAAACGAGCCGACGTCAGATTGACAGCT
>JARKIF010000482.1:0-14867 GCA_029378245.1 Roridomyces roridus
CATTCCTCCTCTCCACGCCCCCGCTGGTTGCCTGTCAATCCGATACCCACCCAAGCTACCTCAGATCTCAGACGCTTCGCTGCGACCAAGTACTCTGAAGGCAATTGTGGCGTCCGCAGATTCAGATGCCTTCCCCCCCCCCAAGTCCGCTGTATCCGCTGTGCTAGTCGTCTTGGAGCTAAGCGAAGTTGGTTGCCTACACACGCATCTCAAAGTCAAATAGGAAGGGTGCAAGCGCATGCTTCGCGCCCCGCACGACTGTGCAGGATATTTGGAGCTTCATCATGATTCATGATCTTGAATCGACCTTTCTTCAGGCTCCGATCGCAGGCGACAATCCAGCGGGCTGATCCGATTAGACGAGCGTTGGAGGCGTGTAGCAAAGGGTGTAAAGTGAGAACCAGGTAGAGACGAGAGCGAGGATCGATTTGGTGCGTTTTGCATAGCTGGGAGTTGGTCAAGTTTGAGTGAAATTGTAGCGCGAGGGGGATGCGTGGTTGAGCGGGTGTGCCACCATCCTAACCAAAATGGTCATTTGGTTGCCCGACGGCGAAAAGCCCGGAGGTTGCAGGTGCAAGTCCTGGCAAGAACCGTAGGCGGTTTAGTGGGTATTCTTCCGGTTGAAATCCCGGTTGCCGAGTCCCACAGTACCGTGACTTGTTCAGTCACGTGTCTGCATAAATGCATTCCGACCTGGAGTTTACAAGGCAGCTTCTACTTCCTAGAATGCCGTAAGTGGGTGTCACGCAGGAATGCTTCTGCAGACCTGAGGGCACTGCTAACACGTCATAACAAAGACGTGGGCAAACACTCCAAAAAAAAAAAAAAAAAAAAAAAATGTAGCGTGAATAGCATATGTGCCTTGGCGTCGTCGATATCCGGTCTTTGACGCCGGTACGGTCTTTATCCTGCTCTCCCTGTAAGCCGCGAAGCGCTCGCACGCGTAGCAATGGATGCACTGCAGACGGCCATGGAGCGCGCGGAGACTTGCGTCCGACGTCAACTCTTGCGCGTGAGATGGGCGGGACGTGCCAGTGGGTGTCTACCCGGCAGGCAGGTGATGCGCTGTGTGTTGATGACCGAGGGCGTTGGGCCGATTGTCACCAAGAGGATTGCAGCGGGGGGGGGCACGTCCCCGCTTGGGAGCAGCGTGAACACGGAGGAAAAGAAATGGTGAGAATTGGGCGGACGAGTTGCCCCGTATTCGAGACACTGGAGGGAATCTCCCGGTTGGACGCCAACCGACTGGGTCATGAACGGTGGAGTTGTTGAACCAAGGTTGGATCTGGACTTCACCGGTTTCTCACTTCCTCCCTTGGATCTTTCATGGAACTACCCTCCGACGACTGTCTACATTCAAGTGTACCCCGACTTGCTGCTGACAGCTCTAAACGCTGGTCCGCCCTTGCCAAACATCGTCCGATTCGTGCACACCATCAAATACCATGTTGCCCAGGCAGTGTGTCCAGCTGTTGACATTGAGGCAAGTTGAACCAAAAAAAACTGAATACACACCTTCGTTGTCCGTCCACGAACACCCATCCAACCATTGCATGAGCTTCTCATCTATCCAGGCGAGAAGCCCCACGGGCGAGTCGGCGAGTGAATAACCTAGAGTCTGGGGGTGCGTAGCCCATGCCGGTGGCGAAGAACTCGCCGTTTTTGGCGAGGCGAACACTTTCTGCGGGAGTGAGCGGGTCAGCATCTCCAGCGGCCGGCGCGCAACTGTGGCCCGTGGGATTGTTTGTTTCCAAGGGAGAAGCATGGGTGTCGGAGGACATACAGTGGAGTGTTGGTGTGCCAGGCCTTGATGTGCTTGGAAGAGTTTATTTTCGCGATGTTGTCGCAGACCTAGGAGCGACGTTGCGTCTGAATCCACCAGAAATTGAGCAGGCTCTTGCCAAATAGCCAAAAATCTCTGCCCTGAATGACTACGCTCGGTGTCAGCTTTCAAAATGTGTCGAATTGAATGTGAATCTCACCGTCACGGTCGTCTTACTCGAGAGTCGGCATTAGCTTATGAGCCACCTCTGCGTATTGCTCAACCGCAAATCCCATTTGTCTTCGGCCTCTCAGAGAACCCGACTGAGCGCCACAAGGTGAAAGGCAGGAGACTCAGTGCTCGGTGCTGCTTTGGGGGACGTGCAACTAGCATCAGTATGCACCTGGCCTGCATTCGTTTGTAATGTAAACAGCAAGACTGGTGCAGTCCCGATGATAGGCGGGCCAGACGGCAAAGGTGTCGCATCTATGGGCCCAAGAGATGAACCCCCAGAGTGAGAGGCAGAAATTTTTCATATTTTCGGTGCTGCTTTGGGGGACGTGCAACTAGCATCAGTATGCACCTGGCCTGCATTCGTTTGTAATGTAAACAGCAAGACTGGTGCAGTCCCGATGATAGGCAGGCCAGACGGAAAAGGTGTCGCATCTATGGGCCCAAGAGATGAACCCCCAGAGTGGGAGGCAGAAATTTTTCATATTTTCGAACACGAGCTTGAGGACAAATACATGGGTGAAAAACAGAATGGAGAGGGTCAACCTTTCGTTCTTGCTCCTGAGATTCAGCTGGTAAGCTCTGGTACTCGTTCACACACTCTAGCCGTCGCTCCTGAGTCCTCCCCCTTCTTGTGCCAGTGGTGCTCCGAGTCTCCGACAGACCTCGGCCGCTCGAATGCCCACTGGGAAGGGGGGAAAGGGCACCAAAATTGAGGACAGCGCTCGCATTGACGCCAATATGCTCTTGCAGCCCGGTGCGAAACATATCTTCTCCTGCTTTCAAAGCTGATATGGGGGAGACAAGAGCGGTTCGTGTTTGGTCGTGTATCCTTATCATCACTGATCAATGATCCCCACCACTTGACCACCAACAACAAGGACTGACGTTCGGTCTGAGGTTCGGCTCGACACAAAGAAACCACCAGTAACCATGCATGACCACAGCTACACTTTTGTCAAAGTTGAACTAGGCATGCGAAAAAAGTTGAACCTCAAACTTCCACTAAGGACACAAACTTTGCACACGACTTCACCGGCCTTAAATTTGTACTTGGCTTTTGGTGCACATGCACATGGCTAGTAAAGGTTCCGCCCGTGACACGGAAGTGCCTGGACTGAGGGAAGAAAGCCCCTGCTAATCTGGATTCACCGCTGTGAGCGTTGAGGTGACAGGCCCGGGTCCGTAATGGGATGGACGGGACTCACTCAGCAGATCCACGACCTTCAATATCGGCCACGAATTCCGTGTCGTAGTCGATCGAGGGAGCATTATTGCTCATGGAAGGTGGTGGTAAGACGAGAGAAATTCAGCGCCTTCAGCACAGCCGGGATGTAAGTAGTCATGCCATTATGATCCCCCACAGATGCAGTAGGTCGGCATCGCGATAGCGGATGGGTGCAGAATCGGCTAGTAGACTCGTAACCAGTCTGTCTATGAGTTGTCTGTCTCAAGTCTGTCTACAATCTGTCTATCGACATATCATAGACAGACCAGGCTCTTGTCTAAGAATCGGTCAACTCGGCATCCACCTCTTGTTTCCTCCGGCCTACGCTGCGGGACGTACATTCGTGTCCATGCGACGGGCTAACACGAAATCGCTGGAGCAGAAACACGCACATTTCCGGTGGATCCCACCACTTTGAATACCTCCTTCAGCTCGCCCTCGACGCGTTTCCTTTCAAGCAGCAAAATCCTGTGCGCGATGAGCCACGGATCCTTGGGTACGGGTGGCTGGACTTGAGCAAGGGGAGGCGGAGGTGTCACTTCGAGTGACGGATCAGGTTCTACTCGCAGCCGTTTCGCTGGCGGAGTGTCGAGTGGGGCGTGGTGAGCTGACGAAGATGGGCGGGTAAGAATGTCCCCGATTCCTGGTGGGTGGGTACATGATGGGTGACGGGTGGAATGCAATGGGCGGTTAGACATGTGTCGCGATGGGTCAAATTTGTTTGCGCTTGGCGATGTGGTGGATGATCGATGACCATGGCGGTCGGAAGAGAAAGGCTTTGACATCTGATGACGGATCAATACCGCTTGCTCTTGACTCTCACCATCGCCGACGACTTGAGTACGGTGTCTGCTCTCACACTTCTTCTGTAAAATAATCCCGCGGAAGACGATCAAGACATGTCTCACTTCCCCTATAAAACCCGCGGGGGCTAGCTCCTGACGCACTATACCTCTCTGACTTCCACCACCACCTCTTACCCAATCCTTTCTCAAAAACTTGCCATGCCTTCTTCAAAGAATCTCCCCGATCTCACCGGCTCAATCGTCGACGACGGCACCCTGCTTCTCGCCAAGCTGGTCGGTGTCGGTGCCTACGGCAAGCTGTATCGCGCCATCGACGCCCAGTCGTGCTCCTCCTCCCGCCCCTCGTCATGGTCTTCTACTTCATCATCCTCCCTTCCTTCATCCTCTTCGTCCTCCACCACATCCTCCACGGCCAGCTCGGTGTATGCCGTCAAGTGCCTCAAGAGTTCGGGGGAGAATAATCCGGTGTTCGATAGTGAGAGGACTCTTCACTTCCGCGTATCGAGCCATGCCAACATCGTCACCTTGTATCGGCACTTCTCCGATACTCAGCATACCTTCCTTGTCATGGACTTCCATGGCTCCGGGGACATGCTCCAGGCGATTACCGCCGGCGTCTACCACAAGAAGACGGCGCTCATCAAGCGCATCTTCGCCGGCATAGTCGAGGCCGTCCAATTCTGCCATTCCATGGTGTATATCATCGGGATATCAAGCCCAGTAATATCCTCGTCGACCACGAGGGCGGTAACCCCTGTCTCACCGATTTTGGGATGGCCACTACCTCCCAAGTGACCGACGAGTTTGAGCGTGGGACTCGCGAGTTTATGTCTCCCGGTGCGTCACTTTTCTCCACACTCGAGCTCCACTCACCGTTCTCCAGAATCATTCGATATGCCTCTCAACAGGCGTTATCGTCCTGCGCTGAGCGACGCCTGGGCACTCAGCATCACCCTCGTCAACCTCGTCACGACGCTCCTCCCGTGGAGGTCTGCACGCATCATGTGCGACGACCACTTCTACACTTTCTCCTTCACGGTCGGACACAAACGCCCTCAGTTCCTCCACTCCATCCTCCCCATTTCACGCGCGCTCGCCGCCCTCTTTGCGCGTGCTTTCATCGTCGATCCCAACTCCCGTATTTCCCTCAACCAATTCGCGCGGGAGGTGCAGGAGATGGAGGAGCTGTTTATGAGCGAGAAGGATGTGCGCAAGGCCAGCCCTCCCGTGCGCCAGATCGCAGACTGGGTTCCCCGGCCCAGGATCTCCGAGTCGGCCGATTCGGATGAGCACCCCGAACTACGCACGCTCGAACTCGGATCCAATCCGAACGTCGAATTCCCGTCGTTGCATCGGGAAAATGTTGCCGGTGGGGGCATTTTCTTGCGGTTCGCTCGCCGTGTGCGTTTCTGGCACAAGTAGCGTTTGTTATAAACGTCAGCGTGTCTTATTCGAAAAGCAGAACACAAAAACATCTTATAACTGGACGGAAAATATGTTGATTGCTTGTATTGTATGTAGACCGCCCGAATCAAACCACAATCTCATATGATATTTGCTTTGAAATCACCTTCACGGCGTCCTTGACTCGGCGAGGCATACTTCCCAGATCACAACATGTAGGAGGAGACTGAGTGTTGGCCGAGGAAACGAAGCTATTCAACACAAGCTGCCAAACTCCCAGATCGTCCAGGTTGGAAGTAAAGAGAGCACCGTTCGCACGCGCTCGAGAGTCAGAGTTTGGTCGAAGTAGTCGGTTGAAGCACCATGTATGTGCCTTCCCGACGCCTCCCGACGCCGGATCAAGACCGACGACGGGATTTGATCAGCCGGCAAATGATGGGACCTGTTTCACTGCGACCGCCACGTTTCATCGCCGTATCCAACCTCAGGCCTTCAGCTTCAAGGCCTCACTTTCCTCGATCCTCCTCAGCGATTATGCTCTAGACATCCTGCGCTTCTCTCAGCTTTCCGCTGAATCTCGACAGCGGCATTGGCAAGGGCAGCGAAAAACGAGAATGAAGGTCTGGTCATCGAGTCTGCCGATCCCCTCGCGACAAGACTCCACATTTGCCATTGTCCTGTGGTGACTGGCATGTCCATGTGATCGTCTGTCGTCGTCCTTTTCCTCTTCTTCCTTACTTGCATTGTCTTTCTTTTCCTGATGGCGACGGTGAGCACGGCGGCGGGGGACGCAAGGTGTGTCTCAGTCCTCTGTCGGAACACGTATACTGACTGCACGATAGCCTTCCCATTCTGAGCCAGCTCTCCATTCCACCGCTGCTCCCAAGCATCTCGAGCACCACGGATACGGCTCCGATTTCCACTCCGGATCCAAGCCTTTCGTCCAGCCCGCCCTCCTCGGATTCACTTGCCCTCTCCACGACTTCTTCCACTTCCCTGATCGATGTTTTCCCTTCATCTTCACTAACCTCGAGTTCGGCGCCCTTGTCAACGAGCACGACCCCGTCGACGTCTCCTTCTTCCGATCCGGCGACGACAACATCCACGTTCTTTGTTTCCCAGTCAGCGGAGCCTAGTCAAAGTGCGTATGCAAGTGCGGTAGGGGGGAGCTCCAACTCATCGTGCGTCTCTCGATCTCGATACATACACGATTTCACCTCAGTCCTGGCCAGATTCTTTCACAACAAAGGCGCTGTCGCAGCCGCCTTCACCCTCACGGGCATTTGCACCGTGGTTCTAACGCTCTGGCTCCTCACGTGCGCTCTCCGCCGTCGGCGGCGCCGACAACTCGACCGCGAGATGGACGTCGCGGGTGCATTCATCCCTGATGCAGCCCGGCGCGCCATCGAGGCGGACGACTACGAGAAGGCTACGGGCGGAGGTCCTGCTTACGGGCAGCAGCATTCAACTTCATCTTCACACCCCCTTCGTCACACGTCTGGTCTCGCACCACCACCCAATACGGTCTACGCTCAGTGGTCGTCTGGGTATGATCGGCAGCAGCAGTATGCCTCTGGCGGCGCGTACATCACTCTGCCGGCCCCAGTATCGCTCAAGGGCGAGCGACCAGGCCAATGCGCCACCGATCGTGATTCGCCCGCCGCTCCGGTGCCGTTGACTGGTACCTTTGTATCCCTTCGGCCGGGTGAAAGGTCGCAGGTATTCGACACCTCCCCTCCCACTGTTCCCTCCAAAGATTCGGACTACCTCTCGAAATACAGTCTGTCGCCCCCGGTGTCTTCGGATGGGCATGGGAGTGCTGAGGAGGATAATGAGGGGAAGGTGTGTTTTTGTGTTTCGTTTTTTCTCTCTTCGTTACGATGTTAATTCTCATCTTCAGCCCCACCACCCTCTTCACGTCATAAACGAATGAGATTCCAATGTCCACGGGGAGTAGCCTTCCCATCCACTCGTTGATATTTATTTCCCTGCGCGACGTCCATAGTCTTATTTATTCTGCGTATAATGTATACACACGGCTGGCAACCGAAATACAAGATAATCTCGTCCACGCGAACTCCGTTCCGCGCCTCGTACCTTCGCTTTCAGGCCAAACGAATCAGAGTTTTACTCGAAACGAATCATCCCATTTCATTGTCCACGTAAGTATAACCCGAGGAAAACATAAATACAATAAGTACTCCGTGCCCTCGATAACATCCTAGGGACTCCACCCTTCCCTTTCTTTCATGACGCCGACATTCGTTTCGTTGGTTGGTTTTAGATGCAGAGAACCTGGCCAATTTGAAGGTCTGTGCGCAATGAATTCAGTCAGTTCAGTTCAGGAGATAAATTAGAACAGGAAAGGGACGCAACTGGTGCAACCACTGTTGATGGAAGGATTCAACGAGTGCATGGTAGCATCGGAGATGCCGAACCGGGACTCTAGAACGTTGCATGTGTCACCGCTCACGACGGTGTACGTCGACGAGCATCCACCGCTGGAGGAACCTGCGGCAATGCAGAGGACTTGGCCGATCTGGAGGTCTGAAAACAGGTTAGCATAAATCGGTTCGGGATGGAGACGAGTTGGGGACTCACTCGTGCATCCGCTGTTGATCGAGGGATTGAGTGAGTGCATGGTAGCATCTGAGATACCGAAGCGGGATTCCAGAACGTTGCAAGTATCACCACTGACGACGGTGTACGAGGAGCTGCAGGAACCAGAGCTTCCACCGCTGCCGGTACTGCCACCAGAGCCTGCGGCGAGGCAGAGTACTTGACCGATCTGAAGGTCTAAGGACAATTTAGCTGAGAGTGGAGAAAAACAAAGTAAGACGCACTTGTGCATCCACTGTTGATCGAGGGGTTGAGCGAGTGCATTGTAGCGTCCGAGATCCCGAAGAGCGATTCGAGCTGAGAGCAGGTATCGCCACTGACGACAGTGTACGAGGAGCTGCAGGAACCAGAACTTCCACCGCTGCCGGTGCTGCCGCCAGAGCCTGCGGCGAGGCAGAGTACTTGACCGATCTGGAGGTCTGGAAGGATGTAAGCGTTAGGTGGGAAATAATAACAGGAGGACGTACTCGTGCATCCACTGTTGATTGAGGGGTTAAGAGAGTGCATGGTGGCATCCGAGATACCAAAACGCGACTCCAGAACGTTGCAGGTATCACCACTGACGACGGTGTAGGTCGTCGCGCAGCTGCCGGTCGAACCTCCGCTTCCAGTGCCAGTACCGGTGCCAGTGCCACTACCTCCACTGCCAGTGGTACCTCCACCACTGGTAGAACCAGGGCCCCCAGAGCCAGTGGTCCCAACAGGGAACGACTGCGAGCGGACTTGAGTAATCCACGCCGAGTTGCCGTTGGGGTATTGCCAGGTCATGGCACCAGCGCCTTGAAATCAAAGTGATCAACGACAAAAGAAAACACAGTCCGATTCAAACGCACTCCATCCAGAGCTCTTAGCTTGTGCCAAGCATCCGGCGAGTGTACCTGGATCAATCCAGCCGTTCGTTCCATCAGCGGCGGTTGCCGGTTTGCCGATGACGAGTTTATTCAAAGGAACGCCGCTGGCCGCGATTTGAAAAACGCTCGACTGGGGCCACTGGCTCGAGCTCGCACTCAATAATCCGCTGCAAGACGTATATTCCGTGGCGCCCTGATTATAGAACTACGACCGTGGTTGGAATTTCCCATCAAAGTGAAGGATTGGACACACCTGAATGTTGTACCAGTCGATCAAGCCACCGACGGCGGCGTGCACACCGAGGTAGCCGTTGCCGGGCCACAGACCGGGAGAGAACCAGGGAGCAACGGGAGCGTGGGTGAGGATGTACTGGCCCTGAGGCAGCTGCGCGCGGAGCGCGAGGGTGAAGGTAGAGAGCCATGCAACAGCAGTTCCCGCAGTCTCGATAGCGCCAAAGTCCTAAATACATTTCAAGTCAGCTTCCGAGAAATATTGTGAGCGTAAAGAACGCACTTCGTAGTCAACGTCTACGCCATCGAGGCCGTAAGTTTTCACGTAGTTGGAGATGAAATTGGCGGCAGCGGTGGGGTCGTCGCCGGCGCTGGTCGGGTTGGGACCGGAACCGTAGGCAGAGACGATGAGGCTGATCCCGGCAGCGGCGTAGGCTGCCTTGGTGTTGGCACGAGCCGTGGCGTCCATCCCAGCCCAGTTGGCAGCGTTGTCTTGAAGGCTCGCAGAGTAGATGAACGAGAGGGCAAAAACGTTGAAGCCCTATCGACGTTGAGTTCGGATGAATGTCGTTGAGGTATAAGTTACGTACCGAGATGTCGGACACCGCGGGGAGGCTGGTAGACGAGATGAATCGGTCAAAGTAGGCGACCCACACGGAACCAGTGGGGATGACCGCGCGCGATTGGATGTCCCGACCGAGGTGGCTCAATCCATTAGCGTCCGAGTCAAGCGTTGTGTTGAACGGAGCGGCCTCGACGACGAGCACAGTGAAGAGTGCAGACAGGAGCGACGCAAGGAGTCCGAACCGGGCCATGGCGAGGGCGTAGGGGTGAGCCGCACAAAGATTGGAAGAACCAGGGTGCCTTTTTTAAATTGGCCCGCAAATCAATCAGGAGACCAGATACAGCATGAGGATCGCCCATGCGCATAACGGCTACGATAGCTCAGCACGGAGAGCCTCATGGGTAAAGTCGAGCATGGGACAAGCATGGGAGGTGAGCGCAACATCGAATCATGAAGACAAGCGCTTATCACGGTGGCAACGGGTCACCTGACAGGTACACCAACTCAGACAAAGGTGTTTATAAATGTTGGGCTGGAGCCTCCGAAAGCAATCCCTTCCTCGGCCACCCACCGCCATTTTAACGGGTTGGGCCGCTCCAATGTACACCACGGTTTCGCAGAAACGTCCACGTCAAGCGTGGTAAAATCGCCGACGCGCAACCCACGCGTGTACCAATTCAATTTCAACCGCTTCACAAAGCTCTCCCATGGCCAAGAGATCACGAAGGACTGATCCAGATATCCCAGCAGACCCATGTGCGTTCGGACATTGCATCTCTGATACTCTCTCAAGGAACGCAACAACTTTGTGACTTGATTCAAGACGGACCAAAGACCAGACTCCGGTTCCGAGGGAAACCACGCGCTACGGCCGTCTCGTGGGAGCTCGCGGGTGCCTGGAAAGATTACGACGACGGGCGCCCATCGTGATGTAGATCCACCGACCCGTCGCGGATCGGGACCAGTCCGACCAGGATCAGATACATCCATAAGTACCGGAACACTCGTGGAATTCCGGTACGTTCTTATCTACAGTCTCACCCTGAATTCACGCCCACAAGCGCAGCTGGCTCGGAATCACTGATCAGCAGCCGACGAACCGATAGCCACCCGATCGTCGAGCCCATCATCTGCCTCGGCCTCACTGCCGCAAACTCCAACGTCGACACTGGACTCAGTGTCACAGTCTCCTCCGTAACATGCACAATCAACTTCCCCTTCCCCTTCCCCGACGCCCATCCAGATCTGTTCCTGCTCTCACTCTCACTTCTATGCTCCCATTGCACATCCGAATCCCACCATTCATCGTCTCCTGCCCATGAACCGTGTGACGCAAACCAAATGTTGGGTGTTTGTTGAGATTCAAGAGTAGAGTCAGGGTGCGTCCCAGGGGACGAGGTCCTCAGATGGATAATGGACGACTCTTTTTTCGGTTCTGGAGAGCTTTACGTTGGAACTTAAACCGAGTCACTCCTACAGTCCATCTATGATCTTTCTGCATAGACACTCTACTCGACTTCTTTGGGCCCCCCATCCCTCCAAGAGTGTAACTTCTTCGGGATTTCGTGCCGCATTCCACATGCCTCCAGACTTTGCTATTGTTCGAGCTTGTTCATGGCGAGGCTCCGCGGATTCCAGAGGATGTTGTTGAGTCGTTGAAGCAGATGGCGGGGGAGATAGGCCTGCAGATTTACATTAGGGGTCACAAAGCTTAAGACCTCAAGTGTCTGGTGTAGATACTTGAACTCATCACCGCCATTCAACACAAGCTTCCAAATCCCAGAATCTTACATTTCCGCGAGGGCACGAGCAAAAAAGTCTGGCGAGAATTGATTCCACTACCATCCCGATGAGCCAATCCTTCGAATGTATTGACCGATATACCGATATACTGCATGAATTACCACACATTCATCTGTCGCGACCCGTTAAAAGCGGAACGCCAAAACATCTGATAACTCGGCGGAATCCACTCTCGCTGCCTTCGTTGCAGCGGCACGGGCCCGCCCTCAGATGCCTTTCAGCGTCTCCTCGATATGCAACCCAACCCATACTTAGTTTACGGATGATCCCGTGATCTCGGGGAGGAAACGAAAGTCATTCATTCATTCAACACAAGCACCCGAACTTCGAAATCATCCACTTTGAAAATAAATGTGAACAAGGAATCTGTTTTGGAATTTGATTTTGTCGGATGCGCCGTGCGCGAGGGCCATTTTCGGACTACACCTCCACCTCCACTGGGCTCATGTACGTCCTTTTGCACTTTCTCCTCGGGACCATACTTACAAGCTTTGATTTGTGTCGATCAAGTTATGCGTGCCGCACCGATCCGAACTCGGGAATCTGTGGCAGTGATGTGATATCTGTTTGCGTGAGCGATCCAGGGGCCAACTCTTCGGCTCGCGAGTCGGGACTGACCAGTTTCAGTGCCGCAACGATGGAAACTGAGAAGAGGTGGAATCAACTCGAGGACAATGTAATGATCATGATATGTTCGGAGCTTAAATATGGATTTGATTCAGCGATTGCGTTATTCGTCCATTGAGAGCCTCACCAATCCGCTCAATCCCTCCCATCTCTCATACGTGAAGACACCCCCATTGGCTCTCATCAGCCGCTTCTCTACATGGTCATGAAACGGATTGCCTCCCAGCATCACCACAACTTCCTCCAGAGAAGGAAACGCGCGGTTCAAATGCCCAGGATAACGCTGGAATGATCGGCCATCTCTGCAGCAGCGAGGCTGTCGGAATCGCGCTCGGGAATCGGCCTGTCCATCGCGGAGCACGAGAGAACGGAGTTTGGGCAGCTCGAAGGGCGTAGCGAACCAACGATCATAGGGTGAGTGCTTCGAAAAGCTCGTCCTCCAATGTGAAGTACTCGAGAGCCAGCTCTTCGAGGGATGGCGTGAGGTTGAGGAATGCAGCCAAACCGTCAACCGTGAACGGCATGGAATGCATGAAGTGGAGGGTTTTGAGGGCGGAAGCGTGAACGATTGTACAGGTTGGGCAGCGCCTGCGGCGACACTCCTGCACGGACAAGAGAAGCTCGGTTAGAGCTGGCAGGGTTAACCCCTCGAGAAGGGGGACGCCTCTCCTCCTTCTCGGCCGAACACTCGGAGACGCCACAAGTGAGGGAGAGTAGTCGCAGCGGCGGGGAGTAGGAGTGCACCGGGCTGGGAGGGGCGAAAACAAATACGGCAATCCTCCAAATGTTGTGCAGGCGACGATGATGGACAGTGCAGTGAGCTGGTCAATGCGAATGTCTAGAGTCATCTCGGTGAGTTGTGACCAAACAACTGCGCCGGGGAACAGTTGAATGAAGAGGGATACGACCAGACAAGGAACGATCGCAGAAGTGGCGCGCTTTTGAAAAGGCTCAAAACCGACGGGACGATACATGCTGGGGCGCCTGTTTCTTGCGCGTAATGTGAAGCTCGAAGTAGGTGAGAGCGGGGAAATCCCTCCGGGTAGCTCCATAAATCAGATATGTCGTCTTCCGGATGTCAATCTGAGGGCAGAACGTTGTACTCTGTTGTGCGCGCCCATAATGCCGGGAAAGAGACCTCCGAGGGGTGTTTGGGAAATCTGTATGCAAGGGGACGCATCCGCGATCGCTTGAAGATCTCCGTCAGAGTCGCCGTGGGAGGCATCTGTGTGCATGAATGACATGGATATGGGTCCCATAGCCGCGCATCAGACCAGCATACGCCGCGCCACTGAGAAGATACGTGGCATAGCACGAGGGAGGCTGTTTGGAAGCAAACAGGGAGTAGTTGAACGGTGGCAAGGGCCTCATCCACGGGACATTGAGGAAGATCTACGGCGAGAATCTCGACCGGGACAGCACGGATGGCGACAAGGCGCTCTTCAAACCAGCGACAAGCTTGCTGCGGGTATCCCTACGATTCTGCAGCTCGCGCAGGAGGGTGATGGTGGATTCGATCTCCAAATCAAGGACCGGATCTCGGAAGTGAAGGACGAGATGAGGACACGCATGTGCTCTGCCTGGACGTCGTCCGGCTGCTTGTTGCTTTCGACAAGAGCTAAAAGATCTGCATCCATGACTGAGGAGATGAGTCTTGATTGCATGTACGCAGTGGCTTAGCACGCACCGGGCAAGCGATTTGGTCTTTTCAATCAAGGTGCTGGCGAAAGGCAAGAGGCGTCCCGCGATGCTTACGTGTTTGTTTCCTCATTTGGGACATGCCTCCGAGTTTGATCCGATTCGAACGGGGAACACAGTTCCAGCACAAGATGCAAATGATAGCGTGACTGCGAGACTAATGCAAGGGCCGCACCCTCACGTGTCACACTCGCCGAGACCAGAAGAGGCGGGCGCGTGAATCATGATCCACGAGATCCAACCTAGCCCGAAGCCGTTCGAGCCTAGGGCCGAAGCGAGACGGTGATGAATGAGATTTAGCACACATTTACAGAAGTCTTCCATTCGCAGTCAAGATATCGAAACACCGTGTGAGGAAGACGCAACTATCTAAAAGCGCATCTCGACTTGAGTCGGGCCTCGCCAAGGAGGCGTGCGCCGACGAGTTTTCAGATTCTCTGCGAAACAACGTTCAGCGCGACCGCAAGCTGACTGTAGCATCGACCTCCCCAGCCTAGGTCGTAGGCTTCTCCCTCTCGAACGTGAAGATCCCTCCGCTAGCCTTGATCAACCTGTTCTCAACGGATTTCTTGAACGGATCGCCGTTGAGGGTGAGGGAAACATCCTCAATAGAAGGGAAGGCGAGATCGACAGTGTCAAGATCGTCGGATTCGGAATATTTGTCGAACGACTCCGCCATCTGGCCGCAGAGACGCCGTTTGTCTCGAGGGTCTCGGGCTCGACGGATATTTCCGAAAGCTTGAGAGTCTGTAGTTCTGGGAGCACGAAATCGAAGCGTCTGGGCTGGTTGGCGCTCTGAGTGAACGCCTTGAAGATATCATCGTCCAATCTACTCTGTGTGATGTCCAAGAACTTGAGAGACGGGGTGAGTTTGAGGAATGCAGCGATGATGTCAATTGAGGGGTCGAAAAAGGTGACAATGAGATCTTCAAGTCGAAATTGTGAACGCCGATGGAGATTTGGAAGGGCTAGCGGTGACAAATGAGCAGTCTCCACGTCCAGACATTCAAGTCCTGGAAGCGAAAATGCATCGAAAAAGAGT
>JARKIF010000484.1:0-14511 GCA_029378245.1 Roridomyces roridus
GATTTGAGGTGGAAGCGTGAACGATAATACAGGTTGGGTAGCGCCGCAGGTGATAATTCGTCCACGGACAAGAGGACGTCGGTCAGAGCTGGTAACGATAAACCGTCAAAGAAGGTGAAAGCAACTCGCCCTTGTCGGCCGAAAACTCGGAGACATTGCAGGTGAGGCAGGGTAGTCACCTCGGTGGGTATGACCAGTGGACTGGGCTGGGAGAGGGTCCGAATAAAGACACGACAGTCCTCCAAGCGAGTACACGCAACGATGATGGACAGTGCGGTGCGCTCGTCGATGCGAAGATCGAGAGTCAGCTCGGTGATCTGCGACCACACAACTCCGCCAGGGATAGGGTCAAATTCGGAGGAATGCGACCAGATGAGGAGCGATCGGAGAAGCGGTGCCGTTTTGAAGAGGCTCAAACCGACGGTGCGCTCCGTGCTGGTACTGTCGGCATCCCGGTCGCCCTCGATGGAGAGTTCGAAAGTGGTTAGAGCGGGGAAATCTCTCGGGTAGCTCCAAAAATCAGCAATGCTGTCGGACGAATCCAATTTGAGGACGATCCTTTGCACTCTGGTATGGGCGGCCAGAATGACGCGGAAGAGATCGTCAAGAGGCGTGCCAGTGATATTTATGTCAAGCGGACGCATGCGCGATCGGTTGAAGATCTCTTTGAGAATCATCGTGGGAGGCATCCGTGCGCCTGAATGGACATGGATGTGGTCCCAGAGCCGCGCGTCGGACAAGCATACGGCGCGCCACTGAGTGGAAACATGGGATAGTGAGAGGGATGATGGGTCGCTTTCAACGGGAGTAGTTGAGAGCATTGAGGGCCTCGTCGCGGCACATGACGAAGATCTCGCCGAGGATTTCGTTTGGGACAGTCCGGACGGGTGACAACGGACTCTGTACGCCAGCGATCAGGTTGCTCTGGAAGTCGAGTGCGCTGCTGACGGTGATCCTAGAGTCAAGCTCTGAGAACTCGGAGACGCAGGACGAGGGGACACCCATTTGCCGCGCCGTGATGTCGCTCAGTGGTCTGTTACTTTTGACGACGGACTACAAAGATTTCTGGATTCTTTAAATGGAAGCATGCAGTCTTGAGGGAGTACACGGAGAAGCCTGCAATTACGTTGGCACAGGATCTGGTCCTTTCCAAGGTACACCGCCAGAGTGCGGCCAGCTGACCAGCAGCTGGGGGGGAGATGTGTACCACCATGTTGCTGACGAACGGCATCCGGCTGGTGGCTGGCTGGATCCCAGCTCTTATCTTCAATGGACCCAGTGTGGGTCCAGCTCGGGCTGGTACATCTGGTCAGACTAGCTGGCCACCAGCTGCCATTTCATTCGTTGTTCATTCGTTGCCACTCCTCTCGACATATTCATCGCACTTCAAAATATAGCACAGAAATTCAATTCGATTCGACATACGTACATATGTTACATGACAGGAAGTATACATGGAGACAACGCATCGAACGAACCGTAAGTTTTAGAGGAGGCGGCCTAGCAGATGATAACGTTAATGCCGCCGTAAGAAAGAAGCCATCGTCGAAGGACACGAAAACGGACGCGATGTTGTGGAAGTGTTGACGGAGCGTTGACGCGGGTACACGGGAAGAACATGAAGAAAAGGAGTGGTGTCGCAGTTGCGGAGGGAGGGGCATTGAACGGGAACCACTGATTTGGGGCCTTGAGGCACAGGGACAGTACGACTTGCAGAGAAGAACTCTAGCCGGGGATGCTTCGAAGCCTGGATTGTCTTCAGACTTGCAGCCTTGCAGGGGGGACTTCGAGGATTGCGGCTTGAAAGGGAGAAAAGCACTCTTGAAGAGCTTGCAGTCAAGGCTTCGCGGGAGGACCAAGGAATGTGGGGGGAGGAATGTGGGCGAAGGGAAGAAAGATGCGCGGGACAGTTCCAAATCACACCATTATATATCGCTTACCGTTACCATGGAGTGCCGAATCAACGCCGAGTATCAACCATGTGGAGTGTGGAGTGATGGTGATGGACAGACATCTCCGTCCCTCGGCAAAGGTACTTTGCACCCCAGTGGCAAGTCGTGCGCCTTGCGGGCCTCGCCAGGCCTCAGTGCTCACCGAGAGGCCGAGCTCTTTGCCATTCAATCTCTTGCAGTTCACGAGATTCCCCAAAAGTGCATCAACGCAGCCTATCACAGACCCGTTAATTTGTGGGCAGCTCTGAATGACATTTATTTATCGGTGGCTTCAAGTTCTTCAGGTAGGACCACCTGTAGCGGCCAGGCACTTTTGTTTGGATGGCCAGCTGGCTATCAGCTGAGAATTATGGCTGGAACACTCGGCTGATAGCCAGCCGTCATCCGGCTGTGTCCAGGATCCGTATCAGCTGGTGTTGACTGGACGCGCCGGCTGGATACAACATGACGGCACTTTGGCGGTGTACTGGCGAGAGGCAAGAGGCGTCAAGTGATGCTTACGTTTCGGATATCGGCATTGCCAAACAGCTCGGCAATCAATTTGATCACCCGCTTCTTGTCTTCTACCACCACCGCCGTTTCCTGCGATTTCAACTGGATGTTTCCTCAAGTCTGCTATTCATTCTAATCCATCTCAGAAGTGCCGTCGAGTCCCAGGCGACCAAGGGACACTCGACTTTGTGCTGGCACCACGTTCAAGTTCAAGGTTAACATGCATCCCTGATCTACTCGCATCGGCTTCCGTTGCGTCACGGCACTGGAGCTACGCATTACTACTTGGAAACTTTATGGCAACTGTAATTTTCTCCGTGGTACACCCTGGACATCCCACTCCCACCACTCACCGGGCGCGTTGACATCTGCGACGCGTCGAAAACGCATAGGTCCCGGAAACGAGATGTCCTCGAGCGAGGGACACGCATCGGAGAATAGCGCCAGCCAATCTAACCCCGCCCGGCCGTGCCATCTGCCCCAGTCATACGCACACGGAATCTCAAAGGCTAAGCTCTTGAGCCGCTTGAACTGCGGAAGGGCTGAGACGAGGTTGTAGATGAATTGCTGTATGACACGGAGGTGAGTACTTGATCCTTGGGACGGTGTAGGATATTCGCACTCACTTCTTTCTGTAGACTCGGGTCCTCATACGAATATACGTGTAGTCTCAGGGTACTGAGATGCGGTAGATGCTTGGCGATTTGCTCCGGAGATGGACAATCATAAGTGCTCATCGTGCAATTCAGACCTTGGATCCCCGCTCGCGCCAGCCGTTCAAGGCACCTCCCTGGATCAATCCGAGCCGCAGTTCCCCGCGATCGATCATCCCCCAGTTGATCCGCGGATGCCGAACCTTGGACCCTGGTATCACAGCACGTGCCAAATCTCGGCTCCCCAAAAGTCTTCCAGCGAGGGTATACTAATCGGTGGAATTTGCACTCGGAAATCCGAATTCCTGGACGGCGGCGATACTTGGACGGTGTGTAATTTCGGATGGTGGCCCCGCAGAAATAGGCCGACGGAGTGACAGAATTCTGATGTGAAGCTCCGGAGCAAAGGGAATGCGTTCGGCGGGAGGTGCGGGAGGAGGGACATGGAGATTGGTTCGGATATCTCGAGTGATTCCAACCTATGCAGTTGTGCGATCGCACTGGCACAAGTGGCGCGCGTCCTCTTTGAGCAGATCGCTAATTTATTAGGTGGGAGACGACGAAAATTTCCGCAGATGCTGCTGGGAGGATGAGCAGATGATTCCAAATTTCAAATAGCACACACATTGTGAGACCCTTTACTCTGATTGCAAGGTTGGGATACGTGATGGCCTCGCTGAAACGAATCAACATAGTTGGGTTCCGAAGAACAACATGGGTGTAGAAGTGGGGCACGAAAATTCTGTATATGTTCACGTTCCCAACATTGACTAGACTGAGGAGATCGGATGGCGGGATGTACTGCGCGATTCTGTCCAGCAGCTCTTCGGGAAAGCTGGAGAGAGTTCGAGGTGGAGCCATGAGCAGGGGAGTTGACAGTTGCTGAAGACCACGGCCGCCTTTATACCCCTGTCCATGGAGCACGGTTGCCTGGGTAGCAGGTTCTACTTGAAAACAACAGAACAACGCAATCATTGTTCATCGGTTGAAACCACAAAGTACAATAACAGCTTGGTCAGAGCGCTTGTATGGTCCGCCAAAGTATACAATATTCGTCGACAAGGCTACAAAAAGAGAACAAACGCATGGCTACAGGTATGCAAGAAGGTCACTAGCAATTAGAAGGTGTATGTAAACTACTTAGACCAGGAAACCATTCACAAGGAACAAAACACGACGATTGATCACTTCAACCTCAGACCCCTCAACTGACGCACAACATCATCAATATCGCGCACGCTCCCAGACCACTCCCCGCTCCACCCCGCCTCCTTGCGGTGCATCGCCGTCGACGTAGTGCGCTCCCTGCGAGCAATGTGTATCTCGGCATCCACATCCGACTCGGCCTCCTCGAGGGAGGAGACAGAGGAGGAGGCCGACGGGGGGATGGGTACGAGCGAGGGGTAGGAAAAGGGCTCGGCGTCAAAGACCTCCTGGGCGTGGAGGACGGGTGCACGGAGAGACGTCGAAGATGCCGTGTGGCGCGGAACACGCCGGTGACGACGGCCCGTGCTTCGGCCGAGTGTCGTGGAAGGGGAGGATTTGGGCGCAGTCTCGGGGACGCTGACGGTGCTGGACCGTTTACGGTGCCCACGGGGGATGTGGGCGAGTGGCGTGGGTGTGTCTGTAGGCGTGTTCAGCGACACGGCAAACGTAGATGCCATCGGTGAAGCCGGGTGGCGAAGGGAGAAGAACGCGCGCATGGGCGTCGTTGCTGATGAATTTTCGAGCCGGTCAAGTCGAGGAATGACGGTGGTGACGCGAGGGTCGGGGAGGATGGGCTCTCGATGAGCATGGAGGACTCGGTGAGGAGGTCACCGAGCTTCTGAATTGAACGGATGAACCGGAGGCGTTGTGAGTGCGGGAGGGCGCTGGCAGGCGTAAATGTGGTCGTCATCGCTGGGGCGGGTATATGGGCGGGCAGAGGAGAACAATGAAATGGGGGCTGCATTTATATGGGCGGATTATTTTGGGGACAATGGCGAGTTTGTTGACCTTGTACCTAATTGAGAACAACATCACGGAGCGAGTCGGGTGTCGGCCCGGGTATCGGCAGTCCATGGTTGAGAGAGGCCGGCCTTGACGAGCCTCGAAGGAGTGTATCAATTTTTACACGACACCTCAAGCACCGTTACGGCGCAGGCTCTCGATCTCTTCCCCACGCTGCAGGTTCTTGAGGGAGGGGCATGAGATGACGTCCTTCCACCAGCTGAGATCTTGGTAAATTTCAGTGAACCGAGGTTAAAAATCACAACCTGCAGGAGCCAGCAGCATGTTTCAAAATTTGAAGCAGCTGTAAAAAAAAAAAGGAACTTCGGTCGGCAAATGTCCTGGGCGGGATTCGATCCCGATCCCTGCACGTCTGATACCGACTGCTTCACGAGGAGCACACCCAACTGCCGCACTTGCACATCGTTTGCAAGTTGATTATACTGACGGACTTGATGCCTCGATCCACGACCCCGAAAGCAGAGCGTACCAAAGCCGAGAAATTATATCTTCCTTCAACGTTCGAACAATCCCAGTTGCGAGCTTGAAAGCCGATCAGATAAGTAAAGTATCCATGGCCTGTAAAAATACAAAAATGAGTCCGTTCCAGAATCTATATTATACCTTGCTCATCTTCCAAACTCCTTGCGGAACTGCAACTCATAACGTACGCTCCGAGCTCAAGCTCGAGCTCGACCTCCCATCTACCTCTTCTCGATATCTCCTGCGAATCAACTGATCTACGCCAGTGAACCCCGTCGTGAGGTCGTGCTCGTCGACCGCGGCGATCAATCTCTGCTCGTCGTTCAGAACGGGAATAGTGCCAGATGACGGATTGGACCACGCACCGCCTCGCCCATATAATCCTTACTGGCCGCATTTGCGAGTTTCTTGGCCGAGGGACGATAGCAAACTCCTTGTGCCTATGAAATTCAGTCCTGTCAAAGTCTGGCACGGAAGAAAGGGAGAGGGACGCACGACGCTGAACACAGTATACCCCTCTCCCTCCGAACGTATCGCATCCGCAATCAAATCGTGCTCCTTCGTCGCCCTAACCCGCTTCGCTTCACACAAGTCCTTCAGCCCCTCGACGCGTTCGCCCAGTCGGAGTCGGCACAGACCGCGGTTGAACAGGATTTCGGCTGGGAGGAGCTTGAATTTGAGGCCGATCTGCTCGTAGTTTCTGCACGGAATATAAGTGGCCGCAATGCCACGAGGGAGGACACGCACATGAAGTCGTTCCCGCGCAGATGCTGGAACGCCTCTCGGAAGTCGCGATAGGCAAAGTCGTATCGTGCGAGAATGAAGTTGGAGACGCCGCATTGGAAGTATCTGTAAACAGAGCATCGGTGAGCGGAGAATGTGTGAATAAGGCCATCACGCACGCAACAGCCAGATACGGATCCCGTTTGGTAGCCTCGATGAACCGCTCCACAGCCGCTTCGTGTTCGCCCAGCGCAGCGTGAATGAGTCCCAGATTCGTCAACATTATGGAGGACTTTGGGAGGCGCTATGAGCGAATTAGACACTTGCAAAAACAACGCCTCCGAGCACACACCGAAAAGAGATCAAGAGCGCGTTCGAGGTCTCCAGCATCGTACGCCTCGAGGGCTTCAGCCCATGTGTCTAGTCGTTCCTTGAGAGAGAGCAGCGCAATTGGCATTGGGATTGGCAATGGAGGAGGAGGGAGAAGGGCGTTGGCAACGACGTGGATATATCGTCGTCAGGCGGCGGTTATCGCTGGATTCCGCAGGAGTTTTCCGGGCCAGCCAGTGTTTGTGGATACGGGGACTGCGGAGAGCGGTGAAAATGACACCCATGGGAGGAATCCATGATCTTACCTTGCCCGTGGTGGTGGGGAAGAGAAACCCGTTGTTTGTTTGGTGTATCATGATGCGTGTCATCGCACTGGTCGTATTCTTAGGCATCGGCTGATGGATACTTCATATTTCGTACCTCGCTGGCACCTAGACCTCTGAATCCCCTCCTTTGCGTTGCCTCTTGAGCTTTGGTTCAAGTCAACTCCCATTTCAATCACTGTGCACCGACCCCGACTATGAAACTAAGCTGGGCGCACTCGACGATCACTGCCAATTGCTTACTGTCCCCAGGCATATATTTTCATCCAGCTCGCAAGAAATTGCACATGCACCAGCTCTGCAGCGTTTCTGGAAGACGAACTTGAATCCCCGTTCCATTCGGCACCAGTGGTCTTACATTCTACTGATGTATTGATTTTTTAGTATGTTGAAAGACTTCATGTCCCGGAAGACAATCCGAAAGTGATCCACAGCACGAGAAATACGCCGATGTCGGTTCTGGTACCCTTGAGTCCAGTCCCCTGGGCTAGTAGCCGGCAAGGGTCAAGGCATGCTCCCGATGGGGTCCCTCTGAATCTCAAAGCACGCGGATCCGAGAACTCCTCCGAGTTTCCGCCCTGGGCATATGCTGCTGGTAAATCAGCAACAAAGTTCCACAGCCCAGAAGCTCCGGTTCGATACGGGACTCGGCATGAGAACGCTGGCGGAATATTTTTTCATGCTACAAGGCTACCCCGTGTGAGTAGTAACATTCTGATACTTACCGAAACCCAAACAGTATCACTCGCTCCTGTTCAACGCTCAACCTTTGGTTGAGGATTGCGTCTGAAACCCAAGTCCCTGAGAAACCCCTCCGACTCGCTCGTAATCGCCGCCAACTCTTCCTCCACCTTCTCCTCAAACGCAAGCCCGTTCAAATCCAACTCCACACGCAGAATCGCAAGAATCGGCGCGCCCACCCGATCCCGCGGGCGCCAAGACGACTTGAGCATCTTCACGAGAGCAGCACCGTCCAATCCAGCGCTGTTATGACAGGTTGAGTGTGGTGAGCTGTGGCAGGTGGAGATCGGCATACCTATGCGTCGCTGCCTCGAACATGGGGAAGAAATTCGGACTTCTGATGCACCATGATATCCCAGTGAGCTCGAGGTTCCGGAGGGACGATTGAACACAGCGTAGGAATCCGAGCAGCTCTAGCCGCCGCATTCGCCGGAGTCCCTTCAACTTCAGATCGCAGAGTGCGAAGTGAGGCGGGGAAGGGTTAGGTGGTTGAGGATGTCGGCGCAGTCATGCATAGCTGGCGAGAGATGTAGGGATCTCAAGGCGGGCATCGTGTGGACCGGTCGTTGCAGCATGGAGATGTTCTGCCCAACACGCACGAGATGACACTCTTCCAAGAGCGGACTCTCGGCATGGTGTATCTAAGGATCTAGACCGGAGCCGATCTGTCTATGAACAAGTGTCGTCTATCGACAGTGAAGCTTTCGATATAACAGGCTGGATTCGAGCCTACTAAGGATCTGGTAAGCTGGAGTGTCATTTGTGTAGCGCATCTTTACCTTGACGAGGGGCAACTTGGGTCGGTGGCACTGAGGTCGTGAGAGGGGGAGGGAGATGGGACGAACCTATATTCCAATCGCAATAAAAAAGAAAAACGCTTGGGAAGCCCAGTACATGCGGTTCATTGTGTGAACCTCAAAGCGGCCTGAGGGCGACGCTTTGAAGATCGGATACGGCCTTCTTCAGTGTGAGTTCCCAATTGTTCTAGGACTTGGAGAGCAAGATCTTGAGACGCTGAGTATCCACGACATACGCCCGACTCCAAGTACGAGACTGGTCGTCCGCTTGAGGAGAGGTGGACGGTGGACATCCGCGGCAAGTCTCGGAGCGGAGTGTCGTATTCGTAGGAGTATAGTCATCGGCCTTTCCGAGTAGAAATAGTTCGAAGCGCCACGAGAGCAGCCTTGAAATCCGAGATGAGAGTCGGGAGCAAGAGGAAGCGGCTGACATGAGGCATGACGTGGAACAGGCGTCCCAATCTCAGACTCGCACTGGATTCACGCAACGACACACTCTTAAATGCTGCGACACTCCAGGACTACCTGAATCCGAGTGGTCTAGCCAGTCCCAGCGAAGCCGAATGAAATCAAGCCGACGAGCCGCAAGTCAGAGGCACCTAATCACCCGGAACAAAAAGCAAATCACTGTTCCGGAGGGAGTCGAACCCGCGATCGCACGATGTCGACCCGCTCGAGTGAGCGAAGGTAACAGTCGTGCGCCTTAACCAACTGGGCCACGGAACAGTTAAAGGGGTGGCACCAGGTGGGCTACCAAGCGAGGTAGTTTCGAGATTCAACCACTAGCCATCCATGGCCCAGATGAGCTCAGCGGAAAGTAAGACTTGAATTCTGCATCACTCTTAACTGATCCCTCGCAGCTTCTTTCAAGAATGCACCAGCGACAGGAACTTGAACTGGAAGGGATTTGGTTCGCTTCCCGCCTCAGCAGTCCCTGCGACGCGGATGTCGTTACACTTTTCATTGCAAAGCACGGCGACGAAACACTAGGTAGTCTGACCTTCAGGCTTGCGCCTAACAGGCAAAAACCACAGCTGATGAGTTAGTTGATGTATCCTCCTTGTGAGTTGGAACTCAACACAGAGGCACCACGAGAAGTCGACTTCCTTTAAGCGACAGTGTGTTGATCCGTGCCCGCAACCAATAGGTTTCAACTCACCCAGTCAATAAACCAAGCCCTTGGCCTTGGTGTTTACAAGAAAACCAAGTGCACGTCCCCTCCCGCCGACACGAGGAACAAGTATATTTATACAAAGCTACACGCGTTGAGCGGAACAAATGAATTGAAAAAAGGTACATACATATTGACCATTCGATAGCTTTATGCCAGGTGTCATTGCCAGCGCTGGCCCACTCACTCACACATGCTCCACAAACCTCATCTTGAACCTCACAGCCAGAGGAAGCAGCGCTACACATTCCCGGAGGTTCTCCACACCCCGACACTCCGCGGGGAACCGCTTTTGCTTTAAATTTGGGGTC
Source organism: Roridomyces roridus (assembly GCA_029378245.1). Classification (NCBI taxonomy): domain Eukaryota; kingdom Fungi; phylum Basidiomycota; class Agaricomycetes; order Agaricales; family Mycenaceae; genus Roridomyces; species Roridomyces roridus. Next base: position 9,966 of record JARKIF010000484.1, read on the forward strand.
ACAGGCCTTGGTTTGTACTCCATCCAATTGCCTATTCACCTCAGTCACTGGTAATTTCAGCGAATAGTTGACCTACTGCTCTCCGGCCAATAGTCCCGAAGACCCATACCACTCGGTTGAAACAAGGAATGGTATCGAAGAACGGAAGCTTTCCTTTTCCCCGCAGCTCGGACGCAATAGCTCAGTAGCGCCCAAGAGCGCTACTATCTTGAATTTGAACATCACGAGTCGTGCGCGCTGTCAACAGTCATCCTCGAGGCGCGCGATGACAATCGTGCACTTTAAGCAGCTGGACCACGGGACAAATGCGCAAATACTTATTGGGCGAAGTGACGCTTCGGCTGACAGCATTGAACAACCGATCGGGGAAATGATGAATGATAGGGAAGAACGGCAGCATGGTTAGCGAACGCATTTGCTCGCGAAGATGGTGCCAACCAGCGCTCACTTCCTCCGCCGATAATTCTAGCGCTGATTCATTTTCAGCTTGAATATCACAAGTCGTGCTCTCTGGATATTCTAGGGAGGGCACAAAAGGGCGCGTGAAAGTGGACGACTTCATAGCAGCACCCGAATTCTTTCCAGTGAGCATAAAGTATACCAATGGATTGGATTCTAATAATATCATCACAGAACATCATGGACTACGTCGGCGGCGTCGCTCCCGTTGTCACGACCTTCGGGCGAGGCAACCTCCACCATCTCACCTACGGCCCCCTCTTGAGCAACTTGGGATCCGCGACCGGGTTTGTCCCGACGTCCAATGAAGGCGCCTCACACTTCCTCCTCGGATTTTCATACGGCTATTCGGGGTATGCGTTCTACTGGGACGGCGCCGGGGAAGCCTTCTTCCAACTCGGGGATTCAACGGAGACGCTGGCTGTAGGGAACAGTTGGACCAATGCGACTGGTGTGCCTGCAACTGGGCAGATCGTGTTGGGGTTGAACGTCGCTTCGACCGCAGCTGGGGCACAGGTCCGCGGTGATGGGCCGTTGCCGCAGGTTGCGTATAGGATCCCTGACAACATCTGTCTGGATTAGCGGTTTTTGTAGAGGCCATTGAATTGAATGAGACCTTGTACTTGTAATATCGTGTTCGTTCTGATTCCTGATTCTTTAATCAATGGACCAAGAGACCGTACACAGTTTGAATCTATTCCTGTGATGATGGATGGTAAATGGAGGGATGCATGGTTCGAGAATGCCTGCGGATTACACCAGCATCAGATTCAGGCAGGGGATGAGGAAGAGGTGCATGTCGCACGCAAGGCCATGTCTCGGCGCTTGAATCTGTCCAAGTCCTCCCGGATCGCGCAGAAAGACAGACATCAGCAGCTGTGGGGATAACAGAGAGACGGCCAACGTGTGCGTCCGGACCAAGCTGCCAATACTTGGATGCATTGAGCGCTGAGCTCTCGTTCGATCCGGGGAAGCCGCAAGCAGGATACAAAGAGGTCGATTTGAGAGTCCAAGGAGTCCCAGCCGCAGCGGATCGGGGCGAAACCAGTCCCGACCAGGTTATACTTATCGTATGAGTTAAGCATTCGGGGGTCGGGCAGCGATTGCGACAAGACGAGGAAGTTGATTTGAAAGGGTATTGCACAATTGAGCGTCAGAGGGCCTGGCCGCCCAGGACAGGGACGTGCCAGAGACGTGCCAAAGCGGCGGCAAAGCCGGACAGAGCATTGAAAAGGCACCGCCGCACCCGGAGGATGGGCAATAGCTGCTGCAGGGCTTCGTCCCCGCGGCAACGAAATGCACGCGATATAGTGGTGGTGGTCTGTGGAAGAGAGGCATCGCGGATCACATTGATCGGAATCAAGAATCCCCTACTCTCAGTCTGTCAAGAGGAGGGTTCTGTGGGGCTGAATGGTTGATGGCCTGCAAAATTCACTGCGTCTTTTCCCACGTATGCCACCACTGATCCGGATGATTGCCACCATGATCCACATTCATCTCCGTCCCTACTTACTGACCTGCCATCACTCTCAACAATCAGGGAACAGTGTGACGATCATATCATGCCGACAGGCCACCTAGCAAATCACTGCATTCCGCCGGGGTGTAGGCACAGGGTTTGCCTATGGGGATAGGCACAGGTAGGCAAACTTACCTGTTTTTCACGCTAATCTGGCCTCTGAGGAGCTCCTGAACTTGTTCTGGAGGTCCGCCAACCACTCGAGTGCATCTAGGGTTCGGTTGAATTCAGTTTACAGCAAACTAATCTCACGGCTGTCAATTTCGGCACTGCCAGCGGATCCAAGGCTCACCGGCATTACCGGCGCGATTTATGCGATTTATTTTGGACTCTCGGCTATGGGTGATCATGGCAACCAAGATGCGATACATTTGTCCGCCCCAGAGCTTGTGAATAGGTCGTAGCGAGCACGAGAAAGGTGGTGAGACCCAGACAGGGGGGTCATGTAGGCACAGCGTAGGCAGAGGGTAGGCACAGTTAGGCAGAGTTTCGACGTACTCACCTAGGCACAGCCTAAATTGATGTGCCTAGCGGGGTAGGCACATGTCGGCACAGCTAGAAATAGCTCTGCCTACACGGTCGCGGAATGCAGTGAATGGTTCATCAGCGGTAGTGTTTTCCCGGCTCCGGCTTGGCTTGAAGCCGCCGGCTTGGGCTTGGCTTGACCCGGCTCCGGCTTTTGAAATTCCCAAGCCCAAGCCGGAGCCGGATATGCCGGCCGGCTTGGGCCCGGCTCCGGCTTAGCCGGCGGCTTTGGTCGATTTTTTAAACCTGTTTTGTCACCCTCTACAGATGAACTACTGTTGAGTGGAGCATCAGTAGTATAGATTGACGGATGCAAAGCTAAAATAAAGATTGCAAGTGGGATTTCTGAGCTGTTTCTGAGAGTCGGATTACCAGCCGGCAGCTGATGAGATCATAATGATCATCAGCTGTCAATGTTTCTACTGTCGTTCGACTCGAGAAACTCAAAGTCCAATAATGGCTGATGTTGAGTATTTTTTCAGTTACATTGGGTGCAGAGTGGTCTGCTCAGCACACTCCCGAGATGACTCTGAAGTTGGGCTTGGAAGCGGGGCTTAGCCGGAGCCGTAAGCCGGGGTGCACACCCGGCTTGGGCTTGGCTTGGCCCGGCTTAGCCGGACCCCGGCTCTGCCGGCTTCGGGCTTCAAGCCGTAGCGGCAAAACACTAACTCAGCGGAGCCAAGATTGCATCAGTGCCGGCAGTGCTTCGGCAGCTGTCCCAGAGTTGATTTGGAGTTGATCCAGAATCGAACCCATCAGAGTAGGGGAACGGTGCTCGCACCGCTATGGATTGATAAAGGGCCTGTGCGACTGAAACGTGTCCCCACGACTCTGACCTATGCCACCACCCTTCCCTCCTCGTCCTGCATCGCGTGTCTTCCACACTCTCTCGTGCTGGACCTCACGCGGGGGCTGCCCTCTACTCTCAACACTTCAAATTCTACACCCATCTTGAGTCTTCATGACCCGCAAGGTCCTGCTACGCCGGGCGGCCTCAGGCTGCATTGCCAGTCCCCGTTTGTTAGTCTCAGCGTCAGGGCGTAGGAAGATTTGGTGGGGGGTTGCACATCGTTGAGTGATATTCGATTGTCTGTCGAGCTTCCTGACGTGCCTAGGTGCCTTAGTCCATCCAGACTCGTTTCCCCCTGTTTCGCTTTTCAGCTTTCCAGTGTCGCTTTCGCTCTGGGCTCTGGTAGCACGCTCGTCTAATTTCACGTGGTTGTCTTCCTCCCCTCGAGCCTCGGCGAAAATGAGAATTCATTCCGAGCGGTGTCCAGGATTTCTTGTTCTCCCCGCCCTCCTTCTCAACGCAGCTCACATCTTTTCATCAGTAAACACCAAGTCAATCAGTTTCCCAATTCTTATGGGTATGTACATCTCCAGAATTTTACCTAATCCAAATCATTCAAATTATCGGGAATCTTATACGCAACCAATTTGCCCGGTCCATCACCCCGATTTGAGGCCCCAGCGGCTGTCGAAGCGACATTCAATCCCAAGATGATCTCCCCATTTGCAGGCACACCAGTCGCGTTGTTCCAACTATTCCCCACAGCCAACGTCGCCGTCGAATCCCCGAGTCGAAAGAAAGCCTCGCCGGCGCCGTCCCAGTAGAACACAAAGTCCTCATAGTAGTATGAAAATCCGAGGACCCAGTGTGATGTGCCTTCTGGGGACAAATCCTGTAACGGCGGCCATGCCGCTGATCTCGACGCCGTAAGCGAGGTGGTGGAGGTTGCCCGGCCCGAAGGTCGTGACAATAGGGGCAGTCAGAGTAGCCGATTAAGCACCGATTATCCTGGCGATTATGCATCCGATTCTGGAGCTCCAAATCGTGGGATAATCGGGAATTGTCTTAATCGTCGAATCGCGTGTACAAGCGGCTCTGGAGCCGCTTGTACACGCGATTAACGCGACGATTCTTGATTGCTCCTCATGCACTGGCAAACACCAGTCATAACCACAGGCCCTCTTTCATTCTGAGACTGTAAACCACATGAAAAATATTGGTTTGACCGGTTCAAATGACTGTACAGCTCACTG
>JARKIF010000485.1:0-14473 GCA_029378245.1 Roridomyces roridus
CCCACGGCTGTTTTGCCCGATCTGCAACATCGACGCGCCGAGCGCGATATACTTTCCCAGGCGCCTCACTTCCGGCCTCAAATCATCTCACATGGCCTGTCATTACCCCTGATACTGTATCTGGGCCCATTTGTCGCAGCTTTCAAGCGAACACCACCTACTCGAAGCCATCGAGACTCTTCAAGTCATCCTGGAGACATCGGGGCCGGCGCTGCACCATGGAGAATCCGGATTTCGCTGGTTTCTATCCCCAGGTGTGTCACTGAGCCTGCACTTCTGTCCCGTTGCTAACCCTCCTCTCATTCCCCGGTGTCGTCGTTCCACGCATTCGCGGCCCGACTACCTCCGATGGAGCGCCCTCAGTCATCCTTCCGACAAGCACCGATATCGTTCAGTCGCCCTGCTTCTCTAGCCGAATCGTTCCTTTTCCCGTTGTCGTCGCTCGCGCCATCCCCGTCGGATTTAGTGTTGGATCGTTTGTGTTGTAGTTTGGCTACCCTCCCTGGCGCGTCACTATGCTCTCCTCGTCCGTACCAGTGCTAACCCCTTGTCTTCGCTCTCGCGTGCACACCGATATCTCTGTCCCATGCTGGCGATTCCTGATGACTCGCAGCACTCCGGCGCGAATACCTCGAGGGGAGACGCTCACCAGAGAACACCTGCAAAATCAAATAACCAGGGTGTCCATTCGTCGTTTCACTCGTTTTCCCTCGCTCACCAAGTCATTGATTTCTTGTTCCATTCCCGCCTCTATTTCCGCATGCCTTCGACAATATCGCTAAAGAGAACCAGCACTCTCAGCCTTCGATCCTTACTCAAACTTAAGCGGGGCGATGGAGGGGATCGTTGTCGAGAGGACGAGGAGCAGGGAAATGCCGCCGGGTACGTCTCACAGATGTACAACGCTGATTGCTCCACCGCGCGCCTCACCATCCGAGGCCACTCCGACCTCGAGCTCCAAACCAACAACTCGAGGACAACGTCTGCCCACGCGCTCGCTGTTCAACGTTCATTCCGCACGTGGGTGTTGTACAGGCTCGGCATCATCAAGGTTTCAAGCGCAAGTGGCATCTTCTCGCATGCAGTGTTCGCTTCAGTGTGCAGTCTGACTCACACGTTCCAGTTCCCAATGACGCGCGCGCAGCCGACCCTGACTTGTTCACCGCTCTTTCTTCTCCACTAATTTATCTCATTGCTAGGTTAGGTGTACATGTATCGGTGAGTTGAATTCCTCGTTATTGGCTCGCAACACTTTTTGACCTTTGCAAAGTGAGTGGAATGGGATGGTCGACCGAGGAGTTGGATTTGGGGCCTCGCAGGCATTGGATTCGTCACATTGGCCTGCAGTGGGTGCGCCTTCCGGTGCCTCCGTGACCTTCCCTCCGACTTCTCGGCGTCACTTTCGACACGAATGTCAAAGTCGGTTGAATAACGTTGAATCGCCTACGCATGTTTCGGCCATCGCTCGCAAAGTTGACAATTTGGCAGCTCCCAGCTCGTTCATAACGCCCAACGGAGAGATCGCGACACAAGGTTTGTTTTGCACCCCCGACTGACATCCTCTTTGTTTCTTTCAGTCGCGCGTCTCCACTGTTTTCCAGGGTCACGGTGGTCCTTTCTCACTGCACTTATCCGAGCTCGTCTTCTTTTTTCTGTCTGATTCTCTCGCTGACTTAATCTCCAGGTTTTCTGAATCGCCGAGTTGTCCTGGTCCTGATTCACTTGGTGACTCCAACTTCTCGTCTCTAGGCCGTTGATACTTCGATTCCTTTTCGCGATCGGGCGTGTGGTCGCGTTACATCCGTGCCAGGTGAAACCCTCGCTCATCTCCCCAGTCTCGGCACCATACTAATCCCAGACAATATAGGGTGGGCAAATACGATGCACCCGAATATCGGCGCGAATGTAAGCATGGCTTTCCTGAACTCGTACCTTATCACTCATGGTTTGGGTAGAATCGTTCTTGTCGTACAAAGATCAAAGTACGTCCATTCTTACATCCGCGAGTTTATCATGCTCATTGCTGATTGTGAATGACGCAGGAACCCATAGATTCGCAAGTCACCCGCTGCCGTCAAGGACTCGGTCTTATGCGACTTACTACTGTCACCACCGTATCGGCGAGTAGCCTCTGTTTGAATTCTGCACGATTATTTACTGGAATTTCTGCAGGACGGGTTCGGACGGGTGAGACGAACTATGAGCTTTTTTCGAACGCAAAGAGACAATCACACTGTAAGTTCATTTGGCACGGCCACATTTGTTGTTCTAATTTTGGTCCCGGACTCGCACGAGCCTCGTATACGCGCTGCCGACGTCGCTCAGAATCTTCAAGAGTCAACCCGGAATAACGGGAGCCTGCTCACTGACGGTGCACTTTCTGCTCCATTTGCGCAGTCGTTGTTACGCTGCAACTCACTGACTTCTCGCACAGACTCGCTAATTGAACATTCGGTTGCAACATGGGCATCGGTGAGATTGCTTGTTCGTTTGTGCGCGATGCTTGTTCATTTGTGCGCGATGCTTGTTCATTTGTGCGCGATGCTTTGCTGACTTATGCTGATAGAATCGGAGCTGTCTGAGGTGTGAGTGGGATGAACGAGCAAGGAGGGGCCCCTAGTACGTCTGGATGTATGTACATTACGTAGCGGGTATATAATTATTGAATTTTGAAGAGCGGGTGAAAGGGTCAATCAACCTGATGAAAAAACCCAATCAACCTGATTGATACGATTGTATCGACCTGATTGAGCGACCCACTCAGGCTGATTGACAAATCTGCCGAATTTTCAATCAGCATGAGTGAGTCGACACAATCAGGTTGATTGTGTCCACACTATCAGCCTGAGTGAGTTCGTCAGTCATCCTGATGCATTCGACTCAATCATCCTGATACATTTTCCTTCCCACAGTGTCTTAGACGGTTCAGACACGGAAGGTCCGCAGCTGCATTCAATGGGGAGCTGCAAATGCTTGCGCAGGAGATGCCCGTGTACTGAAATCTGATTAAGTTTGTTGTATTTGAATCTTCAAGAGTCAACCCGGAATAACGGGAGCCTGCTCACTGACGGTGCACTTTCTGCTCCATTTGCGCAGTCGTTGTTACGCTGCAACTCACTGACTTCTCGCACAGACTCGCTAATTGAACATTCGGTTGCAACATGGGCATCGGTGAGATTGCTTGTTCGTTTGTGCGCGATGCTTGTTCATTTGTGCGCGATGCTTGTTCATTTGTGCGCGATGCTTTGCTGACTTATGCTGATAGAATCGGAGCTGTCTGAGGTGTGAGTGGGATGAACGAGCAAGGAGGGGCCCCTAGTACGTCTGGATGTATGTACATTACGTAGCGGGTATATAATTATTGAATTTTGAAGAGCGGTGAAAGGGTCAATCAACCTGATGAAAAACCCAATCAACCTGATTGATACGATTGTATCGACCTGATTGAGCGACCCACTCAGGCTGATTGACAAATCTGCCGAATTTTCAATCAGCATGAGTGAGTCGACACAATCAGGTTGATTGTGTCCACACTATCAGCCTGAGTGAGTTCGTCAGTCATCCTGATGCATTCGACTCAATCATCCTGATACATTTTCCTTCCCACAGTGTCTGCACCTTCGATTCTTCTGATTTCTGCACTGACTCGAAGACCCTTGTTCGACTCGGGGCTGGGTGTTGCGCGATCACTACGTGATTGTATATGTTTCTTTTGAGCCTCTGGTGTCGCGAGAATTGCACGGGCTGACGATACAAGTATGTAGTTGTATAGGAGTCTGGTCCCGAGACTAGAACGTCGCATGGCGAGAATTTGGAACCATGTCAGTGATCAAGAAATCCAATGGCCCACACAGAGCGGACGGTCCGCACCTGCGACTCGTTTCAGATCGTCAATGAGTTGAGCAGAATACCCTCGTTCGACTCGGGGTTGGGTTGTGGGTGGCGGAAAAAGTTTATTTTTGGGCCTCGACTCTCGGGTTGTTGAACTTGCACATAGTCGGAGGATCTGCAGCTGGTAAGAGGCCCGTTGTACTTTTCCCCCTCTTCTCACATGTTCACCGAGGAGACTCAGTCTCTGGGAGGAAACAATTGGACATGTGGACTTTGAACGTTTGAACTTGGACGAGGAAATAACTTGAAGCACTGGGCGGCGCGAATCTGTGGCTACTTTCGCGCGGCTCGAGGCCGAGTGCATCGCAAATTTAGGTGTCATGGAGTTGTGAAGAATCCAAGCAAGCAAAAGGAAACATCCCAAGCGGAATGAAGCGTTGAAGGAGTGCAGATGGCATTAGTGTAAAATCCGCGAATAGACGTCGTTCGAATCGATGTTGAGTTCCATCATCCCAGACAGTCTTGAGCTTTTTGCCGGAGTATAGCGGAAGCAATCGTCTTCCTTTCGACCGGAAACGGCGGGATTCGAGTTCTGGAAAAGCAGATCCAAAGGCGGAAGGGTCCGCACCGCCATTCCATTCGAGGTTTTTCAAATTCTTCTCACTTCTGAGCGACCCAGAAGCGCAAGGTCCCCACCTGTTCAATGAGAGTCTGTCGCGGATCACCTCTGCCTCCTTCGGGGCTTCCTCGTTCGAATCGGGGCTGCACCATGGTAGATCAGGTTTGTTTGCTTTTTTGTTCACATTTTTTGGCCCAAACTTCAAGGTCTGGAAAAGACAACCCAGAAGCGGAGGCTAGGTCCGCACCTGCTTTCTGTTGGCCAATAGTATAGTTTCTGCCGGACATCCTCGTTCGAATCGGGGCTGGGTCATGGTTCTCTCCTTCGACTTTTTCGTTCACATTTTTTGCCCAGATTAGCCCAAACCGCATTGAATCCTTGCAAAAGACGAGTCACGACCCAGGAGCGGGGAGCGGAAGGTTCGCACCCGCATTCAGCCCAGCTACTACTTGCTTCTACAGGGCGTCCTCGTTCGAATCGGGGCTGGGCCATACTATAGCGCCTTGGCAGTAACAGATTTTGTTCACATTCCAGCCAAATCAGCCCAAACGCGCATTCAAAGCTTCCACAAGGGACCCAAAAGTGGTAGGCTCGCATCTGCATTCCATAATAGTTGTTGGCTCTGTAGGGTATGCCCAGGATTCGCCCAAACCCCATTCAAGGCTTGCAAAAGAAACCAGAGGCGGAAGGTCCGCACTTGCATTCCATAGCGAGGATCTCTCTATTGCCTCTGCGGGACATCCTCGTTCGATTCGAGGCTGGGTCATAGGGGTATTCCAAGTCATGTTTTGTTCACATTTTTGCCCAGATTAGCTCAAACCGCGTTGAATGCTTGCAAAAGACGACCCAGAAGCGGTAGGTCTGCACCTGCATTCCATCATTGTCCGCTCTAATATTTCTGCAGGGCATCCTCGTTCGATTCAGGCTGGGTCTGATCATATAGTCTTGATATCATTTTTATTCACATTTTTGCCCAGAATTAGCCCAAAAGCCGATGCAAGCCCGCCAGAGAACGACCCAGAGGCGGCTGGTACCGCACCTGCAATTCATTGCATTCCGTGTGTTGGACGCTTCTACGTATACAGGGCATCCCGGGCCTCGTTCGATTCGAGGCTGGGTCATAAGGACCCTCGGCGGTAACACTTTTTTGTTCACATTCCAGCCAGAAGTAGCCAAACGCGCATTCAAAGCTTCCACAAGGGACCCAGAAGCGGTAGGTCCGCACCTGCATTCCATAATTGTTGGCTAGTGTTTCTGCAGGACATCCCCGTTCAATTCGGCGTTGGATCATACTCCTTGTCGTGGTAAGCTGCTCTTTTTTTTTCGCATTGTTTGGCCCAGATGAGCCCAAACCCCCATTCAATACATGCAAAAGACGACCCAGAAGCGGTTGGACCGCACCTGCATTCTATAAGAAGTGTGTCGAGGCAAGTTTCTGCAGCGCACGCTCGTTCGAATCGAGACTGGGTCCTTAATCTGTCCGGTGCAGCCCCTTTTTCCACGGAGTCTGTGCCCCAACGCCGCTGGCAGCAGAAAGTCAACATTCAACACAGCATAAATTATTCTTATCGCCCTTCTTTCTCCTTCTCCTTCTCTTTCCGTCACTTCGTTTTTATTTAAAACAACTCAACAACCCCCCTCCTCCCATCCACCACACCCACCACCTTGCTCTCGAAATCAAACACCCCGCCGCCTTGATACACCACAAGTTCCTGCTCCTCCTGCAAGAGGGAATGGGAATGCGCCGCAGTCAAACCGAGCGCGGCGTCCATGTTGGTCGTAGCGAGCGCCATGGCGGTACGATAATCGAGTGCGCCGTCTGCGTCGAGTGCAGCCTGTAATAGCATCAAGAAGTTAGTGGGGTGGATTAAACTTAGATGAGCAGAGATACGACATACCCAAGCAACTTCGAACCGCGCATTCCTGGCATCATAATCCGATGTAACGCCCAGCGCGACATTGACGCCGTGCTCGAGTAGTTTAGTCACCGACGTAGAGTGCGAAAGCGGGGGACCCGGCAGCCTAGGTTTGTGTTCAACATCCAACGTTCACCAGGTGCAGAGGGAAAAAGAGAAGAAGAAAGACTTACACCCTTCGCCGATCCCACGTCTCGGGATAAGGCCTCGCCGGAGCGAGTACAACACTCACACCAGCCTTGCCAATCTCCTCCGCGAGCCGATGCGCCTCCGTCGCGCCCGCAAACGTCATCCGCAACTTCACACCACCCAAGGAATATTGAGAGTCGAATTCGGCCTTGAGGCTGAGCAGCGTAGCCATGATATCCGCGTTGTGCACCGACACAACGAGTGGGATCTCGCCCTACAAAGTCAAGTCATTCAGATCGAGGAGTAAGAAGATAGGATAATGAGATTGGACTCACGCCTACGACCCTCGTCCCACGGCCCAGTCGGATCGAAAAACAGCTTATTCCTCAACGCAGCAATCTGCGTGCTCACACTCGCAAGCATATCCGAGTGGACTGCAACATGCAGCGCCGTCTCGGCCTGTACTACCGCACCATCCGCAAGACCGTTGATAGCGCCAGTGGAGAACGCCACGCCCATGCCACGCATGAATCCGCGTCCCATGGGTGCTACGACGGCGGTGGTGACGCCTCCGCGGTATGCGTACCTACCAGGAATCAGTCAAAGAAAAGAGCCGAGGGCGAAAGAGGAAAACGTACAGCGTATTCCTGCCCCCAAACTGCAGCCCATCCACAGCTCCCACAACCGTATCCGCACGCAAAATCCCCGGAACCACCATCGTAAGCGGGTCAAAAACCCTCCCATCCGTAGTCGAAGCCTCGAGCATAATCTCACTCAGCCCCAAATCCGAGCCGAACGTCGTGAGCCCCGGTGCGAGGACGCCGCCCATGAGATCGACGACAGTCGTCCCAGCCGGTGCGTATCCCTCTTTTGCACACCCACCATCGCCCTCACGTGCAATGCACCGAATGGCCCCGTGCTCAACACCAGCCTGCCACCTCCCTCCCTCCTCTGCGCTGGCGAGCTGAACTACCCCTCCCTCCGCCCGCCTCCAAACCTCCGTAACATTAACAAACAACACCTGTCCACCCGTCGTCTTCTTCCCCTCCAACGGCGGCAACCCCTCATATTCAATCGTCCGTCGAACTTCCTCCTCCCAATCAGGCGTCTGCGGCACGTCCTGGAACAGCGGTGGCTTGGGAGCAAGTACAGCGGGATCCTCCAGCTGGGGGATCCCGTCAATGTACACCTGGACAGGCGTCGCACCAAGTGCAAGGGGGTGCGAGTCCCAGATGACCAGATCCGCGTCGTAGCCCGCCATCAATCTCCCGACTCTCCACCCGACTCCAAGTGCATCAGCCGGCGTCGACGTAACGCTCGCAATCGCCAGGGCTGGGTTGAGGCTGTAGTAGTGCGCCTGCTGCGCTTCGTACATGAGATACCGAGAGTTCAGAACAGGGTGGTCGGACTGGGATTCGTTGGATTCATAGTAAAAAGGAGGAGAGAACGAACCTTCATGATTACGGGCAACCCGTTATCCGACAAAATACGAGGAGCAAACTCGGAACCCCGGTAAGCCTCGCGTTTTTTGCGAAAGTTGGACGCAAATAGCGCGATGGACGGGATGTTGCCCTGCAGGAAATCAGTCCATGTCCCTCGGAATAACAGTGTACTCACCCAAGCTTTCTTCAAAAGATTTGGAACGAGGTACGTCTCACCGGCATGGTGGATCGAAGCGACGGGGAACTTAAACTCGTTTGTGAGCTGGTTCGGATATCAGTACAGTCAAAGCAGCGAGAAATAAGGACGACGTACGCGGACAAGCTGGTCCAAATCGACGGCCTAGGCGAGGAAGTAAGTGCAAGATCTTGAGTTATTGATCTTACATATGGAACGCACCTCATAACAATGCACACTGAGCTTCACCCTCCCTCTCAGCACATCCACGAGCGCTTCCCACTGCAGACTCTCCGGGAACGCCTCGACCCCATCCCACAGGCCCGCCTCGGCACGAGCACAAAAAGCGTCCTGTGCATCACGGACTTGACGCGCCTCGTTGTAAGCGCGTCGAAACTCCCAGGCACTGTCCATGCGCGTTTGAGAGTAGACGCGAGATGGATTCTCGCCACATGCGTGCCTATCGTTGGTGAGTCGAGTAAGGCAGAGAGAAGATAAATGTACTTCATATGGCGCCATTTGGGTCGGGTATCCGAAGAGTTGAGTCCGAGCGTGAGCGGTGGCTCGAGAATCATCGCAGAAGTCGAGCGCTCCGCGGTGGGGCGGAGCTTAATCAAGAATGCTTGGCCACCTACGTACAGTGAGCAAGGTATACGATGAGGATAGACCAACGACGCACCGATATTGTTGGCACTGCCCGGTAGAATCTGGGCCGTCGTGACGCCGCCAGCGATGGCAAGCCGGTACGCGTCGTCGTGGGTGTTGAGCCCGTCGATGCTGCGAAGCCACGGCAAGATCGGAGCTTTGACGGAATTGGTGTCATCCGCACCTGAAGAAGTCAGGGCAAGAATGAAGGAAGAGCTTGTAGCAGACGCACCATTGAGCTCAGGCGCAGAGCCCACCCCCAAATGCGAATGCGCGTCCACGATACCAGGAGAAATCCATTTGCCCCGAGCATCGATGATTTGGAGGTCCGAACGCTCAGTGAGCACACGAGGGATGTATCCAACGCCGAGGACAATGCCTTTGTCGAGGAAGATGTCGCCAAAGACGATTTCGGTCCCGTTACGGCCGCCAGTGAGGATCTTGGCGTTGCGGATAAGCACGGGCGGGGTGCCAGCGACGAATCGGTCTGAGCCGTCTGTCGTACGCGACGTGAGGAGGCTTGCAGGTGGGTCGAGAGACGCGTGGAGAGCACGGCACTGTGGAGGTGCCAGTGCTTGGGGGCGTGTGAGGTGAGGAGAGGAGAAGAGGGTATGCAGGCCCAGAAGCGTCAAGGCGATGGCTGCGGGCAAGTACCACCGAGGATGGCGCTTGCGGTCCATCGTCGTGGTGGTGGAAAGAATCCGAATCGTCCGAAGATAAGCGTGACCAAAGCGTGACTGAAGCCGAGATGCCGAACATTCCTTGATCCGAGCGCTCGTCAGCCCATTCCTCGTCTTTGGTCTGGCCCCGGCCAAAGAAGCTTCAGGACTCGCACAATGCTTTCTCTGTTCTCGCTGGTCCGCCGCATCCATACTGCTGAGCAATCCGAGTCAGTCCAGACCGTCGTTCCTGGTTCCAGTTTGACGCAAGTTCGTGGTCCACTTGCACCGTGCCGGAGCTGATGTACTTATCCGGGTCTACCGGAGTCCATCTCACAGTTATGTTTGACCTGGACAAGGGGAACGGATGGCAACAAGACGTTCGTGGCTCTCGGAGTCTGATCATTCGCAAATATTCTTTCGGCTTCGTATTTCTGGGTGGCAGGATACTGGGTGGGACTCGGCAGCTTTGGGGCCTTTCATGCTTATAATTCTCGGTTGTGTCTGGATCTGCGTCTGGTATAAGCTCCAACGACGAAACCTAGACTCGAGTTGCACGAACCCGCCAAATTCGCAGTCCGACTTCCAACAGGAACGCCATCCAGGAGACTCGGAAAAAGTCCCGCGTTCCACGCCTCTCTTGAAATATGCGAAGCCAAGCCTATAAAGACTGGCCCCTGAGCTCTCCGATTCAACAACCCAGCACCCGACCACACCAAGCCACCTGCTCCAACTTAACCCCTCCTCTAAAGACAGACTATAATGTGATCTTACACTTCCACCCTCAACGACACTTCCTCGACCCTCTACATCACTTACGCAGCCAACGACCAGGGACTTCAGGTCCTCGACGACTTTATCAACTGTATCGAGGACTGTCGACTGGTCCGACGCGACGATGCTCAGAAGGCACGTAAAGCTGCGGGTTGCAACTGCCACTGCGAGCCACGACTAGTGCTGCCAGTGCGACGACTGCTGCAACCACAACGACTTCCGCCAGCGGGACGACTAGTGACGTGACCGTCGCATCCTTGTAAGTCAATTTCCTCCCTCATCCCGCTCTGTACTACATCAACTCATCTGCGCGCTCGAATAGCATAGCGAGTGTCGGCAGCGGCGCCCTCGCCCAAGGCTACCACGCCGTCTCCGCCGGAGACTCCTACGTCTCGGACAAACTCACTCTCAGCCTCGTCCACCAAGCCGACGTCATCCTAGCCGAGCAAATCAACACCACGAACATGGTCATGGTGTACAAGGGGAGCTTCACAGTTTGGAGTGGGGCGACGGATGGGTGCGTTTTCGCTCACCTACTCTCCAACTCAAAGGTTCACAGTGCTAATCTGCTTGTAGTTCGACGAAAACCTACACCCTCTCAAGCCAACTCGGCTCCCTCCAGAGCCAGGCTTTTGAAATCGCCTCTGGCTGGCCGTCGTGGCGGTTGGTACTGCAGCTGTCGTTGGCGCTGAACAAGTCGTCATACAGCATATTCAGGCCGAGGAGGCGGCGGGTCAGATGGATGCTGCTACTGCCAACGCAGCTATTGCTCAGCTTCAACAAGCTATTGCGGCGCAGACGGCGGGGCAGTAGGAGATTCGGTATTGATATTCGAATTCCACCTTATTAGAAGTAGTATCCTGGTTTAAAGTAATTACCGATAATGTTCATCTCCAAACGATTGTGAGTGAAGAAGGCATTCATATCTTTCAGAATCCTGGAATACAGACCCAGAGCGGAAGGTGCGCGCCTGCAAGTTATAAGGTGTGAATTATCTTCAGCAGGTATTACCCTCGTTCGACTCGAGGCTGGGTCCTGAAGGGGATCCCGCATTTTTTTTTTTCAAGGCACGGGAGCAGGTGCAAACAGTCTGCGATATGACGACCATGAAGCAGTGGATTCATATCCTTCAAGTTCGTTGAATACAGGACGGACGCTCGGCACCCGCGATTTGGATCGGGTCATGTAAGCAGGTACCCTCGTTCGACTCGAGGCTGGTCACGTACACGCAGCTGGGCAGCGCTTTTTGGAGCATCGTCCGGGTAATTGAACGGGTTTTTATTGAAGAGCTGCCTGTAGTGAAGCAGTCGTGGTTCTGATTTCACGAAAGTCTGAACTTCGAAACCCCTGCCCATGGAAACTCTTCGTTGCCAGAGGAATACTAGTCAACGGCAGGATCCAAAAGGGCCTGCAAACGACGACCCAAAGCCCTTGGGTCCCAGGGCATCCTCGTTCGACTCGAGGTTGCGTTATTCGCGGTGCCTTCGTTTTTTGCTCAAAGGGAAATATTCTGAAATATTCCAAACAATTCGATGATGGTAGATACTTGACGCCTTGAAAACAAGACTTGAATGCACTGACTATGTACGTGGTTTCTGAAAGGAATTCCAGGTCGACGCCAGAGCTCGTGTATCTGGAGTCCATCTTACAGTATTTGACCAGTGTCGAGTGCAGTCACTCTGAACTCACTGAAATTAGGTGAAGGCGTCCACTCGGACTGATGAGAGGTACAAAAAACCAAACTATTCCAACGCCTGCACGAGACCTCAGCTTGATGCTTCTCGGTCAAGGCTTTCCCCATTTTCTTCCACAGAACGTCATACTCCAACCCTTCCACAACCAAGCTGTCTCATTTCCAGGCAACAGATCGGCAGTCGTTTCGATACACTTCAAGCCAGGGAAAACACGCGAGACAAATTCGGCGACAGGGGGTACTTTTGAGACTGGGGTTTCCTCAACGTTCTTGTCGGAGTGGTCCAGCATTGCGGGCCGGCCCCCAAATGAGAATTCCTCCAGGGAAGAGGGAACATTCGGGACGCAATGGTGGTGGAAATGAGCGAGAGCAGATGAGTGCCACAAGCTCGGGGACTTGACAGCTGCTTGCAAAATTCTGGGCGGAGTCTCGCCGGGGAGTGTGTGCGGATGAAGTGCGGGTGATTGGAGCAACTGAATAGACAGCGTCATTCGACGTCAGGAAATTTCCTTAAACGGTGTCTGGCCGCACTTAAACCGACACGTTTCCCCAGCCGACTCCGCCCACAATTTTGCAAGCAGCTGGAAGGCAACCTTGAGGCAACCATAAGTACGTGATGGTGAAGAGAAAGGAGCCGAGCAGTCACACGTAAGCATGTCAATACAAGGCCACACAATATGATCATTTTCTGATCTCGCTCCTTGCCGTTCTCCCCCATGCATCGCTTGTTGAATTGGACAACTGATCTAATACAGGAGCTGGGGGAATTGCACTTGCAAGCCCCCGTATATATACACATGCAATGCTGCGCCGCAGCTCTGCGCAGACTACGGCGCAGCCGTAGAAGCAAATACGCGGTGGTCTAAATACTCCCAGGCCCGTGGTTTCTCCGTTCACACAGCGGGCCTATTCCCAACATCGCTGCTTGGAGATTCCCGAGCTCGTACGCATCATATGCCGCCATCTACAGACACCGCCCAGTTTCGACCGATTTCGAACGAGGCCGGCCTAGAGTCAAGCATGGGGACCTCGCGGTCCTGGCAAGGACATCGAGGGTCTTTTCGGTCCATGCACTCGAGTTACTATGGGAGACTGCGGCTTTGTTGAACCTTCTTCGTCATCTCCCCTCAGATGCGCTCGAGGTTCGCCAAGTGGACGAGGGCTATCAGACTAAATACAGCATGGTAAGTGCGAAGTGGCGCTCAAAGGCCTCATAAGTATCTAACCTCAGTGTTGCCCAGGAACTGCTGCGTCCTTTGCGAAAGTCGGACTTTGATCGCGTCTTCGTCCATGCTGCCCGTGTCAAACGTCTCGTCGCCGATCCCGGCGTGGCAGATCTCTCATCTACCTTGCGCGCCGCTCGCCCCTGGCTCTCCGCGAATGGCGTATTCCTATGCTTCAGGCTGTCTATTGGATGCATGACACGACAGGCTTTGGTTACATCGAATACTTCCTTGTCCCTCAACTCACCGACATCTTCATCACACAAACTTCCGGGAACGCCCTGGCGTGGCTGCCCACGATAGCCCGACGGTGCACACGCTTGGAGTACATAACCCTTCTCCCCCGTGTGGGATGGCGAGAGCAGGCGGGCCCTATCATCTCCAAGTGTGTGCGCAGCTGGGACGCCATCAAGAGTCTGCGGACGGACATTGTCGATTCCGCCGCGTTCCAGTATCTATCTCGATGCGGGAAGCTGAGGCATCTGCAGCTGTGCGATATTCCCTCCGCCTTGCCCTCCAACGAAAACGGAGCGGCATTTCCATCGCTGGAGACCTTGTATCTAGACGGTGAAGTCAAAGCCCCACTCGGTTCTGGAATGGCGAATGGGATTCGCTCGTGGATTTCACTGCGGAATGTCAACCATGGACTACTGCAGACGAAGTGCACGGGTTGTTTTCCGCAGCCCAACATGGGATATCTCACTTCTCCTTGAAACACTTCGCTTTCGACGACCGCTACGATTCATTCGACGCAGCAAATGTCCATGTACATCTAATCCGATCCTCATCGCTGCGCCGCCTCTTTTGTTTCACCAACTTGACCTCCGTGTCCATCTTATCGGCCGTGGGAGTCGACATGGATGACACCACCGTCACCGACATGGCGCGTTCCTGGCCACACATCCAGCGTCTCGAGCTCCAGTCGTTTTACGGAACCCCCGTCCCGCGTGCCACGCTTGAGTGCCTCCAGGCGTTTCCCAAATACTGTCCCCACCTGACCAGCCTGATTCTCACGGCGATCGATCACTCGAGAGCTTGAAGCACGTGGACGTCGAGGGTTCACCCCCAGTGAAAAGTCGATGGGATCGTTTGAGTCGAAATTGGATGGAATAGTGCTGCTTGGCCGCGTGAGTGTTGGTTTGAGATGATTTGAGTGGAATTGTGCATGGCTGTCACACGTCCATCTAGATCATCCCAATCAAACTCATTTCATCCCTTTGTCCCATGTGGTGCCTTCACAATTTTATGGTCATCCTTCCACGACAATGGACCGTCCCTCTATTGCCTGAATTCCTGTATGGACCATAGTGCGCAATTGGGAGTGGTAGGTCGCGTTCTCTCCCCACCCCGAGTAATCTGATGCATTG